>JAVJIF010003783.1:0-147760 GCA_038442645.1 Agave tequilana | reverse complement strand
TCAAATTTTTTACCATTGGACTCTAGCAGTCGACCGACTCAAACCTAGTTTGTGCAATAGGTCAACTTTGAGCATAGTTTTGAGGCCTAAACGTTAGAATTTGAAAATATTATATAGGATTCATTTGTATATCCTGAAGTCTTCTTCTAATGCAACTTAAATCAAATCAATATCAATTCAGAATAAAACATTATCAACAGAATAATAATAGCTGTCAAACCAAAAATTGTAAACTATTTTTAGAAGAAGAATAGATTCAACCCAATATTGACATCTTTAACGATTCAATCAAACATGATTATTGAATAAGAAATGTAAGTCTGAAAGTTATCTTTAAATAAATTTTAAATCATGTTGATTGAATATAAGAAATAAAAGTTTTACTAGAAATTTACAAGGGTGTCGAGCAGATCAGCAGAACGGTCAACCGCCGGTCGACCGAGAAAACCCGAGAGCCCACAAACTCAGTCGGTCGATCAATCGTCGACTGATCTCTACTACGGTTGACCGGTTGGTCATCCGAGCTCAAGTCAAATGGGCTTGTGCACGTCGGTCGATCGCTCGGTCTTCGCTGCCGGGTCAATCGCAAGTAGCCCAAAAATAGTTTTAACAACTTTTTAAAATATATCTTAAATTCCAAAAAATCTAAAAAAATAAGTTCATTGAAATACTTTGAAGTACAAATATGTGCGATAAAAAAATTAACACATATTAAAAACATGTGGACTATTTTTGAGGCATAGAATTTTAAAGCTTAAAATTAAAACTGTAATTTTTGAAAACCAAACTTTGTATGTGCGTGTATATGCTTGAGCATTCCATAACTAATATATCCTTTACATTTTATCTAAAAACAAAGTCTTAACACTTATAAACATGACACAAGTTTTGAAACCTTGTCTTGAGAAACTTCTTCTCCATCTTGACTTGGTCCAAACTTGATTCATGAGGTAGACTTCTTTTTGAGTACTTAATGCAACCTTGTAGCGCGAGCTCTTAAATCAACACGTGCTAACTCCAAAACTTGACTTTGAATTTTTCGTTGAAGCTATACACCGACTAAGATCTTAATAAAATATCTGAAACTAATTAAGTACAAGATCATTAGTACTATAACTACATGAGTTAATCATCATCTAAACTAGGGTGATGGACCTTTGGGCCAACAATCTCCCCCTTTTTGATGATGACAAAACTCATGGAGTTATATATGCATGGATTAAAGATAAGCTTCGTAGAAGCTCCCACTTAACTCATGCATAACAAATAAACATATAATATTCAATGAAAGCATATAAACAAGCATATATACATAAACAAAAAAAATATAGCATGCAGATATAAACTCTCTAAATTCTTCTCCCCCTTTTGTCAATTCATCAATAAAGGGATGAAGATAAACAAATAATATAAAGATGTATATGCGATATACATTCATGAAGAGGAGAGACGTTATGTTTGCTTCCCTTGCATACATGCATTACATGGAGAAGGGATAACTAGACCCTAACCCACATAAAGCATATATACAATGTATAAGCGGAGATGTTAAGCTCTCCTCATGCACGTGTACCACATAAGAAAGAGAGATCAAGCTCTACTTTATGTGAAATACACTTAACGTGAATCTATATATAGAGAAGATGTTAAGCTCCCCTTGCATATAGGCAATACATATCAATAAATTTTAAAAGAAAATTATTGATAATACTGAAAATGAAATTTTGAAATTTCTTGAGTCAACAAAATAAATTTTGATACCAATTGTAAATTTTGATCCTAACTGGAAATTTTGATACCAACTGTAGTTCAATGTAAGTTTTTGATATCAAGAGAAGGTAAAACATGAAATATATTTTGATACCCAAAAAAATATCAATTGAAATCAATGCATAAGCTTGTAAAGATACCAATTAAGATTTAAGATAAAATCAAGCTTGGCATAAACATGATTTGTGGTTTAAAATGTATGGACATGTAGAACAAGCACAATCAAAGTCATATATATATATATAAAAAGGAAATACCACTTGAAATTTGAAGCATACATGTATAAGAAAAACTAGTATGAGTATACAAAATGAAATAGCATGAAAATCATGTATATAACTCAGACCTACCGCTATATTCATGCACGTGTTAAAGATATTCATTGAAGGGTATAAAAGGTATGATCACCCAATCAACCGCCTTTCAAGGGTAGAAGTTTTCAAAATAAGATTTGAAAAAAGTTATAGATTGAAAATACTACCAAGTAAAAAATAAATAACTAGTTAAAAGTAATTTTGAAAAACTTGTTAAAGATCCTTCAAACATGAAAACAAATCATATATCCCATGAAGCATGCTAAATACACAAGATTTGACACTCGAAATCTATAAAGCTCATAAATGCTTATGGAAACAAAGTCATGAGTAACAAAGAAATGTGAGTGTACAAGAATCATGTGAATAGCATATTCATGAAAATAAGTAATAAAACTCAAAATATCAAAACATATGAAAATCATAAAAATTTATTTTTCATTAAAACTAAACAAACTTCAAGGTATATGTATGTTTTATCGAAATAAAAGTATATATGCATATCCTAAACATAAACGAGTCTAATATAATTTTACATGAAAGCAAGTGACTCAAGGATACTGATGTATATCTATTAGTTTTAAACAAAAATAACATATACATGAAGTAAAACATGTACAAGAATAGAAAAATAAGTATAAATGAAAGAATCATCAAAACTAGCTTATACAAGTACATGTAATGAGTACAAATGAGCAATGAAACACAAATGCACAATAATAAAGTGTAACTCATTACTTGTACAAGTATAAACACAAGTTTTAGTGAAAATTACATCTAAACAAGTAATAACCACATGAAGCATAAAACAAACATAATCATTAGACTAAATGCACGTGCTTTAGAACTAGTATATATATATAGTAGTTAAACAATAGTGTGAACACAAAATATGAATTCATATGAACATGGGTGTATCTCAAACACTATCTACGTATATCACATATTTATAACATTGCATTTAACATAATGAGTATTAAAAACAAACCTGTGAAAAAAATTATTAATGTAAAAGCATGTAAACTAAAATAGGAGTTTAGAGATAGTTACCAAACTATATGAACTATTCTCTAACTCTCCAAACCATGGTGGTCCTCCCACCAAACTTCCTTGATAGTGATGCATTAATTGGGTTTGTCTATCAAGCTCCACATGCATTCACCACCAAAGCACCAACCCTCTCACGTTTTGTGAGAGCCCACGCCTACATCAAATACAAGAGGTGAGAATTTTGGCACCCATATCTTTTTGGGTCCATGAGGGTTAGAAATATTGGGAACCTAGACATTGTTATTTGCAAAATTTAAAGAATTTAGTTTATCAAAATAAAATTTTGCAAGATGGCCTTTGCAGCTACAATGCGTACATGTGTACACTCTAGCATACATATGAGAATGGGTGTGATCATAGTGTACATGAGGTGTATGACGTGTAGGATGTGCATGCAAGGTGGAATTTGTTTCTTGCGAACATAAATTCCAATTTATTATATTTTAATGCAAATTGGCTCAAAGTAGAGCCCAAACAATCAATTCTATTTTTCAAAATATGAATCTCATTTTTATCAATAAGAGATGATGAAATAGTAGCATGAGAAACACCATTCTTTTTCTTTTTAGAACTATTTTTCATTTCTTTTAAAACAATTTTCTTTTTCAAAGAGATATTTTCATTTAAAATAATTTTTTTTCTTTTTCCATCAAAATAATTTTCTTTTTAAAAGATTTCATTTTTTTTGAAACACATTCAAATTTATTTTTTAAAGATCCTTTTCTTTTAACAAAGAAGTGTTTTTTCTTTTTAACTTATCATTTTCAATTTTTAATAAATCATATTTTTCAAGAAGTTTTTGACAAAAAAATGCAAGCTCATCATAAGGCATGTTAATATCTTCTTATAGCTCGGATTCAGAATTTATCTCAAGGGGGTCATCCCCTTGGACTATGTAGCACATGTTAGAAGTAACACTTCTATCATCCAAGTCACTCCTCATATAATATTACTTTTGTTTACCAAGGGAGATAAGAGTGTTCTATACTACAAAAGCCGAATCAAAGTTAGAAACCCTTGATAAATATTCATCATTTAGGGTTAGCTTTAAACATGAATGACTTTAGTATTAGCCTCTCGATGCTTGCCATGAATAAAATATGAATCCTTAATGGTTGCAAGATAAACATGAATACCTAGGGCCTTAAGATAAGACATTTCAACTTTTCAATTTTCGAAGTCAAGAATGTCACACAAGGGAGGTGTCATGAAATCCATGTGTATGTATAAATATTGTGAATACTAAAAATAGAATCTTTAACTTAAGGCTGTTAGACTCAAATCAAGAGCACCAAGCTCTGATACCAATTGTAAGTCACCTAGAGGGGGGTGAATAGGTGACAAGCTAATCCATTGCAAACTAATGCGGAATTAAAAACTATTTATGCAAATAAAAAGTATTAAACTAACACACAATGTATAACACAAGTGTAGCCGAGTTTCCGGTGAAGGGCTCTGAGCTATCTACGCAAGATTAAGAGTTGAGGCTCCACTATAGCTCTCTTGGTTGAATACTAGTGTGAGCAACAAACAAACCAAAGCATGTATATCAAATAAGCACAAGATATATCTATCATATATAAATGAACAATAAAAGCATGCAAGATATATAAACAGAAGTGAGAGAGTGAGAGATGATCAATCACAAATACGGGAAAATTGCTTCGTTGTTCGAGCATACTTGATCTACGTCCCTACCTTCAATACTATGAAGGATTTTCACTAGAATTGATTTCACAAGATCACTCGGTGCCGCAACACCTATAATGAGCTCACACTAGAACTCTTGGACTCACAACTCCCTCACTTATTCCTGCAAGAACAACACAACACGAACCCACAAGTTCACCGAGGCCGCACCTCTACAACTTCTCAAAATAGAAGGTGGAACACTTGGTGATCTTAGTACTTGATCACCTTCAAACACCCTCACAAACAAAACTCCTATAACATAGATATGGCTTTGAAAAGCTCAAGTTTGTGTGAGAAAAACAAGATAGTTTTGGAAGTAAAAAACTCAAAGAAAATCTTTTAAAACTCAAGTGAATCACTCTTGATAAACACTCTTTTGATATGGAAGTTTAGCCTAAAAACTTATTGAAAAACTTCTGTTGGAGATGGGAAAATGGCTCTTGAAAACTCTCCAAAAATCTTGCAAAAACAGGCCAAAAGCTCCCTTATTTATAGGGGATAAAAAAATAGCCATTATGGCTCAAAATCAAGCCAGAATGTCCTGTCAGTTGACTGCCTGGTCGACTGACCAATGATCAAATTTTAGGCCATTGGAGTCTGGCAGTCAACCGGGCAGTTGACCGACCGTAGACCTAGTCTGTGAAATAGGTTAACTTTGAACACAATTTTGAGGTCTAAAATGTTAAAATTGGAAAATACATAGGATGAATATGTAGATCTTGAAGTCTTCTTTCTAATAAAACTTAAATCAGATTAATATCCTTTCATAGTAGAAAGTTATCAATATAATACTAAAATCTATCAAACCAGAAATTATAAACTATTTTTAGAACAAGAATAGATTTCAACCCAATATTTGACATCTTCAACATTTCAATAAAAAAGATTATTGAATAAGAAATGTAGCCTTGAAAGTTAACTTTAAAATGTAATTTAAATCATATTGATTGAATATTATAATAAAAGTTATGACTAAAAATTTACATGGGTGTCGAGTAGATCAGCAGAACGGTCGACCGCCCGGTCGACCGAGAAAACCCGAGAGCTCAACAAACTTAGTCGGTCGACTGGTCGTTTGGCCGATCTCTCCCATGGTTGAATGGTCGATCGACCGAGCTCAAGTCACATGGGCTTGTACATGTCGGTCGACCGCTCGGTCTTGGGTCGATCGGTCGGTCGACCGCAAGCACCCAAATAATAGTTTTAACAACTTTTTAAACTATATCTTAAATTCCATAAAGTCTTCATAAAATCCACAAAAATAAGTTCATTGAAATATTTGAAGTACAAATATGTGTGATCAAAATTAACACATATTAAAAACATGTGAACTATTTTTGAGGTATAGTATTTTAAAGCTTAAAACAAAAATCATAATTTTTGAAACCAAACTTTTGTGTGTGTGTAAGCTTGAGCATTCCACAACTAATCTATCCTTTATATTTTATTTAAAAATAAAATCTTAACACTTATAAATATGACACAGTCTTAAAAATCTTCTCTTGAAAAACTTTTTCTCCATCTTGATTTAGTCCAAACTTGATCCATGAGCTAGATTCCTCTTTGAGTACTTGATGTGATCTTAAACATGAGCTCTTGAATCAACATGTGCTAGCTTCAAAACATGACTTCAAATCTTTCGTTGAAGCTAAACACCGGCTAAGATCTTGATCAAATATCTGAAACTAAATAAGCACAAGATCATTAGTTCTATAACTACATGAGTTAATTATCATCAAAATTAGGATGATGGACCTTTGGGCGAACAAATACAATACTCTGCTGATCGAAATGCAACTCACAAAGAGATTGGCATAAAGCATCTCAAAGTGTACGTGATTTGAAACTCATCAACCAGGTTCGCGGGGAATACGAAGTCTGACACGAAGACTTGGTGTCCTACCATAACGCAACCATCAGCATGGCGGAGAGTTCAGCACCTTCTACATTAACCATAAACCTAGCCAATAGAATACACATGTAGATGTATTGGCATTCCTCTCTGCTTTCATGGCTCTTCCAGCTAGAGTGACAGAGAAAGTACTCCTACACAGCCATGACTTGTACTGCCCAAAATATGCCTTTGAAGATAGTTAGACTCTAGAAGGAGAACTTCAAGTTTGAGACTTCTATAGGTCCAAAACTCAGGGATTGCCAATTCCCATTCATTGACTATGTCTTATACAACATATTACCCAATGATCCTAAGGAGGAAGCTACTATCGTAAGGAAAACTCCTCTATTCTATTACATTACGATTATGCGGATATTGTATCGCCAGTCGCATGATCGAATCCTGCTCCGCTACCTATCACACAAGGAGGCACAGGAAACACTTAGGAAGCTTCCGATGATATCTACGGAGCTCACCAACTCAAACCCAAGCTTGGAGACTGACTTCGAAGCCTTGGCTATTATTAGCCAAAGATGATTTCTGACGGCATCGCCTATGCTAAGTGATTGAGTCGGCACCTGCACACAAAAAATATAAAATTTAAAAATACAAAATAGAAGTGCAAGTGCTTAATGCTACCGCTGTAGCGAGTAGCTATGCGGGTTATGATCCATAAGGAGAGACGATCGATGGAAGCTTTTTTAAGTTTTCTTTAGTTCACAAAAAATGGTTAAAGTTCTTCTTTCAGTTCTTTAAAAAGAAAAGGAAAATAAGTTATGTTAAATAGTTAAGAATGTGATAGATTGAGAAGGTGGAGAAAAATGGAAAATTTTTTTTTACAAAGAAAGTGAAAATAATGAATAGAGTTGAGAGATACTGATGTTGGTAATCTAAACTAAAAATTAAAAGAAAAAAGTTAAACCCTAAAAAATACTTACTTACCTCTTCGGCGCCTGCTTATCTATGACCCGTATCGACGTACCTTTGTCTGAAGGCGAGCGAAGTATGACAAATAAGATCTTCCCCATTCTCGATTTACACTACGAAATGAAGGGGCATGCTACACTACCATTGGAATGGCTATCCATTACCATAAGCCATCAACGGCGCTTGCAAGGGCAAGGCAACTTCATGGCTATCAGAGTCATTTGGATTCACAAAAATAGAAGAGTGAAGCAAACAAAAACAAGAGTAATGAAGAAAAGAAACTTTGATTTGATTCAAATAACAATGAAAGAAAAGACTTGTGTAAAGCAGTGTCGCCCTCAGTACAAGTTTTGCTCTCATTCCTCCATGAAACTCTCCTTTCCTCTCAGTTACATAAATAAAAAAATACATAAAAGAAAACAAAAAACCTAAGTTACAAACTATAAAATACCTAATTTCTACTCTATGCCTGATCGTCCATTTTGCCTCTGAATTTGCAGGTATTTATAGAAGAAATGGAGAGGGGAGAGCGCACTTGAGGATGAGACCAAATTACTATCTCAACAAAAAAAGATCTTCTGATAGGGTTTGAGATAAGGTTGGAGATATGAAGAAAATCGCTTGCCAATAGAAAAGATCTTTTGATAAGATTGAAGATAATGTTGGAAATAAATATTTGTCTATCCTTTGATCTTCAGTTGAATTTTGTCTTATCTCTCTAAATCTCTTAAATATACATCTCAATCCTTTAGATATCCCTTTGTATATTAATAGGATTGCCGTTGGACTTCTGGATTTGCCTCTAACTTCCTTTATCCTCGTGATTCTCCAAGCTAACCGACTGGATCTTCAAATTCTGATTTTAACTGAATTAGATATGGGTTTAGCCTATCTGATATACTCAATCTTCAATTGTGATTTAAATTCTCCTAAGAATCTGATTTAGTTGGCTTGAATTTGTGATTTATCTTCTCCCATCATATCCTGCGTAAATTAAGTATTAAGACAGTATAATTGCAGGATTTATTAAAGAATGGGTGTAGGATTGTAATAAAAAATATGCAATTTATGTGTCCAAACACACTCCCACACAGATCCTTTGCTCGTCCTTGAGCAAAATAATAAAGCAGAACTAACCTAACTCACTTTCATAGGAATCATGATTGCACTTAGCATGTGCAACAGACGAGTTTTATCTCGTGAGGGTTTTCAGTGGATTACACCCACAAAATCCAAAATGAAAGAGACACAAATTGTTAGTATTTTTCGAAAAGTATTTTGAAAAAGAGAGAAAATATTTGAAGTATTGTCGTAAGAGTTCAGGTAATCTATATATTATAGGAAAATCGAATTTTTCATTCCTAACTTAGTCTCTATCAAAAATTGATTATCAATCAAAGTAAAAAGTCAAACTGTATTTCTTATCTAGTTTATTACTTTACCTAAGTCACATGCACCTTTATGACAGTGAAATTTGACTAGAGGTTCTTTAACTCTAACTCTTATACCTTATTTTATTTTTTATATTTTTATATTTTTGGTGGTATTATTCTTTAGTTCTTTTAGGCTTTCTAATCTGCCCATGTAATGAGCCTTTAGTCAGTGACACCCAAACCGGATGGTCTTAGGGCACCGAGAGGGAAAACACCCCAAGGACTTAAAGACTTGAGCAAACAAGGCCATAAAACTAAGAATTTTATTTATTATATAGACTACTTTTTGGCGTGAATCTTATGCTTTATGTAGCACAAGTACCCAGCTTAATCAGAGGATTTCTTTGATATATATATATATATATATATATATTTTCTTTTTTTTTAATAAAGTGTAAGAATCTTTGATTTTGAACCCTAAGTGTGTAAATATTAAAGTTGCATATTTCATCAAGGTAAAGATCAAGACTAAATTACTTTTTCAAGTTTTCTTCCTAACCCTAGAAATCAAACAAATAATTTATTTTACAAAGTATAAGAAATCCTAATTATGATTTTTCTATTCCTTAAAATTGACTTAATTTCTTACAAAAAATATGTCAAAATATAGTACATCTTTTCAAAAGTTTTTAAAGGCAAAGAAAATGTTAATTTTTTATTTTTAAATAAAAAAAAAACCTATGTTATGTTAGAACCCTCCCCCACACTATCTCATGCATTGTTCTCAATATATGAACGAATGCATAATACATGAAAAGAAGAAAGAGAGGATATATTACCCTTAAGGTGATGGTTCCGGTGGTGATCAGATTGGGCCAATCATTGCAACCTAATCAAGATAATGTGGTGGTTCACAAAACCCACCTTTATTGACCTCTGTTCCATTTACATATTTACAGTTCCCAATATGAATAGGATCATGAAAGATCCTATCATGAAACTTATTATCTTTACATGACCAGTCTTGAAAATTCATTACGGAGTCATCATTTTCTATACCTATGTTCAACAAAAGTATGTGACTAGGTGGAATGGTTGACTTGGGCTCAAGAGTGATAGGTTTTGTAACCAATACTAACTCAGGAAAATTAACTTTCGGTTCAAGAGTTAATTTAGATTCAAGAGTTAAGTATAAATTAAATAATTAAAATTCACATTCTTTTCCCATTAATGGTATGTGACTATTCAAAATTGGAGATTCAATTTTTAGATCTATGGACACGGAAAATAAATGTTGGCTCTGAAAATTGGTCCAAATTGGGTGAGGATACCTGAATCAACATAGATTTGAAGATGGAACTGAATTATAAGGCTGGGGATCATGGTCATATTCATATTCAAGTTCAATTTTATTGAATAAAAAACTTGCCAATTTGTTCAAGGTTTGAAATTGGTCAACTTCAAATTTGTGTAATGAAATAGAGTTTTGATCAAAGTCTCCAAGATACCAAGATCCTCCGTTCCAATCAATATGGCTATGGCAATCGGGAATGGTCGAACATATGTTAGGTAGGGTTTTCTCATTCCTATCTTTCACTATGTTGATATAATTACTCATTTGTGCTTCTAGCCTTTTGATAGATTGGAAAAAAATATTTTTGAACTTAATCAGGTTTTTCATATTCCTATCTGAGTCCATAGGTTCTTCTTCTTGTTGTGGGACTTGAAACATGGAGTGAGGATCTTGAATTTGGAGTCTTGTAGGAATTGTGAGTCCATCATTTTCAACTTTTATTCTTGGGACTCAATCATGACTTCTATACTTTTCATAGCCTCAGATTTTTCTTATATTGGTTGATCATGACTGAAAAAATTATTGGCTGAATGTTGGAACGGTGGTTGACAATATGATTCAGGGGAGTTGTATCCCCATTGACTCTGTGAAGAGTAGTGTTGGTTATTCTAATCTTATTCATAGTATTGGGACTGGGGCATGTATTGATTCAGATAAGACTAATCTGGTATACTAGGTTGGTTAAAGTTATGATATGTCTGGTTGATAATATCCGAGTCAAAAGCGGTCGGGGTGTAATATGGATTATCATTTAAATTGAAAAAATTGTTATTTTAAGCCAGATCACACAAGTAATGTCACAAAAATAATAAAAACAAACAAATACACAAAAGCGAAAAATCTAGTCTAAGTTAGGGTAGATCTTAGACCTAGACGACTTCTAACTGGTTAGACTATCCATGGGGGTATATTGCAGAATCTGACTACAAGTTAATTGGCTAGGTAGGGAAAAAAATCAGTAGGAGGTAACCGTGTCTAAGCAACGGGCTAATTATGCCAAACCACTGTTCTTCGAGGTTTCGCCTCGTCAATCCCCACAAAATCCTTTTTCAAAATACTTTTGTGGGTGTATCCACTGAAAACCCACACTTAAGCAATGTAAACATTCAAAAGTGTTTTTATATTATATTCTATGCACACGTACCTTTGCTCTAGCACTCTTCAGCAGTAATGTAAAATGTAACCGAATAAGAAACATGCCTAAATGTAAAGTCTAAACCATTTTTAGTAATTAAAAAATATCAATTTACTATTGAGATTAGAAAGTATGTGCAGTGAGTTAAACAAGAAAATAAATAGCCGTATAAATTTAGCTTTACAATTAAATCAACTTGCAAAAAATATAGGTTAGTAGTTCACTCAGATTGCCGTGTGAATTCAACAAACCTGAGGGCTTCTAGGCTCTACTTTCTTGAGCAGAGTCCACGGCCACTTTATATGTCCAATGTAGCAAAAATTTTCTTGATATCTATCACTGCATATTTAAAATAAAGAAGAAAGTTTACCAAAAATTTAAATTTATAAAGAGAATTACTTACCGTCCTTCCCTGGCAACGATGCCAAAATTTTTATTGAGTTGAACCTGCACACAAAAAATACAGAATTTTAGGAATACAGAACAAAAGTGCAAGTGCTCAATGCTACCGCTATAGCGAGTGGCTTTGCGGGTCGTGATCCACAAGGAGGGACTAGTGATGGAAGCTTTTTGAAAGTTCTCTTTAGTTCATAAAAAATGATTAAAGTTCTTCTCTCGATTCTTTAAAAGAAAAAGAAAATAAGTTATGTTAAATTGTTAAGAAGTGGTAGATTGAGAAGGTGAAAAAAAATAGAAAATAATTTAGTGCAAAGAAAGTGAAAAATAATGAATAGAGTTGAGAGATGGTATTATTGGTGATCTAAACTAAAAATTAAAAGAAAGAAAGTTAAAGCCTAAAATATACTTACCTCTTCGGCCCTTACTTACCTTTGAGCCGTATCGACGATGTACCTTTATCTGAAGGCGAGCGAAGTATGATAAAGAGGATCTTCCCCATTCACGATTTACATTATGAAATGACGGGGCAAGCTATACTACCATAGGAATGGCTATCCATCACCATAAGCCATCAATGGTGTTTGCAAGAGAAAGGCAACTTCGAGGCTATCGGAGTCATTTAGATTCACAAACACAGAAGAGGAAAGCAAACAAAAACAAGAGTAAAGTGTTTCATGTCGAAAAATTAAAAATAATGAATCATAAAATTTTCTTGAATCAATGAAAGATTACAATGAATCAATACTCCGATTACAAGAAAGAGGAGAAATTCAAGCTCAAATCTCCTCTTTGTTTGATGATGAGTTCTTGATGTAGCGGTGAAAAGTGATTCTTATTTTTCGTTGACTGGGTGAACATCAATGTCTTCTGGGAATCATCTCTTCGGATTATGGACAGAGTAGCACAGCTCTTATCTAAATAGAATCTCAAAGAGACTTGGGCAACTCAGCAAGTTGACAGAAGAGTTGAACTCTTTAGTATACCTCAGCTGAAGATTTTGATCAAACTTCTCCAATTCGATACTTTTCCTTCTTTTCTTCAATCCTTTTCTTCCAATAGCTAACTAAGGTATTTATAAGGGTTTCAGGGGTAAAGCTATCCCTTAAAAACCCTCCATAACGGGGGTTAACTCCCCTCATTACATGGGCAGTAATTGACCCAGTAATGAGAGCAATTATAACCGAGACGTAATGCTTCTCTGTAGTTGAAACACAGGCTTTGAGCCTTGCATTTTGGCAATACATAGATGGCTGAGACGCGGGCTTCGAGCTCTGGATTTTTAGACAGTCTGCAGAACCCCCTCCAAAGTTTTCAAAACTCTGTGGTTAACTGGGACGGGTTTTGAAATACTTTGAATTTTTCTTCTAGCAGCATGCTCTCAAGACTGGACTAGCAATCTTCTATGATATCTTTGAGCTTGATCTCGTCTGGATTTTGGTCCTCGTGAGTATACTGTTAAACTCTTTGAAGTCACCAGAAATGATCGTTGTGAGTATCTGGATACGCAGTCCGGACCTCCTCGATGCTTTGGGCTGGTTGTTGGCATACTGTCGAATCAGGAAAAATAGTCATCTGCTTCTGCCAGTGTACTATTGAACTAATTGCAGAAGGAAAGACCAAACGCAAATCTTGTAGACGCAGAGATCATGTTGCCTTGGAGACGCAGACTTTTCTATGCTGGAGAGACGCGGCTTTATGGAACGCAAGACTCGTGTTCTGGGGCATTGTCACGTGTCTGGCAGAGCTGAGGAGATGCATTTTCCTTAATACATGAGGTTCGCGTTCAGGGCGTGCCACATGTCGGGCAGAGCTGAGGAGACGTCTTTCCCTTAATACGCAAGGTTCGCATTCAAGGCGCGTGCCATGTGTCGGGCGGAGCTTGAAAAGACACCTTTTCCTTAATACGCGAGTTTCGCATTCAAGGCGCGTGCCACACGTCAGGCAGAGATTGGACTCGAGATATGTGCCACGTATCTCGGTGGATTACTGTGTCTATAAAAGACATCAGTCTTTTAAGGGTCATCATTAGACTCTTTTCTTCTCCGCTGAGCTTCGCATCAAGAGCTATCAAACTCTTTAAGAAGAGCTTTGACCTTCTACTTCTTTCCTTCTTTTACAAAGAACTCTCAGTTAAAATAGCCCCAAAAACAAAACCTGTGGCTTCATCCTCGAGCACTGCTGCTCCAGAGGTCCAAATGGGTGGCTCTTCCAGGCAGGAGGCCCCTATTTTGGGTAAAGAATCATTCGTCCTAGTTTTCACCATAAAGGATCTTGAGGAGTTATCTTAACTCTTAAGTCTCTTTTGATCTGAACCACCAACGTAGGGCTCACGTCTGCGTTTTATAATCAGTTGTGGCTCTGGCACTGGTAGGCAAGATGCGGGTTCGACGACCTTCGTATTTTCGCTTCATTAGCTTGAGTTTGTATCTGCTTGTTGAGTGCGGGCTTCGTTGAGCTTTGCGTTTTGATCCCAATATTTAGAAAATTTTTCTCAGTTGGGGATTTTGACCCGGATTTCATGTGAACCTCGCGTCTCTGAGGCTAGACGTGAGCTTCAATGAGTCTCAAGTCTGAATCCAACACTTAGAGAAATTTCTAAGTTATGGAATTTAAAATGCGGGCTTTATGCGAGCCTCGCGTCTTTGAGTTTAGACATGGGTTTTGTTGATCTCCGCGTCTAGACTCAATCCTGCGTCTGAACTTAAAACACTTAGTCATTTTTCTTTTAGATTTCTGACTGTGTGTTGTCCTCTTTGCCGTGCAAAATTCCTCCAGTCCTCTGTCCAAGAAGTGCCATTTTTGACACGTAGGTGGCGCTAATCTGAACCTGATCTTTGTTCTCCAGAGGATTGCTCTTGTGACTACTGGTAAGTCAGAGGAGCGAAAGAATAGGATCAACAATCCCAATATGCTGACCCTTCAGGAGATAATTTCTGATGGCCAGTTCGAGTCGGATTCCCGTGCTCTATTGAGGAAGCCCGACTTCTTCTTTGGCGACTCAATTGAAGAGGATGAGGCTACCCTTTATGACGGGAACTACAAATGGCTCCGCCAAATTGGTGATTGAAGGTTCTTCTTCCCGAGCATGGAGAGGATGTATCCTCTAGTCTATCTGCAACATATGTCCATGCATCGGATAATGGATTGGGATTTGGTCAAGCCATACTCTGGAGTCTCTTTGGGCAAGAAAGGTGTCAATGAAGCCTACACCATCGCGCATGGGAGGTGTGCTGGGATTGTAACCTGGCTTAGTCAAGACTGAGTACCCGATGGGAAAGACCCCCCAGCTTGGAGCCACCTTCATCAAACAATTCCTGGACGTGGGGGGTGACTTCTCTTCTCAATTTCGTGCCACCGGCTGGTCCATTCTACTGATAAGAACTGGTTGTGCAGAATGGTGGGATTTGTTCTGGTAGAACATGGGGACCTTCTGTATAGGCTGGGCTATACGGGACCGTCAGGGCTGCTCAATACGGCATCCCGCAGAGCACCCAATATATTTACACTGTCCTGGAGCGTTATAATCCGAAGACTTGCACATTCTTCACTCCCCTTGGAGAAATGGGGCTCGCCCTTCGTAAGATGTATGAAGTCTCAGGGCTGGTGATTGGAGACGCCCCTTATAAGGAGTACATCCCGTCAACTGAGGAGCTGTATTTACTGAAGAAGATTGATCCCCTAGTATACGAGACGTACTGGAAAGTGCTGTGCCACTTCCATATTTGCGGGCAGGTGACCGGATTGAGGAGCGGGAGAATCAAGCAAATGTCATGGGCAACTTATCTGTTCCCCAGGGTGAACAGGGCTACCCAAATGTTTCGGCTAGCCCCCAGCACTGATGAGGAAATTTTTGAAAGAATCAGTGCCTCTACCAGTTCCTACACAACCGAGTCCAATGAAGACACCTTCAAACCTGACACGGTCTTCGAGAGTATTCATCATCAAGCTAGAATTCTGATGTCTGACCGAGCTCTGTTGGCAGGTTTTTTCATGCTATGGCTAAAGCGATGTGTAGTGCCAACGCTACCGCATAAGGCGATTGTTGCTGATGTGGTGTACTGGCGGTGCTTCTTGCCCATGGGAAGTCCATCGCTCTCTTTCCAACGATGGTGGCCAGGTTCCAGAGTGGATTGCGTGCGTTAGCGAAGAGCTTCGGCCTAGTGGAAGCAATCGTGGATGCAGAGGGCCACCCGGTCACGGATTCTAACGGTCGTCCCCTGGTTAAGACTCCCAGTCCTAGGGTTGAGCTGCCATATATGTACCTGATGGCCTGGTACGTTATGCATTGTCCCTCACTGATGACAGCGATATCTGCCTCTGAAGGTTTCACACCTTATGTGCAGCGTTTGGAGAATTCAGGCTGGCTGCAATATTATATGTTCTATATCCGAAAGACGATCTTGAACGGGAGCAACTACCAGTTGGACAGGTGTTTCCCTGAGATTCATGATGCATCTTATAGGGATCAGTTTGCAGATCTTATTGGCTCAGATGGCTTAACTTGGTTATCCTCCGACGTCTTCTGGTGGTTAATAAATATCCGGTCTGGATATCTGATCTTTCGGCAGGGGATATCCTGCACGATGGAGCCTTATGTACCTTGTCGGTTCGCCGGACAGTTTGGTTCCGACCAGTTGTATGTTGGCAACCCCAATCCAAGCCTTCGCTTCAGTGGGAATCTCTTCGAAGGTGCTTGGGCCTAGTATTACAGCGTAGTGGGAGGAACTGGAGCTGTCTTCACCCTCCCTCACAAGATGCCTAACTCTTATGCCAGTTTTGGCTTTTGCTCATGGTAAGTCATAGTGAATTAGGTGCCCGGCTTTGGAATAAACATTTCATGTATCAAGGGCATCAAATCCACGTACAAGGTCAAGATGAGGTCCAAGGGTTACCGGATGTGGGGGATGGACGAGTACCAAAAGGCCAAGAAGGAGGTAGGGAGGGAGTCCAAGAGAGAGGCCAGCCAGACAGGGACAGCAGCTTCAGCGCCAGAATCTCAGACAGAAGCGGTTGAGGGGCAACCCACCAGAAAGATTTGGCAAGCTGTGTCCAAACGTTCTCATGTCTTTACTTCCCAGGGTGAGTCTAGCCCGAAGAAGGTTAAGAAAGGATTTGAGACTGAAGCTTTAGCCCGGATGCCTGAAGTAATCCCTCCTGATACTGAGGAGCAGGAGGAGGAAGAAGAAGAGGAAGCAACTCCAACACTTCCTCCCCGAGGCTTGCGTAGTAGGGGCCCTGCGATCTTGGCGGAGGGAGAGCCTGCAAGAGAATCTACCATGACTGAAGGAGCTGAAGGGCCTGAAGAAGTGGTGGAGGGGGTTGAAGTTGAGATTCTAGGAGTTTCAACTCGGCCTAGAATTTCTTCGACTCAGAAGAGAAGGGCAGAGGTGCAACAACCTGGGTCTCCTAGTATGTTGATGCCTACCTCACGGGTTATGGAGCCCAGCCCTACTACTGGGGTTCTTAATTGTAAAGCCCCGATCACTTAGACTTCTCGGGTCCAATTGTCATCTTCGTCGTCTGAGAAGCACGAATATTATTCTGGCGAAGAAGTCAACTTTGGCGATGAACCTCTCTTCCTGATATCAGTAAATTCTCACATATATCAGAGGAAGAGATGCAGGTGTACGTCCCTGCGATGGTTCCACCGTCAGGAGAGATTGCTACCACTGAGGGTATTTTTCTATTTTCCTTAACTGTTTCTCCATCAAATTGGGAAGATGTTTTACATTTCATTGGAATTTCTTCTGGAGGGGTGACTACTGGTAGCGAAGCCACAACTTCTTCTCACATTGAGGAGATGATCCAGGGGCTGGCCCAGCAAGAGGGTCTTGAAGTTCCTGTCAGTAGGACGCCTCGCGAGGAGGTAACCACCAAGACAAGGCAGCCCTCATCCCCAAGTGGCTTGTCCAAAGACTTGCCATCTTCCGATCCTCCACTTGGTAAGAGAACAAAGATGTGCCAGTGCTCGGACACCTATATTGCATAAAAATTATTACATTCCTATATATATATTATGTAATGAATATTGCAAATAACCTGTCTTAATGTCCTAATTCATGCAGGGTATGATAGGGAGAAGATAATCATAAAATTTATCCAATTAAATTCAAAAGTTCAAAAGAAAGGGAATCAATTCAAATCCAAAGGTTCTAGAAGCTATCTTATCTGAATATTGGATATATCAGATAAGATAATATCATCTAATTTCAAGGGAAAAATGGATTGTTTAAAATCCCTATCAGTTTTGCTAAAGATAAATGTATATCTTATCAATTCTAGAAGATAAACTGAAAATCAATGAGGATAAATGGATAGAGAGAAGATCAACCGATGAGATGAAGTAAGTTATATTCGGATTCAGGATGCATATAGTTTAGCATTTTAATCATAACTTTCATTACCGAAACTCAAATCTAACGATTCAAGATGCTACAAGTGCTATAATTCTTCTGGTGATCACTTGTTCCAATTCTATCATTTGATAAGTAATATTTAGTAATCAACACGCCAACAAGCTGTAGATCAGAATTGAATTACTGGATAAATCAAATCAAGTTTGGAGGTAAGGGGAGAATTCAATTACAGAAATATACAGCTCTTCCTATCTTTATACGTGTTCTATCCCTCTGGTTTTCTCCTATAAGTACCCGCATACCTCGAAGGCAGAAAGGGCACCACTCAAAAGAGAGATTTAGTTTAGGTTTTCTTTTCTTCTTTAATGTAATTTTTATTTTCTTTATTTTATTTTATTTATAGGCTAGAGAGAGTTACATGATCAAAAGAGAGAAAGAGTTTTTACAGAGTGACACTATTGTAATCTTTTCTTCAAGAAGCTTATATTGAAGGTGACAATCAATGGAGGTTTCCCACTTTTCTTCATTGTGCTCGATCTCACCGAATCCTTACTTTTCTTTATTCTTTTCATTACTTCGTTTTACTTCATGTTGAGGTAAGTCTTTGGTATGATTCAAACAGTAGAGGAAAATATTCTTTTTTTAATTTCTGATTTTTGCATCAAAACTTTTCTTTATCTCTTTTTGTTTCTTTTTCTTTTATAATTAAAACAACAACACCACCACCATCTCTTCTTCTACCATCTTCTTCTTAACTTAACTTAACATTTTTATTTCTTTTTATAAACTAAGAAGATAAGTATTAAGTAGTTTTGGTAAATTAAAAGAAAAAACTTATATAACGCTTCCATCGCTGTCCCTCCCTGTGGATCACGACCCGTTAGCCCTAGGCTACACAGTAGAATTGAGGACCTAGCATTATTCTAAATTTCTGTATTTTTTTGTGCAGGTTTGGCTCGATCATAATTTTGGCATCGTTGCTGGGGAGGGACGGTAAGTTTTTTCTTTTTAATTTACTTTAACAAATTAATTTCTTTTTTCTTCTTTGTTTTGGTGTACAAGGGCTAATTACAGAAAACTAGGAGCTGCAGTGGACATATTGCTACTCTGTGCCTCTGTCCAAGAAGGCAGAGCGTCAGAGCCCACAACTGTGGTGAACTACTAACAGTAGTCTCTTGCAGGTTGCTTTTTAGAGATTAGCTTTGCAGGTTACTTTTCAGAGATTAGCTCTCTGCAGTTATTAGTTTATCTATTTAACTCACTCTGTACATATTTCTAATCAACAGCAACTTGTTGCTTTGTAAATGCTAAAAAAATGTTTAGACTCCTGCATCTTAGGGCATCTCTCTATTTCGTTTCTTTACATTACTGTTGAAGAGTGCTAGAGCAAAGGTATGTGTGCATTGCATATAGTTTAGAAAATATATTTTGAGTGATTCATATTGCTTGAATGTTACCTTTTTCTTTATACGTGTACACTGCACTAAAAAGACTAAGGCCATATCCTTAAACAAGATAAGGTGAGAAAGTCATTAGCCTTTCTTATCCCAAAAATCATCTCCTTACTCACTAACCCAGCCTAACATAAATTTGAGTAGACATTGGCCCTAGGGACATCTCGAACTCAAATAGAGATTGATCTAAGGGGGAAGTTGTTAGAAGTTGACTCTTGCCAAATCGGTGTCTAAGGTTGGGGATTGAGGGGCGAAACTCCGAAGGCTGGTGGTTTGGCATAATTAGGCCCATCGCTTTTAAGCGCGGATACCTCCCACCAATCTTGCCCCTACCTGACTGATTAACTTGTGGTCAAGTTCTGCAATATACCTCCTGTGGATATTCAACTGTTAGGAGTCGTATAGGTCTAAGCTCTACCCTAACTAGGCTAGTTTTTTCTTTATTTTCTTGTTTGTTTATTTGTTTTTTTTGTTTGTTCTTGTAAAAATGGATTATGATTACAATTATTCTGATTATAACTCAAATCCATATTTCACCCCGTACTCTTTCAATTCGGATATTACCAACCCAGCATTACATAACTCTAACCAACCAAGTATACCAGATTATTCTTATCTGAATCAATATATGCCCCAATCCCAATACTATGAACAAGAATGGGACAATTATCACCACACTTCACCGAGTCAGTGGGGATACAACTTCCCCGAGTCTTACTATCAACAACCTTTCCAACAAACAGCTTCATATATCCATACTAAGACCAACCTATAGAAGAGAAATCTTCTTTAGAAAAGACTTTTGAAGCCTTCCTTAAATCCACACGACAAGTACAAATCATAGCGGACTCAATTCTCCTAAACAATTCCCAAATCCAAGATCCTTACTCTAATTTCCAAGTCCAATCATAACAAGAAGAACCTGTTGACTTAGAAAAGAATATGAAATTCATGATTCAGTCCCAAAATGATTGTATTCAATCCCAAACGGATTGTTTCAAATCTCTTTAATAGGCTAGATGCAAAAGTGAGTCATTTGGTCAATACAATTAATGATAGGAATGAGGAAACTCTGCCTAACACATTTTTGACTACTCCAAATTCTCTTAGCCATATTGACGAAGAATCATGAATCTTGGAGATTTTAACCAAGATTCAATTTCACCAAAAACTTTGAACTTGACCAATATCAACCCATTGACAAATTGACAAGTTTTATTTCAATGAGATTGAACTTGAAGATGAATATGATACCAATTTCCAATGTTGTGATTCAGTTTCACTTTTTGAATCTATACTGACTCCGGTTCCTTACCCGATTTGGACCCAATTCCGAAGGCAACACTGATTCCTATCCCTATAGAGTTTGAACACGAACCACCTATTTTGGATAGTCATAATCCATTGTTGGGAAATGAATGTTAACTTGATTCTATGATTTGGACCAAGCCCATGAGCCAACTCTGACTCTTGAACCTAAACTTGATTTGAGTTTTATTCCCGAGTAAGTATTGGTTCCCATTCCCTTTATTGTCGAGCCCAAATCATCCATTCCATAAAATCACATTCCATTGTTGGACAAAGATTTAGATCAATATGACTCCGTGATGATACCCCAAGATTGGTCATATAACCAGAAAAAATTTCATGCTAGGTCCTTGCATGATCCTATTCATATTGGGAAATATAAAAAATCTTAAAAAGAAAGAGGTCATAAAATGTGGGTTTCATAAAAATCCATAGTATCTAGATTGGATAAAAACACTTGACCCAATAAGACCACCACCGGAACCACCACCTTGAGGTGACAATTTTCCTTCCCTTTCTCTTTTTTCATGTATTATTGCATTTCATTCATTCATTGAGGACAATGCATGAGTTAGGTGTGGGGGAGGGGTTACTAACATGCTAACTTCACTAATTTAAAAAAAAAGCTTTTTCTTTAAAACTTTTTGAAAAGGAAAATAATAATTTGACTTATTTTTGTAAATAATTAAGTTAATTTTAAGGAATAAGATAATCATAATTAAGATTTCTTATACTTAGTCAAAATAAAATTATTTGTTTGATTTTGAGGTTAGGAAGAAAATTTGAAAAAGTAATTTAGTCTTGATTTTTACCTTAATAAAATATGCATACTTTATACACTTACACACTTAGGGTTCTAAAACAAAGATTCTTATGCCTTATATATATATATATATATATATATATATATATATATATATATATATATATATATATATATATATATATATATATATATACATATATCAAAAGAAAAATCTTCTGATTAAGCTGGGTATTTGTTTCTCATAAAGCATAAGTATTCACGCCTAAAAGTGGTTCATATATATAAAAATCCTTAGTTTTGTGGCCTTGTTTGCTTGAGTCCTAAGTCCTTGGGTGTTTTCTCACCCGGTACCCTAAAATCGTCTGATTTGGGAGTCACCGACTAAGGCTCGTTACATGGGCGAATTAGAAAGCCTAATAGAGCTAAGGGAAATTACCGCCATAAATAAAAAAAATAGAGAAAATAATAAGGCATAAGAGTTAGAGTTGAAGAATCCTAAGCTAAACTTTCATGGTCACAAGGTGTTGGCCCAAGAGGTTACACTCTCCAATTGTTTTGTGTTTTGATGATGACAAACCAAATTAGTGCTATTTGGTACTAACAAGTTTGCTAAGATGAGTTTCAGGTCTTGTACCATGTTTAGAGACCATTCGCTTAGCTATTGCAAGAACTTCTAAGTTCCACAAAGCAAGGAAGGCAATTTGCTCATCAAGGAAGGATCATAGAAGAGAAGGCACTAGCAAGGCATTGGATGGCTCAAGACGTGAAGATTGCTCAGAGGTCCTTAGGTTTTGTATTTTTAGTTTTATAGCTTGTTAAAGAATAGAGATTAGTTTGAAGCTCAATCACACACGTTTTTGCGCATATACTATTTCTTAGTTTATTTCCTATAAAATATACAAAAATATTTTAGTACAAAATCTTTCTTCTACAAATTTCTTTTTATGTTACATACTGAATTCCTGTTTAAAATAGTTTTGTTAAAAATATTTTTCTTCTCAAAATTCTGTCTTTATTTCGTTTTCTGACCTGATCCGGTCGACCGGCAGTCTACCGACAGTCGACCGAGTCTGTGTCAGGCTGGTCCGGTCGACCGGACCAGTCGACCGAGGTCCTGGCAGAATGCACGTATCCGTGTGCATGTCTGTCGGTCGACCGGGGCAGTCGACCGATATTTATTTTTGAGTCACAGTTTGTATCAGTCGACCGGGTCGGTCGACCGATAGCCTGTAACGGTCGGAATTTTATACTACCGGTCGACCGGCCCGGTCGACCGATGTAGCCGTTTGAACAGTAACGGGCAGATTTTTTAGAGCTGGTTATTTTTGTCTTTTGTGTTTAAAAATTCGTTTAAGGATATATTTTGATCTAATTACCTCCTAAACAACATCAGTAATTATGTTTTATCCCTAAACCCTAGCCCTCTCCTATAAATAGGGGTGTTTGGGGAGAGATTTAAAAACAACAATTATTGCTAGAAAATTCAAAAGTTTAAGGCTTTCAAAAGAGACTTGTTTCTTGGTTTTTGTGCTGAATTTCTCACTGATTTTCTGAAGGGTTTTTCAAATACTCTCTGATTTAATTCTCTTTTCTCCTTACTCACAAGAGCTTCATTCCTACTCAATATTCTCTAAGGACCTTTGTAAGGGAAGAGATATTTGAAAGAGAGAGTTTGTGGTCTTTTGACTACCAAGGAAATTACTTGTACTGAGATTGTGGAGTTGGGTACTCCATTGTAATTGAGATCTTTGTGATAGTGGAAGTAGCTAGAATCCTTCTGGGGAAGGCGGGGAGTAGAGCTGGGTGCTCGAACCTCGATAACATATCCTTGTGTTTGCGATTGGTTTACATTCTTGCATTCCTTACTCTACTTTGCTTGCACTTATTACTTGCTCATCATATTCATTGTCATACTTGCTTGCATTCATCTTGTGACTCTTGCTTAGTGATTGTTGTAGCTTTAATTTTTTAAATTGCCCTTTGATTAGCATCATCACCTATTCACCCCCCCTCTAGGTGATTTTCAATTGGTATCAGAGCTTGGACTCTAGGTTTGGCTTAACATCCATAGAGAGATCCTTAAAATATTGCTAATCAACATTTTCATTCATCCATTCATACACTAGTAAACATGGCCGATAACATCAAAACCCCTCCTAAATTTGATGACTTAATTTCCCAATTTGGAAGGTTAGGATGACTATATTTTTGCAATCTCTGGGTAGCTTAGTGGCCAAGTCCTTGACTAAACCCTATGTAGCACCCGATTGTGATGAGAGCACTTGGACCGACTTCAACTTTAGAGAATATGAGGCTAACTCCAAAGCCTAAAACTCCCTATTAACCGCCTTGAATGAGGATGACCTTACACGGGTAATTCATTGCCAATCCGCCTATGAGATTTGGCAACACTTATTGGTCACACATGAAGGGACTTCACAAGTCAAGAGAGCTAAGATAGATCTCTTGAGGTCTCAATATGAATCATTTAAAATGCTAGATGATGAATCCATTGATTGTATGATTACTCGTTTCACTAAAATTACAAATGGTCTTTCTTCATTAGGTGACATCATCTCCAACGATCAAAAGGTGCGCAAAGTGATACGGGCTCTTCCTTCTTCATGGGAGATCAAGGCCACCACCTTAAAGGAGTTGAACGACAAGGACGAGATGGACATCATTAGTCTCATTGCGAACCTAAAGACCCATGAGATGGAGAAGAAGGCAAGAGAAGAAGCCACTACTTCAAAGAAGAAATCCATAGCCTTCAAGACTTCATCCACCAATGATGACGATGATGAAGACGAAGAAGAAGATGAGGAGCTAACTCTACTTGTGCGGAATGTCAAGAGGTTGTACCGAAAGAACAAGTTCAACTTCCGGAGAAATTCGAAGGCAAAGAGGAGCGGAAGATCATATGCTACAATTGCCGCAAACCCGGACATATCATGGCGGATTGTCCGGAGTTCAAGAAGAAAATGACTTCCTCCTTTAAGCCAATTAAGCCGGAGGAAAAGAAAGCCTACAAAGCTACATGGGATTCGGAAAGCGAGTCTGAAGAGGAGGTGGATCAAGCTAACATGTGTTTCATGGCAAACACACCCAAGGTAACCTCTCAATCCCTTGATGATGAAGATGATGATGTAAGTAAGGAAGTTCTAGTACATGCATTTGTAGAACTTTCTGAAACTTATGATAACAAGAAACTTGAATGTTTAAAATTACAAAAAGAAGTTGCTTTTCTTAAGAATCAACTTGCCATTGTTTCTAAAGAAAAAGATGATATTTCTTCTAATTTCATTTCTATGCAAAAAGAATTTTGTGCCTACAAGAGTACTTGTAAGGCAAAATCTCCTATTATTGATGAAAAAGAAATTTCTTCTTTTAAATCCAAAATGAATGATTTTGAAAAAGTTTTAAAAGATTGTGCCTTTAATACTAAGAAACTTGAAGAAAAATTTTCTAAAAAGCACACATCTCATGCTAAGATTCCTCATGCTCACACTACACCTAACACGTCTCATGTTCATGCTCACAATGCCCATGCTCACAAATCACACACTCATTATGCTTTTAAATATGGTAGAGTGTATAGATGCACATATTGTGGTAAAAATAGACATTTAGTTAAGTTTTGTTATGATCAACTAAATAGAACAAATAATCTTGTTTAGGTTCATGACACTAACTCTAGAGGACCCAAGAAAATGTGGGTACCAAAATCAAGTCTTAAATTGTTTGATGTAGGTACACACCAAAGCTCCAAGACGTAGGGAGCGGTGGTACCTTGATAGTGGTTGTTCAAGACACATGACATGGGACATCAACAACTTCACAACCCTATCAAGGTACATGGAAGGTGGCACCGTCACCTTCGGGGATGACTCCAAAGGAACTATCATCGGTATAGGTAACATTCAAATTGGTGCATCTCCTATTATTGAGAATGTTGTTTTAGTTGATGGTTTGAAACATAATTTGCTTAGCATTGGCCAACTTTGTGATCGTGGACTTAAAGTTGTATTTGATGATACTTCTTGCAAGATTTTTGATGTTAAATCCGATATTTGTATTCTCACCGGTTTCGTGATAATAATGTTTATATTATTGACATGCTCAATTTAGATTGTTCTACTAAATGCTTGAATGCTTTTGATGAAAATTCTTGGCTTTGGCATAGAAGATTAGGACATGCATCTTTTGACCATATTTCTAGGATTAATTCAAAGGAATTAGTGAAGGGTATACCTTGCTTGAATTTTGAGAAAGACCGCATTTGTGGTGCGTGCCAACTTGGGAAACAAACCAAGTCTTCCTTTAAACCAATCAAGGATATCATGTCAACTAGGCCTTTAGAATTAATTCATATGGATCTTTTTGGACCAACTAAAACTAAAAGTTTAAATGGAAGTAGATTTGCATTTGTTTTGGTTGATGATTTCTCCCGTTTTACTTGGGTTTTCTTTTTGCAAAATAAAGATCAAACTTTTTCTCATTTTAAGATTTTTCGAAAAAGAGTTGAAAAAGAAAAGGGTCTTCCGATTTTGAGAATAAGGAGTGATAGAGGTGGTGAGTTATTAACCAACTTTCATGACTTATTGTGATGAAAAGGGAATTAAGCATGAAACGTCTTGTCCTAGAACTCCACAACAAAATGGAGTTGTAGAAAGGAAAAATAGAACACTTCAAGAGATGGCTAGGAAAATGATAAGTGAGTATGACCTCCCTCAATATTTATGGGCCGAGGCCGTAAACACCGCATGCTATATATCGAATCGTATTTATTTATGCAAAAATTCTTCAAAAACTTCTTTTGAAATGTATCATTCTAGAAAACCTAATGTTGCATATTTCAAAGTTTTTGGATGCAAGTGTTTTGTTTTAAATACTAAGGATAATTTGGGTAAATTTGATGCTAAGGCTTATGAGGCTATCTTTGTTGGATATTCCTCTACTAGCAAAGCATAGAGTTTTCATTAGATCTTCTCTTACCATAGAAGAATCCATGCATGTTAAATTTGAAGAATCTAATGTGGTTGTTGAGAATGTTGTAGAGATTGAACCATTAGGAGAAGACATGGAGAGACTATCCTTGAAGGACTCACCCGCTCAAGAAGAAAAGCTAGACCCTATTGGTGAAGTTCAAGAGGATAAGGAGGAAAGCACTCAACCGCTTCCTAAAGCTTGGAGATACGCTACAAATCATCCTAAGGAGCTCATCTTGGGTGATGCATCTAAAGGAGTCACAACGCGCTCCAAACTCCATGACCTATGTGGTAACTTTGCTTTCATTTCTCATTTTGAACCCAAAGGCATTCTCGAAGCCGAGACGGACCCATATTGGTTGCTTGCCATGCAAGAGGAACTCAATCAATTTGAGCGCAACCAAGTTTGGCACCTTGTTCCTAAGCCCCACGATAGACCAATAATTGGTACTAAGTGGATCTTTAGAAATAAGATGGATGAGTCCGGAAATGTCATTAGGAATAAAGCTAGGTTAGTGGCCCAAGGTTACACTCAAGTTGAGGGAATTGACTTTGAGGAGACCTTCGCACCCGTAGCACGGCTTGAAGCCATACGGATGACACTAGCTTTTGCATGTTTTAAAAATTTTAAACTTTTTCAAATGGATGTGAAAAGTGCATTTTTGAATGGTTTTATTAATGAAGAAGTTTATGTTTCTCAACCACCCGGTTTTATTGATCATGTTCATCCCGATTTTGTTTTTAAACTTGATAAAGCTTTGTATGGATTGAAACAAGCTCCAAGAGCTTGGTATGAAAGGCTTTCTAGTTTTCTCATTTCAAATGATTTTATTAAAGGCAAAGTAGACACAACTCTCTTTACTAAGCATGTTGAGAATGATATTTTAATTGTGCAAATTTATGTTGATGATATAATTTTTGGATCTACTAATGAGCTTTTATGCAAGGATTTTGAGAAGGTAATGCAATTAGAATTTGAAATGTCTTCCATGGGTGAGCTCAATTTCTTCCTTGGACTCCAAATCAAGCAATTGCAAGACGGAACCTTCATTAACCAAGCCAAGTACGCAAAGGAGCTAGTAAAGAAGTTTGGGCTTTAAGGATCAAAGGCTTGCAACACTCCAATGGCAACTACAACCAAGCTTGATAAGGACGAACAAGGTAAAAATGTTGATATTAAATTATATAGAAGCATGATAGGAAGTCTTTTATTTTTGACGGCAAGTAGGCCGGATATCATGTTTAGTGTGTGTCTTTGTGCTAGATTTCAATCGTGTCCTAAAGAGTCTCATCTTATTGCGGTAAAACGCATTATTCGTTATATTAAGGGCACTATTGGAATGGGTCTTTGGTATCCGAAAACTATAGATTTTTCAATGACTAGTTATTCAGATGCCGACTATGCGGGTTGTAGAGTAGATAGAAAGAGTACTAGTGGGACATGTCAATTTCTTGGTAATTGTCTTGTTTCATGGTCCTCTAGGAAACAAAATTCCGTAGCTCTCTCAACCGCCGAGGCGGAGTATGTTGCCGCGGGGGCTTGTTGTGCACAAGTCCTTTGGATGAAACATACTCTCCTTGATTTTGATTTGCACTTTGATCATATAAAAATATTTTGTGATAATACTAGTACTATACACATGACCAAAAATGCAAATCAACATAGTAAGACCAAGCACATTGAGATTAGATATCACTTTCTTAGAGATCATTTTGAGAAAGGTGATATAGATATTGATTATGTTTCCACGGATTTACAACTAGCCGATATTTTCACTAAACCTCTTGATTTTGCTAGATTTTCGTTTATTTGTGGAAAACTTAATATTTGTATTATTGAATAAACATGTTTTTCATAACCCTTTTTGATGTATGACAAAAAGGGGGAGAATAAGTTTACATGGACAAAAATAAGTTCATTTGGTCTTGGTTCCATATGAATTTTATGTTTGTTTTTATGAATTTTTGTGTTTTAAATAAATTCTTATGTTTTAGTTGTTTTTGGTATTTTTGGTATCAAGAGCAATTTTGTGTTTTATATATTGTGTTTTATATATTTGTTTTAATTGGTTTCAATAATTGGTGCATCATTTCAATTATTGGTATCTAGAGCATATTCTTGTGTTTTATGTATAGCATAATTTGAGGGGGAGTTTTCTCCTACCCTATATTTTTGTTAATAGCCTATTTGTTTTGTCATCATCAAAAAGGGGGAGATTGTTGGCCCAAGAGGTTACACTCTCCAATTGTTTTGTGTTTTGATGATGACAAACCAAATTAGTGCTATTGGTACTAACAAGTTTGCTAAGATGAGTTTCAGGTCTTGTACCATGTTTAGAGACCATTCGCTTAGCTATTGCAAGAACTTCTAAGTTCCACAAAGCAAGGAAGGCAATTTGCTCATCAAGGAAGGATCATAGAAGAGAAGGCACTAGCAAGGCATTGGATGGCTCAAAGACGTGAAGATTGCTCAGAGGTCCTTAGGTTTTGTATTTTTAGTTTTATAGCTTGTTAAAGAATAGAGATTAGGTTTGAAGCTCAATCACACACGTTTTTGCGCATATACTATTTCTTAGTTTATTTCCTATAAAATATACAAAAATATTTTAGTACAAAATCTTTCTTCTACAAATTTCTTTTTATGTTACATACTGAATTCCTGTTTAAAATAGTTTTGTTAAAAATATTTTTCTTCTCAAAATTCTGTCTTTATTTCGTTTTCTGACCTGATCCGGTCGACCGGCAGTCTACCGACAGTCGACCGATTCTGTGTCAGGCTGGTCCGGTCGACCGGACCAGTCGACCGAGGTCCTGGCAGAATGCACGTATCCGTGTGCATGTCTGTCGGTCGACCGGGGCAGTCGACCGATATTTATTTTTGAGTCACAGTTTGTATCAGTCGACCGGGTCGGTCGACCGATAGCCTGTAACGGTCGGAATTTTATACTACCGGTCGACCGGCCCGGTCGACCGATGTAGCCGTTTGAACAGTAACGGGCAGATTTTTTAGAGCTGGTTATTTTTGTCTTTTGTGTTTAAAAATTCATTTAAGGATATATTTTGATCTAATTACCTCCTAAACATCAGTAATTATGTTTTATCCCTAAACCCTAGCCCTCTCCTATAAATAGGGGTGTTTGGGGAGAGATTTAAAAACAACAATTATTGCTAGAAAATTCAAAAGTTTAAGGCTTTCAAAAGAGACTTGTTTCTTGATTTTTGTGCTGAATTTCTCACTGATTTTCTGAAGGGTTTTTCAAATACTCTCTGATTTAATTCTCTTTTCTCCTTACTCACAAGAGCTTCATTCCTACTCAATATTCTCTAAGGACCTTTGTAAGGGAAGAGATATTTGAAAGAGAGAGTTTGTGGTCTTTTGACTACCAAGGAAATTACTTGTACTGAGATTGTGGAGTTGGGTACTCCATTGTAATTGAGATCTTTGTGATAGTGGAAGTAGCTAGAATCCTTCTGGGGAAGGCGGGGAGTAGAGCTGGGTGCTCGAACCTCGATAACATATCCTTGTGTTTGCGATTGGTTTACATTCTTGCATTCCTTACTCTACTTTGCTTGCACTTATTACTTGCTCATCATATTCATTGTCATACTTGCTTGCATTCATCTTGTGACTCTTGCTTAGTGATTGTTGTAGCTTTAATTTTTTAAATTGCCCTTTGATTAGTATCATCACCTATTCACCCCCCTCTAGGTGATTTTCACAAGGTACATATGACTTAGGGTAAAATAATAGACTAGATGAGAAATACAATTTTAATACTTACCTTGATTGAAAACATGTTTTTGAAAAAAGACTAAGTTTAGAAATGACTAAGTTTTGATAATCCTATGATTTATAGATTACTTGAAATTTTACATTAATACTTCAAATATGTTTTCTTTCAAACTGCGTTTTCAAAAAAAATACTAACAATTCATTTTTTTTCTTCATGGATTTTGTGGGTGCAATCCACTAAAAACCCTCATGAGACAAAACTCGTCCTCTAGGGGTAACCTAGAGGTTTAACGGCTTATTGGATGTGCTAAGTGCAACCGTGAATTCTATGAAGTGAGTTAGGCTTGGTCAGTTTAGTTTTTCTTTTCTCTTTGTTTTACTCAAGGACGAGCAAAAGATAAGTGGGGGTGTGTTTGGACACATATATTGCATAAATATTATTACATTCCTATATATATTCTGTAATGACTATTGCAAATAACTTATTTTAATGTCCCAATTCATGTAGGGTATGATAGGGAGAAGATAATCATGAAATTTATCAAATTAAATTCAAAAGTTTAAAAGAAAGGGGATCGATTCAAATCCAAAGGTTCTAGAAGCTATCTTATCTGAAGACTGGATATATCAGATAAGATAATATCATCTAATTTCAAGGAAAAAATGGATTGTTTTAAAACTCTATCAGTTTTTCTGAAGATAAATGTATATCATATCAATTCTAGAAGATAAACTAAAAATCAAAGAGGATAAATGGATAGAGAGAAGATCAACCGATGAGATGAAGCAATTTAGATTCGGATTCAGGCTGCATACAGTTTAGCATTTTAATCATAACGTTCGCTACCAAAACACAAATCTAATGATTCAAGATGCTATAGAACGATAACTTAGAGGGCTACAATTCTTCTGTTGATTACTTGTTACAATTCTATCATTTGATAAGTGATATTCAGTAATCAACACGCCAACAAGCTGCAGATCAGAATTGAATTTCTAGATAAATCAAATCAAGTTTGGAGATAAGGAAAGAATTTAAATACAGAAATATACAGCTCATTCTATATTCATACGTGTTTTATCCCTCTAATTTTCTCCTATAAATACCCTCATGCCTCGAAGGCAGAAAGGGCACCACTAAAGAGAGAGATTTAGTTTAGGTTTTCTTTTCTTCTTCAATGTAATTTTTATTTTCATTATTTTATTTTATTTTAGGCTAGAGAGAGTTACATGATCAAAAGAGAGAAAGTGTTTTTATAGAGTGACACTATTGTAATCTTTTCTTCAAGAAACTTATATTAAAGATGACAATCAATGGAGGTTTCTCACTTTTCTTCATTGTGCTCGATCTCGCCGAAGCCTTACTTTTCTTTATTTTTTTCTATTACTTCGCTTTACTTTATCTTGAGGTAAGTCTTTGGTATGATTCAAACAGTAGAGGTAAATATTCTTTTTTTATTTCTAATTTTTGCATCAACACTTTTCTTTATCTCTTTTTGTTTCTTTTTCTTTTATAATTAAAACAACAACACCACCACCATCTCTTCTTCTACCATCTTCTTCTTAACTTAACTTAACATTTTTATTTTCTTTTTATAAACTAAGAAGATAAGTATTAACTAGTTTAGGTAAATTAAAAGAAAAAACTTACATAACGCTTCCATCGCTGTCCCTCCCTATGGATCACGACCCGTTAGCCCTAGGCTACACGGTAGAATTAAGGACCTAGCACTGTTCTAAATTTCTGTATTTTTTGTGCAGGTTTGGTTCGATCATAATTTTGTGTCTTTTTTCATTGTTATTATTGACATTAATGTTATGGTTGCAGAGAGTATCGTGGTGGCTCAAGTAGAAGATCCCGTAGCGAGCACGAGCGCAGAGGACATCGTAGTTCATACTTCGGCCGGTGAACCCAGTGCCGTGGAGTTTGTCGCTGCCCCTATTGTTGTGGAGACCACCACAATAACAGTTCCAGAGGTGTTGGCCACGACCTCAGCATCAATAGAGCCTATTGCTGGCCTTATCCCTACACAAGTTGTGTTGGCTCCCATTTCTATGGATATTACCTGCACTATCACAGAAAGGGGATCCACGGGTGCATCAGCAGGGTTATCTCTAGCCATGGACATCATGAAAGAATTAGCTCGTCCAATGGTACATCAATTTTTCACCACCATGAAGTTAGGCATCGAATTGGTTCTTTCTAGGGGAGGTTTCTTTGAGTTTGCCCAGATGCTTCTTGAGAATCAGATCGAGAACATTTGTCACACTGGAAGCTCAAAGCAAGTTAGGGCATATCTGATGCTGGTTGAACAGCTGAGGATGTGCCTGAGGGAACTAAGGACCCAAGAAAAGGGCAGCCTGATGGACGAGGCTCGATCGATACTGAATAAGCTCCTTACCACTTAGGAACATGAGAGAAAAGAGATGGAGGAGCAAATGGCTGAAGAGGCCTGTCATTTTCATAACTTCTAAGCGAGCTACCAAAAATTGGTCGACAATTCCAGGAAATTCGAGGTCGTCACCAAGAACGCAGAGCAAGTCATTATTACTCCTCAGGCGGCTATTGCCAAGGCGGAAGCCTTAATTCAAGTCAACGAGCAGAAGCTTGCTGCTGCTAGAGGAAGGCTGGAAGAGCTGAAAGCTACCAAGAAATTGGTCCAAGAAGATCTTACTGCCAATTCTTCCAAGTTGGAGTCTCTTCAAGCGCAGCTAGCTAAGAAGAATTCTTATCAGAGGAAGAGTTGCGGACTCAGGCTTGGGCGGGAGTTAAGAAGGCACGCCAGCAGGAGATGCAGCTCCTCCAGGAACGGATGTATTCTTTAGTGGAGCAGGATTAGCCCGCTTCCTGTTTGTATCTTCCCATTTTTTTTATGACACTCCATTTGCCAAATAAGAGTGATTGTATTACTTTTATTATTTTTAATTCAAATAATAAAAGTTATCAAATTCTTGTCTCGTCTTTATTCTTTCTTTGCATTTGAGGATCAGATGGACTCTTTGTTGCGTGGATAAATTCAGCTTTCATAGTCGCAATCCTTGACTACTGTGAAAACATAGGCCTTAGTCATTTTGTTGAGATGTGGCCATGAATAATAGAAAAAGAACTCAGGCAGTACTGAGTTTATGAATGAGATGCAACTCTCATTTGTAATAGAGATGCAGCTCTGATTTATCAAGAGCGACGTGACTCTGAACTGTTAAGAGAAACGCGGCTCAGGCATGCAGAGAGGACGCGGCTCAGGCTCCCTAAGAGGACGCGGCTCTGGCTCACTGAGAATATGCGACTCTAGATCATTAAGAGAAACGCGAGGCCTGCGTTCTTCAATTTGAAAAAGGGAACGCGGCCTCAGACTTGTAAAGGTCACGGACTTCAGGACACGGCCTTCGAGCTTGAGAAAGGATGCGGATTTCAGGACGCAGCCTTCAAGCTTTGAGAAAGGACGTGGACTTTAGAACGCAGCCTTCAAGCTTGAGAAAGGACGCGGACTTCAGGATGCAGCCTCCAAAGCGTCACATGCAATCCAACTTAAAGATTTTGTTGGATCTTTTAATGCTAAGTTGGCGTTGACGGTTGGGGACTTGTGTCTTTGTGGTTTCCCGAAGCAAAAATCCTCGTGTCTCATCCATACTGGATTTGATATTCGTGTAGGAATTAAGGCTGATGGCTTTGATTTTTATGCCATTAATTATAGGCCTACTAGCGAGCCTATAAATAGGCCACAGCTTCTTAATAGTCATTCATCTTAACTGTTTTCCTTTGAGAGCATGCGCTCTAAGGGCATATGTTCTAGAGAGCAAAAAGAACTCAAAACTTCACTCCTTTCTTTTGATCTTCTACGAAGATTATCACTGTTAAGTGATTTCAAGGTTAAAAGGCATGGCTTTAAGTGCTTTCATGGCCGTGCCTTGACAAATGAAGTCCAACTTCTAGAGAATTCTTCTTCGGGTATGAACTGGCTTTTGCCATGGTAATGCTTAGTCTCTTTGAAGTTCTGTCATCCCTAACCATGAAGAAACTTTGTCTCTTGATCTCTTTCTGAAATATTTTTTTTTTTGAGATTCAGGCGTCCCTGCTCTACAAATGCGCCTTTCACATTACTTGATGAAACAAGGCCTTGTTGGCTTCAAAGTCTAAGTCCCACGTTCTTCCGACGTGAGTATGGTGAACTCAGCGTCTTGAGACTTGAAACATGGGTTTTGCACATGAGGCTCACGTTTGGGGTTCCTGACTTAGAAATTTTAAGTCTGCTCTTTTGTGATCTCTGGAAGCGAATGTGGCAAACTCTACATCTTATACGCGAGCGTGGCAAACTCTGTGTCTTGAAGTCACTTCAGGCAGTTTTAAGACCCGCGTTCGCATCTTTGATATATGCCTCACGTCTCATGAATCAGACACAAGTCTAATATCAGACTGCATTTGATTCAATATTTTCTATCTCCGATTCTGTGAGATTCGCGTCTGGAGTTCATGACTTCATCCCCGCATTTGTGCTCCTGGCTTACTGTTTTCTGTCTTTGCAGAATTTTAACTCTTGGGTTTTTGTTTCTTGCAGGTCTTGGCCATATCGATTGTGCTTGTTCGATTGGCGAGCACTTGGGGAGTCAGAACTCTATCCACGGGCGAGGAAGATCAGCGCGTTTGTCGATACATATCAAGATATTATTGGACATGATGCACCAGTAATTCCTTCCTTGGTCATAGTGAGTATGGCGCATCTGAAGGTCCTAGGAAAGAGGACGTCACCAGTAAGGTCTCGGATCCTCCCTTCACCAATCTTACGCAAAGAAGTGACAGCGATGAAAAACCCATGCTCATTAGATGACTTTCTGGTGGTGGAGCTTCCCATTAAGTGAAGGATTATAGCCTTGTGAAGACCTTCGGAATAGCTGGTCGAGTGGAATCTTAATGCTCCCTGCATTTTGACCTCGAGAAGCACCATTGTTCCCAAGAGGAGAGGAAGTTGATCCTCTATTCCTAGCCACAGTCAAGAGGATGAGCTTTGTGCATCTTCAATGTTTTGAGGAGTGAGTGCAACCTTTCACTGAGCAAGAGGGACTTCTTTGTACTCCTCTCTTGTAACACTCAATCTTATTGTATAAGAGAGAATTTTGTATCACTTTCATATTTTTGAATATCAATAAAAGTGACACTTTTTTCTGTCTTCTTACTGCCATGACTTCCTTTTTTGTATTAAAAATCAGACAAGTAGAAGTGATTACCTTTGATTTGCTAGAAACATTTTAAGCAAGTCAAAGTTAGGAAAAATTTCATTTAAGGATTTAAGATTACAATCAGAGGTGTGAGATTAACATGACAGGAGTGGAATAGGGGACTTGCCAATTTATGGATGAGAATGGCAAGTGAAATTTTCAACCCGTGAGGGATTGTGACCTAGTCTTCATCAGAGCTCTAGTATTAACGTAATTAAGATTTAGCTGGCAAACGATGGAAACACAATTAAAGGTATGATATTAACCTAAAAGTGATTTTAGGCGGACCTGCCATTCTATTGACGAGAATAACAAGTAAGACTAGACCCTTTGAGTATCTAGGAAAATTTTACCATTAGAGGTATGATATTAACTTAAAAGGTTGGATTAAATCTTGTCAGAGGTGTGATATTAACTTGACAAGGATGTGGCTAGAGGTATGATGTTAACTTAGCTCCGCAGGAATTTCAGTTTTGTTTGGGAAACTGAAAATGCCACTGTCATAGGTGTAGTGTTAAACTTGGCAGTGGAGGTAGTGCTAGAGGTGTAATTTTGAACTTAGCATTAGTCATCTCGACTTCGATACGAAAGGTCGAGAAAAAGTCATTATCATAGGTGTATTGTTGAACTTAACAATGAACTGGATGCTAGAGGTATAATGTTAAACTTTAGTATCGCTCATCTCAGCTTCAATATGGAGGCCTGAGGAAAAATTATTGTAAAGGTGTATTTTTGAACTTAACAATGAACGGGATGCTAGAGGTGTGATGTTAAACTTAGCATTGCTCATCTCAGCTTCGTTATGGAAGCCTGAGGAAAAGTGACTGTCATAGGTTTAATATTAAACTTGACAGCAACTTAATCACTGTTAGAGGTGTAGTGTTAAACTTAACAGTAGTTTACCAGAGGTGTGATGTTAACATGACAAGAGTTGATTTGCAATACGAACAATTTTGAGGACTTGTCATTTTATTGACGAGAATTGACAAGTGAAATTTGGAATATCAGAGGTGTAGTGTTAAATTTGACAAGAGTTTATTTTGAGATATGAGCAATTTTGAGGACTTGTCATTCTATTCACGAGAATTGACAAGTGAAATTTGGAATGTCAGAGGTGTAATGTTAAACTTTACAAGAGTTTATTTTCCGATATGAGCAATTTTGAGAAATTGTCATTCTATTGACGAGAATTGACTGTGAAATTTCAGACATGCTGGGGAGTATTGAATCTTTTTACTGGTAGAGGTGTGATGTTAACTTAGTAGTGATTGAGCTCGTGGACTAAGCATTCCGTGGGATAGAATTGGTTGGGGACTTTGGTGGAAGACAGAATGACTTGTCAGAGATGTAATATTTAACGTGACAAACATTAATTTTCCAGGAGCATGAGAGGTTTGCCGTTAGAGGTATAATATTAAAGTAAATAGCGGAGATTTTGAGTGGATTTTGTTGTCAGAGGTTTAATGTTAACTTAACTGACACCACCGGGGATCAAAACAGAAATGGCTTGCCAGAGGTTTATTGTTAACGTGACATGTCTCTGTTCATTTCATCGGGGAAATGGATGTAGGTATTTTTGTGGTTCTACCATTCTGTGGGCGAGAATTGGTAAGAGATTTTGGAGGAGAGGATGGGACCAAGTCCCTTAGGATTTTTAATAAATCCTCAGCTATCAACGAATTTAGTATGCCTTTACCAACTACTGTTTGAGTTAGGCTAGCCATGCTATTCCCCTCAGCATGATGAGTTGCCGAGAACTGATATTGGACTTAAAAACTAACATTTTCCTCTATCCTTAGCCGTCAGAGTTGTCAGATATTCATAGATAAATTAGAGCAGAGTAACAAGGTTAAAACTGAAGTTTTGCACTTTGTTTCTTCTTTAATGTTTACATCATGCATCATGATGTAACCAGCGCTCGATCGGCTCAACACTGATCGACCGTGATGTGATCTAGTGAAGAAAGAAAAAAGCTTTTCTTTGGCTCTCTTCCAAACATCTTGGATCTGGGGGTTTGATCAGAGGTGTAATGTTAACTTGATCATAAGAAGAATTCTGTTAAGGATAGTACTTCTTCAAAAATTTGCCGTTGATCGGCATCATAAGTGTATCACCGTCTGGGGTTATAAGGCGGTAAGCTCCATTTGAGGAGACCGACTCTACTACAAATGGTCCTTCCTATTTAGGCTGAAATTTTCCTTTGGTCTTTTGCGTCATCACCATGAGTCTTCTGACAGTTAAGACAAGGTCACCTTTCTTGAAAGTCCACTCCTTGACTTTCTTGTTGAAGGCTCTGGTAATCCGAGCTTGATAGAGCTCAATTTGCTGTTGAGCTTGTAGGCGTTTATCATCTAAAGCTTCGAGCTCCAGGAGTCGCAGTCGATGCCTCTCCTCATTTGTCATCTCCGTTATTAGGGCGATGCGTAGAGATGGGATCTAGATCTTTAGTGGAAGTACGGCTTCACACCCGTATACCAAAGAGAATGGTGTAGCTTTCGTCGGGGGTTCTCATTATCGTGCGATAAGCCTATAAGCATTCACCTAACTTATCATCCCAGTCGCGCTGGCTTTTTGAGACAAATTTCTTGAGAAGTTTCCCAATAGTTTTGTTGAAAGCTTCAGCAAGGCCATTAGCGGCTGGGTAGTATGCTGTAAAAAAACACACTCTAGATCCGGAACTTGTCGCAGAATCTCTGAAAGGCTTGGCTGATGAACTAAAGCCCATTGTCATGGATAATCCATCGTGGTACGCCAAAGCGGTAGACTACGTGCTGTTTAATGAACTTGATCACGTAGAATGTCTTTACCTCCCTTAAAGGGATAGCTTCAGCCCATTTAGAAAAGTAATCGGTTATGGTTAGGATAAACTGATGTCCTTTGGATGAAGGTGGAATGATAGGACCAATCACGTCCATTCCCCACATTTTGAATGGCCAGGAAGAAGTTGTAGGGCGAAGATGCCCCAGTGCCTCGTGAAGAAAGTCACCATGGATCCGACAAGTATGGCATCGCTTGGCATAAGTGACGGTGTCGAGATCATCTTCGAGCAATAATATCTGAGTCTTCAGAGTCGATCTCCAAGTTTTGGACCAGGTTGGTGAGCTTGATCAGTCATATATATTGCATATATATTATCACATTACCATATTTATTATCCAATAAACCCTACTAATAAGTCTCATCTTTATTTAATAATGTGCAGGCCCATTGTTAATGGAGATGGAAAAGAAATGAACCAAAAAGCCCACTTTAATTCTGATTTAAATCTTAATTAAAGAGAAGATAAATATTCAGGAGGATAGGGATAATTCCAGCTGAAAATCAATGCATATCAGGGAGGATTACATCAAATAAAACTGGTTAATTTGGTTTTATAAGAATCCAAATCGGTTAGCTTGAGAATCACCGAAGATCAGATCAGAATCAGACGCTAACAGGAAATCCAGCCAGAAAAAAGGGGGCAAAATCGCACTACATCCAGATCCCCACCTGGATGTGGCCATTTGGCCACATCCTGGCCGCAGATCCACGACCCTTTGGTGGAGATAAGGGGAGCATCCCCTTATCTCCTCACTCCTCTCCCTTCTAGGTTCTTGCCTATAAAAGGCAGGTTTTGCACTGAAAAATATAGCGGAGACTAGGATTAGAATTCTTATTCATTTTTAGGATTTTAGGAGTACTGTTAGATAGTTCTGAGAAACTGTATCTCATCTTTACTTTTCAGTTTAAACCAGCAAAGAGAGAAGAGTGAAATTGAGTGTATAATTCATCCTTGAAGTGACAATCAAAGGAGATTCAACTTGTTATTCAACTCGACTCAATCCGGTATGTCTATGTTTTATTTTCATTCACTTATTTATTTTCTTTTATCATAAGTAACTAAACCATCTTCTGGGCTCACTAATAAATCTCTTCTACCTGCTTTCTCTTGATTAATTTTTACGAAAGCAACTCTCTTGAATCATAATAATGCCTGAGTTAAACTTTGTTCTTGAAAGCACATGAGGATGTTTTTCTTTTAAACTTGGACTTTCAAAGCACAAATATTTTTAATTATTTTTATTCCATACTTGCTCTTCGCGCCTGATAGTTTAACATTTATTTTTAATGATGTGTTAAGAAAGGCCTTAAGATTTAAACCAAACCATCTTATTTGTTTTACTTGAACATTAAAATAAGCTAAAGGTTTTTGCCTATGATAAAAGTGATGCACCAAAATGTTTTGAGATAAGTAAGTAGTTGAGTAGAAAATTAGTGAGCCTGGATCCTTTTAATAATTTAAATTACAGTCTCAAATCATTTTCTAAAAGATCATCTTCTCCACAGCCTTTTCCAAGTTTTAAATTTTTCTTTAAATCACTTCCCTTCTCTTTATTCTCTTTTTCAATATAAAAAAAAAAGAAAACACCAACACCATTCTTTGTTATTTAACAATTCATCAAAAAGCTTCTATCGCATTCCTCCTCGTGGACACGACCCGTTAGCCCAAAGCTAGACGGTAATTCTCACTGCTTTCATTTGCAATCAATTTTTGGCGCCGTTGCCGGAGAGGGAACAGTGTAATTATTTTCTAATAAGTTTTGTGTCTTATTTCAGAAACGTCAAGGAATCAGATTTAGCGCTCAAGCCTTACAAGAGAAGACTTACTATTCTGTGCCCCTACTCTAGAAAGTAGGAAACAAAATTTCAAGAAATTGCGGCGCAAAAGCTTGAAATTTTTTTGGACTACTAAAATTTATTTTTGCAGGACATATCGCTTTGCAAAAATATAGTTTTTGTGTATTATTTCTGCTATATCTTATATTCACACTCCCTGTTTTTAATCCAATAGTAATCTAATTGATTGCGAATTGCTTAAAAAATATTTAAACTTGCATTCTAGGCATTTGTCTAATTACGTTTATTTTACAATTACTGTTGAAGATAGCTAGAGACAAGGTACGTATGCATAGCATATAGTTTAGAAAACATTCTTAGGTGATATTTGCTTATGAATGTTACTTTTTTATATCTTGCTTCGCACAATCAATCTCAAGGGCAAAACTCAAAACAAGATAAGGTGAAAAAGTCATTACCCTTCCTTAGCCTACAAGCCATCTCCAAGCACGCACCGCCTAAGCCTAACTTAAAATCTGATAGACATTGGCCTTAGGTACATCTTGAACTCATTAGGAGATTATCCTAAGGGAGAAGGTGTTAGAATTTGACTCCTGCCAAATCAGTGTCTAGGGACAAAGATTGAGGGGCGAAACTCGAAGGCTGGTGGTTTGGCTTAATTAGGCCCGTCGCTTTTGCGCGGATACCTCCCACTAATCTTACCCTGACCTGGCTGATTAGCTTGTTGTCAAAGTCTGTATTATACCTCCTGTGGACAATCAACCAGTTAGGAGTTGTCTAGGTCAAGGTTACCTTAGACTAGGCTTGGTTGTTTCTTCTTGTTGACTATGGTGAATTTGTTTGTGATAGTGTTTGTGTATGCAAGTGTGGTCAATAGACCCTAATTCATCTAGGTTAACTAGAAACACATCACCACCCGAGTTCGAACCAAGACCAGATTCGGTTATGGCTCAGCCGACATCTTTGCAGGATAGATTCTATCCCATTAGAACCTAACTTCCATCTTGCATCCAACTTCCATCGGTTAGTGAACACAACTTTAAGCTTAAGCCTCAGTTCATTAACACACTCCCTAAGTTTCATAACTTAGAGTCCGAAGATGCTTACTTCTTCATAAGAGAATTTAAGGAAGTATGCTTAATGATGAAAATCTCACACCTTGTAAATGATGCTATTAGGTTAAGTTTTGTCCCATTTGGTCTTAAGGACTTAGCCAAGAAATGGCTTTACAGCTTTGCGACCGGCTCTATCACATCCTGGGATGGTTTCATCAAGGTCTTCTTGAAGAAATTATATCCAATTCATAGAAAGAATATCATGCAGTTCAAACAAGAACCTAGTGAACCGTTTTGGAGGTACTTTGAATGCTTTAAAGACCTCCTTGTCCAATGTCCTCATCATGGAATAGAGAAATGTCGACAATGCCAAATTCTTTATGACGGTTTAGGCTACTGATTGAGGTTCTACCTGCATAAAAAATACAATATTTCAGGACTTTGAAATAGTAGTGCAAGTTACTTAATTCTACCGCAATAGCAAGTGGCTATGCGGGTCGTGATCCACAAGGAGGGACTAGCGATGGAAGCTTTTTAGTAAGTTCTCTTTTAGGCTACAAAGTATGGTTAAAGTTCTTCTTTAGTTCTTTAAAAGTAAAAGGAAAAATTGAGTTAAAGTTTGAATTAGGAAGAAGATGGTAGATTAAGAGGATGGATAAACTAGAAATGATATGTACAAAGAAATCGAAATGAGTGATGAAAGAGTTGGGTGTTGTTGGTGTTGGTGATCTGAACTAAAGAAATAAAAGAAAAGAAAGAAAAGATTAAAGAAATACTTACCTCCTCTGGTTGATGACTTACCTAGAACCCTTGCATGTTCTACCTTACTTCAGAGACGTTCAACGCATAAAACATAAGATCGAGCTCACCCCATTCGCATTGCATCATCAAGACGAACAAGAATGAAATGATACGGAATCTTGAGGAGGAGATCATCATCATGTAATATCGTTGGCACTCATACAAACATGACTATACTGATGCTTCTAGATTCACTTGAATGTTCATCATAACCAAAAGAAGAAAAGTAGAAAGAAGAAGAAGAAAACAATAGTAAAGACTGAAATACACCTAGAGGGGGGGTGAATAGGTGTAATTGCTAATCTAATGCTCTTTTTAAATTTTACTTAAGTGAGTGATGCAACGATCTCTCAAAACACGACTAAGAGCCGAATACCCCTTGCGAGGTTCTGAACTCCTTCCTCCCAATTCCCCTTAAATGGGTTAGAGGTGCGCAATGCAACCGTGTTGTATTGAGGTGTGATCGAACAATTCCAAGTATGAAATGCGATGATGAAATGCACACAAGTAATATAGCAAGAAATATTGAAAGCAAGTAAAATAAACAAGTAAGGATATCACAAATAAAAGTTAGTTCACAAGCAATAGATTGGAAGTAATTTAAAGCAAGAAATTAAGCAAGAAGAACGCCAAGCCAATCGCAAACAAAGTGATTTGTTTCGAGGTTTGAGCCCGTAGCTCTAGTCCCCGCCTTCACCTCCGTGAAGGGTTTCCACTATCCCCTTAGGATCCCGTACAAGTTAGGCCTCCAAAGACCTCAAGCCCGTAGCTTCACCTTACAAAGAAGTTCCCCTTAGGAACTTGTCTCCACAAGAACAAAGGATTACAAATTGGTGATCTCAACTAGACCACAACACTCTTTCTCTTTTACAAGCACTCTCACACTTTTACAACTTCTCCTATAGAAAGAATATGAAATTTTTGGCTCAAAGAAGTGTTTGTGAGAAAAGCTTCAGTTGTAGAGTGATATTAAGAATCAAACAACAACTGAAAATCAAACTTAAAAGAATGGAAATGAAAGCTTTAAACTATTTTTCTCTTTCTCTTGAAAAACTATGAAAACTTGTATTTTTCTTGGTAAATAACTAAGGCCTATTTCCCACTATTTATAGGGAGAGAATAGGTTAAAAACTCTGATTTTTCCAGCTAATATCACCTGCAAAAGCACCCCAACAACCCTCTAAAAAGTCTGTTAAAACAGAAAATAAAACAGATTTTCAGAACAGCCCAAAGAGGAAAGAGCCGTTGGAGGTGTTGCAGGCCTACCGGTCGACTGCCGGTCGACCGGGACTCTGCTGGCAAAAGAGCCGTTGTGGCTCCGGTCGACTGCCGGTCGACCGATCACAAGAGAGGAAACACAGTTTCCTTCTACCGGTCGACCGACCCAGTCGACCGGAAAGATACAGAGAGCAAACGTCTATTTTCGGTCGACCGGTATATAGGTCCGGTCGACCGACAGACATGCACAACCTGTGCATGTCCGGGCACAGCAGCCGGTCGACTGGGCCGGTCGACCGGTCTGCCTGGAAAACAGTTTTTCTGGGCAGATTTTAAGATGGAAAAATTTTGTATAAAATCTTTAAAAATCTGAAGCTAAGTTTTATGCTGAAAATAGTTTATATACATGTATTTAAACAAGTTTTTGAAGATGTAAAGCTTTGGGTACATGTATGTATAAACTAAGGCATAAACCTAGAAATAAATATTTTGAAAACATAGAAACATACAAAACAAATGTGTGTGCAAATCCTAGAGCCAAATTTCACATATTCTATCTTTACAAAACTAAACTTACAAGCTACACAGGTCTTCAAGACTTCAACTTGAGCTATCTTCTCTTGATCTTCAATATTTCAATTTGAGCCCAATTTGACTTGTCTTGAGTCCAATAGCTTGTATTTGAGTCCAAAAACTTTGTATATGAGTGAGAGTACTTCTAGTATGATACTAAACCTGAAACACACTTAAACAACAAATAATATTAGTACAAATAACTAATATGTTTTGTAATCATCAAAATACACTAAACATGGGTTGATTGTAACCTTGGGCCAACAATCTCCCCCTTTTTGATGATGACAAAACATATGAGTTATTAAACAAATAAAAAAGAGGAAAGAGCTTGGAAAGCTCCCCCTTAAACAATGCTATGTATTTAACATGAATATGAACACTATGTAAACATACATAAGGCATTGAAAAATATCATCACCCAAAAAAAATAAACTATCATAAGGAATAAAGGAATAAAAAACAAACAACATATATTTCCTCCACATATTTTTCCCAAACTTATATTTCTCCCCCTTTTTGTCATACATCAAAAAGGGTTAAAAAAAAATCAATTTTACATATTAGAAACCAAAACAAAACAAACAAGATATTTTAAGTATCAATTTTACATACATTCAATTCACCACAAATAAATGAAAATCTTGCATAATCCAAAGGTTTTGTGAAAATATCCGCAAGTTGAAAATCGGTAGAAACAAAATCAATATCTATGTCACCTTTTTCAAAGTGATCTCTAAGAAAGTGATATCTAATGTCTATATGTTTGGTTTTACTATGTTGATTAGCATTTTTGGTCATGTGAATAGCACTAGTATTATCACAATAAATCTTAACATGATCAAAATGTAAATCAAAATCGAGAAGAGTATGTTTCATCCAAAGTACTTGTGCACAACAAGCCCCGGCTGCTACATACTCCGCCTCGGCGGTTGAAAGGGCTACACTATTTTGCTTTTTGGAAGACCAAGACACAAGACAATTGCCCAAGAATTGGCAAGTGCCACTTGTGCTCTTCCTATCTACCCTACAACCGGCATAGTCGGCATCCGAATAACTAGTCATGGTAAATTGGTTAGTTTTCGGATACCACAAACCTAAATCAATTGTGCCCTTAAGATACCTAATTATGCGTTTTACCGCTATTAAGTGTGATTCCTTAGGACATGATTGAAAACGTGCACATAAACATACGGAAAACATTATATCCGGCCTACTAGCCGTAAGATAGAGTAAACTACCAATCATGCTACGAAATAATTTGATGTCTACTTCCTTACCTTGTTCGTCCTTGTCAAGTTTCGTAGTGGTTGCCATGGGAGTCTTTGCTACTTTGGATCCTTCAAGCCCGAACCTCTTGATGAGTTCTTTGGTGTACTTGGCTTGGTTGATGAATGTCCCATCACTACGTTGCTTGATTTGAAGTCCAAGGAAGAAGTTGAGCTCCCCCATCATAGACATCTCAAATTCCCTTTTTATGCATGATTCAAAATTCTTGCAAAGTGAAACATTAGAAGATCCAAAAATAATGTCATCAACATAAATTTGAACTATGAGGATATCTTGATCTATATGTTTGGTAAATAATGTTTTATCAACTTTTCCTTTCTTAAAATCATTTGAAATCAAAAATGAAGACAATCTTTCATACCAAGCCCTAGGGGCTTGTTTTAAACCATAAAGTGCTTTATCTAATTTATAAACATAATTAGGGTGTGTAGGATCAACAAACCCGGGGGGTTGTTCAACATACACCTCCTCATCAATATAACCATTAAGAAAGGCACTCTTTACATCCATTTGAAATAACTTAAAATCTTTAAATGAGGCATATGCTAAGGTCATCCGTATGGCTTCGAGCCGTGCTACGGGTGCAAAGGTTTCTTCAAAATCGATCCCTTCGATTTGAGTGTAACCTTGGGCAACTAACCTAGCCTTGTTTCTAACTACATTACCCGATTCATCCAACTTGTTCTTAAAGATCCATTTAGTGCCAATAGTTGGTCTATCTTGGGGCCTAGGAACAAGGTGCCAAACTTGATTGCGCTCAAATTGATTGAGCTCCTCTTGCATGGCAAGCAACCAATATGAATCGGCCTCGGCCTCGAGGACATTTTTAGGTTCTATGTGTGAAATAAAAGCAAAATTACCACAAAAATCTTGAATCTTAGAGCGAGTGGTTACCCCTTTTGATACTTCACCTATGACGAGGTCCTTGGGATGATGAGGATTGAATCTCCAATCCTTTGGTAGTGGATGAGAGGGCTCCTCTTCATTTGCTTGATGTTTATTTCCTTGAGCCTCTTCCACTTTGGCTTCACTTCCATCACCATCCTTTGGCTTGTCTCCCATGGTAGAAGCATCCTCCAAGGTCACTTTCTCCAAACCTTCATCTAAAGCATCAATTTCTACACAATTCTTAACAAACTTGTTAGATTCCTCAAATTAACATGAATAGATTCCTCAATAGTCAAAGTTGACCTATTGAAGACTCTATAAGCCTTACTAGTATTTGAGTAACCTACAAAAATAGCCTCATATGATCTAGCATCAAATTTTCCCAAATTAATATTTGTATTTAAAACAAAACATTTGCAACCAAACACTTTGAAATAAGAAACATTAGGTTTTCTAGAAAAATACATCTCATAAGAAGTCTTAGTAGTATTTTTACATAGGAAAACACGATTTGCAATGTAACATGAAGTATGAACGGCCTCGGCCCACAAATAATGTGGTAGACCATATTCATTTAACATTGTCCTAGCCATCTCTTGTAAAGTACGATTTTTCCGCTCAACTACTCCATTTTGTTGTGGAGTTCTAGGACAAGAAAGTTCATGTTTTATTCCATGTTCCTCACAAAAGGTGGTAAAGGGAAGGTTAATGAACTCACCTCCTCTATCACTTCTTATTTTAATTATTGAGGAGCCATTTTCCTTTTCAACTCTTTTCTTAAAGGCTTGAAAATGTGAAAAGGTTTGACTTTTATGTTCAAGAAAATAAACCCAAGTAAAACGCGAAAAATCATCTACTAAAACATAAGCAAATCTACTCCCACTTAAACTTTTGGTTTGAGTTGGGCCAAATAAATCCATGTGGATTAGCTCTAATGGACGTGATGACATGATATCCTTAATTGATTTGAATGAGGACTTAGTTTGTTTCCCAAATTGACATGCGTCACAAACTCGGTCCTTTTCAAAGTTCAATGAAGGAATACCCTTCACCATTTCCTTAGAGTTAAGCCTAGAAATATGGTCAAATGAAACGTGGCCTAATCTCCTATGCCACAACCAAGAGTCGTCATCGAGGGCTTTTAAACATGTTATATTACAAGACATATTTAACATATCAATCATATAAACATTGCTTTCACAAAAACCGGAAAATACACAAACATTGGAAGTTCTATCAATTACTTTACAAGAAACATTATCAAAAACAACATCAAAACCTTTATCACAAAGTTGACTAACACTCAAGAGATTATGCTTGAGGCCATCAACTAAAACCACATTTTCAATTAAAGGAGAGGTGCCAAGTTTTACATTACCAATACCGATGATTTTACCCTTGGCGTCATCTCCGAAGGTGACGGTGCCACCTTCATGATATCTTGATAGGGTTGCAAAGTTGTTGATGTCCCAAGTCATGTGCCTTGAGCAACCGCTATCAAGATACCATAAACCTCTACGTCTTTGAGCTTTGGAAAGTACCTACATCATTTAAAACAATAGTTGACTTTGGTACCCAAACTTTCTTGGGTCCTTGAAAGTTAGTGTTACGAACCCAAACATTATGATGTGATGCACTTAGTCTATCATAACAAAAATTAGCTAAGTGTCCTTTCCGTCCACAATGTGAACATGAGTACACTTTTCTATACATGAATGCATGGTGTGTATGTGAAGTGTGAGCATGCTTTGGGGGTTTACCATGATGCATAGGTTGTGTAGCATGTACATGAGCATGAGCATGAGCATGATAAATATTTTTCTTAGGAGCTTGTTTCTTAGGAAACATATTCTCCAACTTCTTCTTATCAAATTTACTACACTTTTTCAAAACAACATCTAATGAGTCTAATCTTTCCTTAAGCATGGCAATCTCATTAGGGTCTACAAATGGGGTCTTTCCTTTACAAGCAATCTTATATTTTTCAAAATCATTTTTAGTGGAAACTAAAGAAGAATGTAAATCATTATTTTCTTTAGAAAGATTTACAATTTGAATATTAAGAGATTCATTATCCTTTTTCATTTTTAAATATTTCTTCTTTAAGAAATCATAATTACTAGAAAGTTCCATAAAAGCTTCTCCTAGCTCATCCATGGATAAATCTTCATCAAAAGGAGTTGAGGGGGTTACCTTGCTTGTGCTTTCATTTGCCATGAAGCACATATTGGCGGTGTCGATCTCCTCCTCGGATTCACTTTCGTCATCCCATGTTGCTTTCATAGCCTTCTTCTTGTATGGCTTCTTGGATGAAGATGGCTTCACTTGTTCCGGACACTCCGCTACTATGTGTCCCGGCTTTTGGCAATTAAAGCAAATGATCTTCCTTTCTTCCTTGCCTCCTTGCCATCTCCTCCTTCCTTGGTACTTTGCCTTGTTGTACATCCTCCGGACATTTTTGACTAGAAGTGAGAGCTCCTCGTCATCTTCTTCTTCGTCATCTTCGTCGGAGTAGGTAGCATGACTTTTGAAGGCAATGGTCTTCTTTTTGGTGGTGCCATGTCCTCCCTTGCCTTTCTCTCCATCTCATGGGTCTTCAAGTTCCCAATGAGTCCAATGAGCTCAATCTCATCTTTGTCATTGAGTTCCTTCAATGTTGTAGCTTTCACTTCCCATGATGGAGGAAGAGCCCGGATGATCTTTCTCACCCTTTGATCATTGTTGATTTCTTCACCTAGAGAAGCAAGACCATTAGTAATCTTTGTAAACTTGGTAACCATATCATCTATGGTTTCATTCTCTTGCATGCAAAAATTTTCATATTGGGACCGAAGAAGGTCTATCTTGGCCCTCTTCACTTGTGATGTCCCCTCATGTGTTACTAGCAAATGGGTCCAAATCTCATAGGCGGATTTGCAATGGATGACTCTAGCTATGTCATCATCATTGAGGGCTTGTAGGAGTGCATAATGTGCCCTAGCATTGGCATCAAACTCCTTGGTCTCAATTTCGGACCAAGTAGATTCATCACCGGGGGGTACACTAAATTGTTTAGTCACGGCCTTTGCAACTCGACTACCTAGAGATTGCAAGAAAACGGTCATCTTAACCTTCCATATGGGAAAGTTAAGTCCATCAAACTTAGGGGGTGTCTTAATACCATCGGCCATGTTTACTATGTGGAAATGAATGAAGTGATTAGCAAAATGAGGATCTCTCTAAGGTTGTTAAGCCAAATCCTAGAGTCCATGCTCTGATACCAATTGAAATACACCTAGAGGGGGGGTGAATAGGTGTAATTGCTAATCTAATGCTCTTTTTAAATTTTACTTAAGTGAGTGATGCAACGATCTCTCAAAACACGACTAAGAGCCGAATACCCCTTGCGAGGTTCTGAACTCCTTCCTCCCAATTCCCCTTAAATGGGTTAGAGGTGCGCAATGCAACCGTGTTGTATTGAGGTGTGATCGAACAATTCCAAGTATGAAATGCGATGATGAAATGCACACAAGTAATATAGCAAGAAATATTGAAAGCAAGTAAAATAAACAAGTAAGGATATCACAAATAAAAGTTAGTTCACAAGCAATAGATTGGAAGTAATTTAAAGCAAGAAATTAAGCAAGAAGAACGCCAAGCCAATCGCAAACAAAGTGATTTGTTTCGAGGTTCGAGCCCGTAGCTCTAGTCCCCGCCTTCACCTCCGTGAAGGGTTTCCACTATCCCCTTAGGATCCCGTACAAGTTAGGCCTCCAAAGACCTCAAGCCCGTAGCTTCACCTTACAAAGAAGTTCCCCTTAGGAACTTGTCTCCACAAGAACAAAGGATTACAAATTGGTGATCTCAACTAGACCACAACACTCTTTCTCTTTTACAAGCACTCTCACACTTTTACAACTTCTCCTATAGAAAGAATATGAAATTTTTGGCTCAAAGAAGTGTTTGTGAGAAAAGCTTCAGTTGTAGAGTGATATTAAGAATCAAACAACAACTGAAAATCAAACTTAAAAGAATGGAAATGAAAGCTTTAAACTATTTTCTCTTTCTCTTGAAAAACTATGAAAACTTGTATTTTTCTTGGTAAATAACTAAGGCCTATTTCCCACTATTTATAGGGAGAGAATAGGTTAAAAACTCTGATTTTTCCAGCTAATATCACCTGCAAAAGCACCCCAACAACCCTCTAAAAAGTCTGTTAAAACAGAAAATAAAACAGATTTTCAGAACAGCCCAAAGAGGAAAGAGCCGTTGGAGGTGTTGCAGGCCTACCGGTCGACTGCCGGTCGACCGGGACTCTGCTGGCAAAAGAGCCGTTGTGGCTCCGGTCGACTGCCGGTCGACCGATCACAAGAGAGGAAACACAGTTTCCTTCTACCGGTCGACCGACCCAGTCGACCGGAAAGATACAGAGAGCAAACGTCTATTTTCGGTCGACCGGTATATAGGTCCGGTCGACCGACAGACATGCACAACCTGTGCATGTCCGGGCACAGCAGCCGGTCGACTGGGCCGGTCGACCGGTCTGCCTGGAAAACAGTTTTTCTGGGCAGATTTTAAGATGGAAAAATTTTGTATAAAATCTTTAAAAATCTGAAGCTAAGTTTTATGCTGAAAATAGTTTATATACATGTATTTAAACAAGTTTTTGAAGATGTAAAGCTTTGGGTACATGTATGTATAAACTAAGGCATAAACCTAGAAATAAATATTTTGAAAACATAGAAACATACAAAACAAATGTGTGTGCAAATCCTAGAGCCAAATTTCACATATTCTATCTTTACAAAACTAAACTTACAAGCTACACAGGTCTTCAAGACTTCAACTTGAGCTATCTTCTCTTGATCTTCAATATTTCAATTTGAGCCCAATTTGACTTGTCTTGAGTCCAATAGCTTGTATTTGAGTCCAAAAACTTTGTATATGAGTGAGAGTACTTCTAGTATGATACTAAACCTGAAACACACTTAAACAACAAATAATATTAGTACAAATAACTAATATGTTTTGTAATCATCAAAATACACTAAACATGGGTTGATTGTAACCTTGGGCCAACAAAGACGAACATAAAAAAAATTACCTTTTATTGCTTGCAGAAACGATGGAAGAAAGGAGGAGGGTACATCGGTGTCACTCTCAACATAAGCCTCTCCCTCTTACTTACATAAATCTCAATCTAACCTAAGCTTACAAAGAAATAAAAATTATATAAAAAGAAAAAAAAACCTACACTAAAAAGAATGAAAAACTGGCCTAAAATCTATCTCTGCTTGGTCCTCTTTTTGCCTTTGAGATTGCAGGTATTTATAGAAGAAATGCAGAGGTTAGAGGAGTATGAAGATAGGAAAAGCTGGCTATTTCTAAATTTGAATCCTCCCCTTATCTCCAAACTTGATTTGATGTGGATAATCAGTTCTGATCTGCAATTTATTGGCGTATTGATTGCTGAATATCACTTATCAAATGATAGAATTAGAAATAGTGATCAACATAAAAGTTGTAGCCCTGTACGTCTGCTTTCTGGATCATCTTGAATCATCAGATTTGAAATTCGGTAGCGAACGTTATGATTCAAATACTAAAATGAATCCAGTCAGAATCTGAGTCAAACTTGCTTCATCTCATCCGTTGATCTTCTCTCTATCCATTTATCTCTCTGTATTTGATATTATCCTCGGTTGATCATTAGCTAACCAAAATAGATTTATAGAAATCTGAATTTTACCGGTTTCTATTTGGTGTTATCTTTCTGATTTGCTCCGATCTTCAGCTGAACATTTGCCCCAACCTTGATTTATTCTAACTAGATCTGGGATCATCCTCAGCTAACCAAATAGATCCAGTTAAATCTGAATTTAACTAGTATTTATTTGGTTTAATCCTCTTTCTCTTCATTATTATCTTCTGTAAAATAGATATTTAAGACAAGAAAATTAGCAGATTTATTACACGATAAGAGTATAATGAAAAGAATACAAAATATATGTACGATCACACCCCCACACCTATCTTTTGCTCATCCTCGAGCAAATCAACAAAACTAAACCAAAAATTATTAGACCACTTTCGCAGGTTACGCGATTGCACTGAGCATGTGCAACAATCCGTTAAACCTCTAGGTTTCCACTAGAGGACGAGTTTTGTCTCGTGAGGGTTTTCAGTGGATTGCACCCACAAAATCCATAAAGAAAGAAAAAAAATGTTAGTATTTTGAAAACACAATTTGAAAGAAAATATTTGAAATATTATTGTCAGTTTTAGTAATCTTTAAATTATAGGAAAACTGAATTTTTCATTCCTAAACTTAGCCTCTATTCAAATATTTGTTATCAATTAAAGTAAGGAGTCAAATTGTACTTCTCATCTTGTCTATTATTTTACCCTAAGTCATATGCACCTTGTGACCATGAAAATTTTGACTAAGAGTTCTTTAACTCTAACTCTTATGCCTTATTTATTTATATATATATATATATTTTGGTGGTATTATTCCTTAGTTCTATTAGGCTTTCTAATCTGCCTGTGTAACGAGCCTTTAATCGATGACTCCCAAACCAAACAGTCTTAGGGCACTGGGTGAGAAAACACCCCAAGGACTTAAGGACTCGAGCAAATAAGGCCACAAAACTAAGGATTTTATTATATGAACCACTTTTAGGCGTGAATACTTATACTTTATTAGGCACAAATACCCAGCTTAATCAGAGGATTTTTATATATATATTTTTCTTCAAACTTATCTAATCATCTTTCGCATAACTACTAAGGCTTGCTTAGGGCAAAGCACCTAGCTAATCAATAACTAGATTTGTTTATCTTTTATATTTTTTCTTTTTCTTTTTTTAATTTTTTTAAGGCATAAGAATCTTTGTTTTTGAACCCTAAGTGTGTAAGTGTATGAAGTGTGCATATTTCATCAAGGTAAAGATCAAGACTAAATTACTTTAACAAATTATCTTCCTACCTATAAAAATCAAACAAATAATCTTATTTTGACCAAGTATAAGAAATCCTAATTTTGATTTTCCTATTCCTTAAAATTGACTTAATTTCTTACAAAAATATGTCAAAATATTGTTTCTATTTTCAAAAAGTTTTTTAAAAGTAAAGAAAATGTTAAAAAAATTTAATTTTTAATAAAAAGAAAAACCTAAGTTATGTTAGAACCCTCCCCCACACCTATCTCATGCATTGTCCTCAAAGTATGAATTAATGCATGGATGCATGAAAAAGAAGAAATGGAAGAAAAATATTACCTTAAGGTGGTGGTTCCGGTGGTGGTCTGATTGGTCCACGAAATGCGGCCCAATCGTCTTTTCGTGGAGTTCGGAGGAACCCACCAGAAATCTCTCTAAAATACCCGCTAAAATGATGTATATATGAACGGTTTTTATTAAAAATTTAACCCCATCTAATTTCCAAATTTCATAATTAATTTCAGAGTCAATTTTGTCAACCGCCTTGTCTCAAAATGGAGTGTGAAAAGATAAAATGATTGACTTGGATTTAGGAAGTACGGGAACTAATACCGACTCTGGAAAGTGACTTAAGTCAAGTAAAGGTTCAGTAGTCGAGATTTGTTCAAGAAGTGGGTCTAAATCAAGAAGTTGAAACTCAAGTCCACATTCATTTTCCCCCAATGGAATGTGACTTAATATTGGTGATTAAAGTTCAAGAATAACAGGTGTGGGAATCAAAACTGACTCTAAAATATTGTTCAAGTCGGGTAACAAAACAGGAGTCAATATTGATTCGGGAATTTGAACTGGATCACAAATTTGAGAATCTAGGTCACATTTCTCATTGAGTTAAATTTCATAAAAATGAGAACTTGCCAATTTGTCAATGGGACTTTCAAAAGTATGAAATTGGTCAAGTTCAATGTGATGATCATCAAAGATGGGTGATTCAATTTCATGATGAATTGGCACAGGATCCAATGTTGACTCGGGAAAAAGGTTGAAATCAGGTGAAGACACCGAAGTCATTATTGAATCAGGAAGTAGAATTGAATCACTAAGTTGAGGTTCAGGATCATATTCATTCCCTAGTTCAATTTCAAGAAAGGGATAACTTGTCAAACTGTCAATGTTATTTTCAAATTTTGGAGTTTGGGCAAGTTCAAATGATTGTGCTGAAATGGAACCTTGTTTTCCAAAACAACATGACTCTTCGGCTCTAACAGAATGGTTGGGACATCAGAAATGGTCAAACGGTGAGAACGTAAAGTTTGGACCATCATATCTATGTCATGATTACGAGCGTTTTGAGCTTGAGTCATGGTTTCAAGCATCTTTTCATAGTTGATTGGTTCATCGTTTTGTTGCGATTGGACTTGAAAAGATGAAGTGTTGTTTTAGAATTTGTAGTGAAATTGTGAATCTATCAGATTTTGTGATTGTTGTTTGGACTCACGCATACTCATTTCAAAATTGATGGTTTTCTATTTTGGACTGGTGGAACTGAGTATGAATCTTGAAAATATTGTGGACAAGGTGGATAAGGAGGACAAGTTGGTTGAAAATTGGACTCGGGGGAGGTGAATCCCCATGAAGAGTTGAAATTATTTTGGAAACTATGGTTATAAGATTGGGGGCATGGGTTATATTGATTCGGATAAGACCAATCCGGCACATTAGGTTGGTTAAAGTTATGATATGCCGGATTGGTAATATCCGAAAAAGAGGTGTAATATGGATTACCATTAAAATTGAAAAAATTATTGTTACAAGCCATATCACACAATAAAACACAAACAAATAAGCAAACAAAGAAAAAAAATTTAAACTAAGTTAGGGTAGATCTTTGACCTAGACGACTCCTAACTGGTTAGACTATCCAAAGGAGATATAATGCAGATTTTGACCACAAGCTAATCAACCAGGTCAGGGCAAGATTGATGGGAGGTATCCGCGCAAAAGCGACGGGCCTAATTAAGCCAAACCACCAGCCTTCAGGGTTTCGCCCCTCAATCCCTTTCCTTTGACACTGATTTGGCAGGAGTTAAATTCTAACACATTCCCCCTTAGGATAATCTCCTAATTGAGTCTGAGATGTCCCTAGGGCCAACGTCTACTCATTTTTAGTTAGACTTGGGTTAGTAAGTGAGGAGATTGTTTGTAGGCTAAGGGAGGGTAATGACTTCCCCACCTTATCTTGTTTATAGAACAAGCCCTTAAAATTGATTGTGCAAAGTGTGCAGGATAAAGAAAAGTAACATTCAACAAGCAAATAATCACTCAAGAATGTTTCCTAAACCATATGCCATGCAAACGTACCATTTACTCCTGCACTCTTCAACAGTAATGTAAAATGTAAACGAATTAGACACGTGCCTAAATGCAAAGTCTAAACCGTTTTTAGCATTTAACAAACATCATTTTACTGTTGAGGTTAGAAAGGAAGTACAGCGAGACAATCAAGGAAATTAATAGTTACAGATATTAAACTTTGCAATTCAGCTAACCTGCAGAAAATACAGTTTAGTAGTCACTCAGATTGACACAGGAATGTAGCAAATCTGAGGGCTTCTTGGCTCTGCTTTCTTGAGCAGAGTCTAAGGCCACTTATATGTCTACTGCAGCAAAAGTTCCTTCTTGTTAAATTTGTACACAAAAAACGAAGAAGAAGGTTAACCAAAAATGTAAACTTTAATGAGAATTACTTACCGTCCCTCCCTGGCAACGGCGCCAAAAATTTGATTGAGGTCTACCTGCACACAAAATACAGTATTTTAGAACTTTAAAATAGTAGTTGATTGAGTTTTTACCTGCACACAAAATATAGTATTTCAGTTTTAAGAATAGGATGTGCAAGGTGCTCAATTCTACCGCTATAGCAAGTGGCTATGCGGGTCGTGATCCACAGGGAGGACTAGCGATGGAAGCTTGTTTAGTAAGTTCTCTAAAGTGTTTAAATTAATAGTTGTTAAAGTCAGGCTAGAAAGAAAGTGGTAGATTAAGAAGATGGAGAAACTAGAAGTAATATTTACAATGATATGATATTTACAATGAAAAAGAAGAAGTGTGAAAAAGATTGGGAATATTGTGATTTATACTAAAATTAAAAGAAAGACAAAAAAACTAAAAACTTACTTACCTCTTTGGCGTCTGCTTACCTCGGAACCGTGTCAATGATCTACCTTTCTTTGAAGGCGAACGAAGCATGGAATATGAGATCGTCCCTATTCCCTATCTATACTACGAAATAAAAAGGGCGAACTATGCTACCATGGAAATAGATCTTCATCACCATAAACCATCAACGGCACTTGCAAGGAGAAGGCACCTTCGAAGCTCTTGGTTTCACATGGATCCACAAACACAAAAGAGGAAACAAAAACGAAACAAGAATATATAAAAAAAAAACAAAGTTTGATTTGATTCAATTAACAATGGAAGAAAAGATTACTTACACCTATGTCACCTTCAGTATAAGTTTGATCTCCTTCCTCCATGAAAGTATCCTCTCCTCTCAGTTATAAAAAATTAAAAGTACAAAAAAAGAAAATAAAAAAAAACTAATCTACAAACTAGCCTAAGAAAAACCCTAGATTTGTTTCTGTCCTGCTCTGTACTTTTGAGATCTGCCCTTCCTCTGTTTCTATGCAGGGGTATTTATAGGAGAAAATTAGAGAATAAGAAGTGTATGAAGATAAGGGGAGCAAAATATCTCTGAATTTGAATTCTTCTTTTATCTCCAAACTTGTTTTGACTTATCCATAGAAGTTCAAATCTGTCCTGCAACTTGTTATCATGTTGATCGCCAAATATGGCTTATCTGATGACTGAATTGGAAAGTTTGATCAACATAAGAGTTTTAGGTCTTCAACTCGTCTTTCTGGAGCATCTTGAATCATAAGATTTTCATATCTGTAGCAAAAGTTATGATCTGAATACTAAAGCATATACAGTCTGAATCCGAATTTTTTTGAATTTTTATCTTTGCAATCTTCTCCTTTTATCTTTATCCTCATCCTGCAAGCATTTAGGGTTGAATAGAAGTCTATCCCTTCCCTCTTATTTTAGTAATTGCAACTTTTACACTTGGTAATTTGCAACTTTTGCACTTGGGCTTGGACATGGGCTTTTTGGGCTTCTTTTGGGCTTTTATTTCTTTATTTTTTATTACTCAAGGCCTGCACACATTAAATAACAAAATATTAGTAATAGTGCATAATTATAGGAATAAATATGAAAATGTGATAGTAAATGTAGTGATAAATATGCACCTTTTACTACCTATCACACCCCCACACTTATCTTTTTGCTCGTCCTCGAGTAAAAATCAAAAGAAAAAGAAAAAACTAAACTAGCTAACTCACTTTCGTAGGAATCACGATTGCACTTAGCATGTGCAACAAGCCGTTAAACCCCTAGGTTACCCTAGAGGACGAGTGTTGTCTCGTGAGGGTTTTCAGCGGATTACACCCACAAAATCCTTAAAAAGGAAAATATTTGAAATACTTTTGAAAAGACTAAGTAATCTATAAGTTTTTAGGATCCTCATTTTTATTCATTCTTAAACTTAGTCTTTATAAAGTAAATTGTTATCCATTTTAAGTAAGGGTCAAAATTGAAGTTTTGTATAGTCTTTTTCGTTACCAAAAATCATATGCATCCTTATGAATTTTTACTAGGAATTCCACTTGGACTCTCATGCCTCTTTATTATTATTATATGTATATATATTTTTTTTCTTTTTCTTTTTCTTTTTTTTAATATGTATAACTCATCTAATTTTCTTTCGTGTAAGCATGAAGGCTTCTTGAGGCACTCATACCTAACTAATTGACTATTAGATGTGTTAATACATATATAATATTTCTTAGTTTTCTTAGGCTTTCTAATCCACCCATGTAGCGAACTTAAAGTCGGTGGCTCCCGAACCGGTCGGCTTTAGGGCACCAGGTGAGAAAACACCCCGCGGACTCAAATTCGAGTGAACTAGGCCACAAAACTAAGGACTTTATTTTATTTAGAACTCACCTTTAGGCGTGAATACTTCTGCTTCTTGAGGCACATGTATCCAGCTTAATTAGTGATTTTTTTATTATTATTTAAATTTTTTTTTATATATGAGGCACAAGGGTCTTTATCTTAGAATCCTAGATATGCATTAGGTATGCACATTTCATTAAGGTAAAAATCAAGACTAATTACTTATTCAATTTCTCCTCCTATACTTAAAAATTAAACAATTTATTTATTTTGACCAAGTTTTTAGAAATCCTAATCATGATTTTCCTAATTCTTAAGATTAACTTAGATTTCTTTCAAAAGATAAGTCAGAATATTATCCTTTTTATAATTTTTTTTTATTAGCGAATTTTGGTTAGTTTCTAACTATGTTAGTATGTTAGTAAGGCCTACCCCACACTTATCTCATGCATTGTCCTCAATGTATGAATGAATGCATATATGCATGAAAAAGAAGAAGGGAAGGCAGAAGTTACCTTAAGGTGGTGGTTCCCCTGGTGGTCTAATTGGGCCAAGCGTTGCTACCCAATCAAGATAAAGTAGTATTTGGAGGAACCTACCAGAAATTTCTCTTGTATAACCCACTAAAATGTATGTATTATCATTTTTTAATAATTCCACCCCATCAAATTTCTAAATTTCATAATTATTTTCAGAGTCAATTGTTTCAACCGCCTTGTCCCAAAATGGAGTGTGAAAAGATGGAATAATTGACTTGGACGTCATAAGTACGGGAACGAATACCGACTCAGGAAAGGAACTTAAATCAAGTAAGGGTTCAGGAGTCGGGCTAGGTTCAGGAAGTGGGTCCAAATCAATAAGTTGAAGCTCAAGTCCACAATAATCTTCCCACAATGGAATGTGACTCAATATTGCTGATTCAAGTTCAGAAATGATATGTGTGGGAATCGAAACTGACTCTAAAAGATTACCTAAGTCGGGTAACAAAACAGGAGTCAATAATGATTCGAGAATTTGAACTTGATCATAGATTTAAGAATCTAGGTCACATGTCTCATTGAATTCAATGTCATAAAAATGAGAACTTGCCAATTTATCCATGGGACTTTCAAAATTATAAAATTGGTCAAGTTCAATATGATCATCGAAAATGGGTGATTCAAATTCATGATGAATTGGCACAGGATCCAATGTTGACTCGGGAAAAGTGAAATCAGGTGGAGATACCGGAGTCATTATTGAATCAAGAAGTAAAATTGAATCACCAAGTTGGGGATCAGGATCATATTCATGCTCAAGTTCTATTTCAGGAAAGGAATAACTTGCCAAACTATCAATGTCATTTCCAAAATTTGGAGTTTGGGCAAGTTCAAATGATTGTACTGAAATAGAATCTTGTTTTCCAAAGCAACGTGACTCTTCGGCTCTAAGAGAATGGTTAGCGACATCAGAAATGGCCGAACGGTGAGAACATAAAGTTTGAACCATCATATCTATTTCATGATCACGAGCTAATCTAGCCTGAGTCATGGCTTCAAGCATCTTTTCATAGTCGATTGGTGCATTATTTTGTTGTGATTGGACTTGAAAAGAGGAAGTGTTGTTGTGACACTCGTGATGAAATTGTGAGTCGGTCAGATTCTGTGATTGTTGCTTGGACTCACGCATCATCATGTCTGAGATTGATGGTGATTGTTGCTTGGACTCATGCATACTCATCATTTCCAAGATAGATGGTTTTCTAATCTGAATTGGTGGATCTGAGTATGAATCTTGGAAATATTGTGGACAAGGTGGATACGGAGGACAAGTTGGTTGAAAATTGGACTCGGGGGAGGCGAAATCCCATGGACTCTTTGAAGAGTTGAAATTGTTGTTGAAATTATGGTCATAAGATGGGGGGCATAGGTTATATTCATCCGGATAAGACCACTCCGGCACACTAGGTTGGTTAAAGTTAGGATATGCCGGGTTGGTAATATCCGAAAAAGAGGTTGGTATGTAATATGGATTAAAATTGGAAAAATTGTTGTTATATGCCATATCACACAATAAAACACAAAAAAAAACAAACAAATAAGCAAACAAAAAAAAAGAAAAATTTCTAACCTAAGTTAGGGTAGACCTATGACCTAGACGACTCTTAACTAGTTAGACTGTTCACGGGAGGTAGAATGCAGACTTTGACCACAAGTTAATCAGCCAGGTCAGGGCAAGATTGGTGGGAGGTTTTCCGTCAAAGACGTTCCTTAATTAAATAACCACCAATCTTCGGGCTTTCGGCCCTCAATCCCCTTCCTAGACACTGATTTGGCAAGAGTCAAATTCCAACACCGTTCCCCCTTAGGATAATCTCCTAATTGAGTCCGAGATGTCCCTAGGGCCAACGTCTACTTATTTTTAGTTAGGCTTGGGTTAGTGAATGAGGAGATTGTTTGTGGGCCAAGGAAGGGTGATGAAATCCCCACCTTATCTTATTTATAGGACAAGCCCTTAAGTCAAAAGCAATAGACAAATATTCACTCAAAGCTTCCCAGTCTATATGCAATGCGAACGTACCTTGTCTCCAGCACTCTTCAACAGAAATTAAAAAAATTAAATAGACACGTGCCTATATGCAAGAGTCTAATTTTTTTTATTTTTTTCAACAAATCAGTTACTGTTAATTAATTAGCAGTGTGCAGGGTGATCACAGAGAAAAGTTAACAGAGCAGTAAACAAATCTTTCAATTTGCAGCAACCTGCAGAAAACAGAGTGAGTAGTTCACTACTAAGGCCGCGGAAACGCGGCTATTGCCGCGTTTGCGCGGCAAGGTAGTAGGCTCTGCTGCTCTGCCTTCGAGGGCAGAGGCACAGAGTTGCTATATGTCCTTGCTGCTGTTTCCTGTTCTCCAAACCTGCAAACAGAAAGAATAAAAGAATTAGTTAATAATTTTTTTTAGAGAATACTTACCGTCCCTCCCCGGCAACGGCGCCAAAATTTTGATTGAGTTTTTACCTGCACACAAAATATAATATTTCAGTTTTAAGAATAGGATGTGCAAGGTGCTCAATTCTACCGCTATAGCAAGTGGCTATGTGGGTCGTGATCCACAGGGAGGGACTAGCGATGGAAGCTTGTTTAGTAAGTTCTCTAAAGTGTTTAAATTAATAGTTGTTAAAGTCAGGTTAAAAAGAAAGTGGTAGATTAAGAAGATGGAGAAACTAGAAGTAATATTTACAATGATATGATATTTACAATGAAAAAGAAGAAGTGTGAAAAAGATGGGAATATTGTGATTTATACTAAAATTAAAAGAAAGATAAAAAAACTAAAAACTTACTTTACCTCTTTGGCGTCTGCTTACCTCGGAACCGTGTCAATGATCTACCTTTCTTTGAAGGAGAACGAAGCATGGAATATAAGATCGTCCCTATTCCCTATCTATACTACGAAATAAAAAGGGCAAACTATGCTACCATGGAAATAGATCTTCATCACCATAAACCATCAATGGCACTTGCAAGGAGAAGGCACCTTCGAAGCTCTTGGTTTCACATGGATCCACAAACACAAAAGAGGAAACAAAAACGAAACAAGAATATATATAAAAAAAATAAACTTTGATTTGATTCAATTAACAATGGAAGAAAAGATTACTTACACCTATGTCACCTTCAGTACAAGTTTGATCTCCTTCCTCCATGAAAGTATCCTCTCCTCTCAGTTATAAAAAATTAAAAATTACAAAAATGAAAATAAAAAAACCTAATCTACAAGCTAGCCTAAGAAAAACCCTAGATTTGTTTCTGTCCTACTCTGTACTTCTGAGATCTGCCCTTCCTCTGTTGCTATGCAGGGGTATTTATAGGAGAAAACCAGAGAATAAGAAGTGTATGAAGATAAGAGGAGCAAAATATCTCTGAATTTGAATTCTTCTTTTATCTCCAAACTTGTTTTGACTTATCCATAGAAGTTCAAATCTGTTCTGCAACTTGTTATCATGTTGATCGCCGACTATGACTTATCTGCTGACTGCATTGGAAAGTTTGATCAACATAAGAGTTGTAGGCCTTCAAATCTTCTTTCTGGAGCATCTTGAATCATCAGATTTGCATATCTGTAGCAAAAGTTATGATCTGAATACTAAAACATATACAGTCTAAATCCGAATTTTTTTGAATTTTTATCATTGCAATCTTCTCCTTTTATCTTTATCCTCATACTGCAAGCATTTAGGGTTGAATAGAAGTCTATCCCTTCCCTCTTATTTTAGTAATTGCAACTTTTACACTTGATAATTTGCAACTTTTGCACTTGGGCTTGGACATGGGCTTTTTGGGCTTCTTTTGGGCTTTTATTTCTTTTTTTTTTTATTACTCATGGCCTGCACACATTAAATAACAAAATATTAGTAATAGTGCATAATTGTAGGAATAAATATGAAAAATGTGATAGTAAATGTAGTGATAAATATGCACTTTTTACTACCTATCAGTAGTGCATGTTACTCAATTCTACCGCAATAGCAAGTGGCTATGCGGGTCATGATTCACAAGGAGGGACTAGCGATGGAAGCTTTTTAGTAAGTTCTCTTTTAGGCTACAAAGTATGGTTAAAGTTCTTCTTTAGTTCTTTAAAAGAAAAAGGAAAAATTGAGTTAAAGTTTGAACTAGGAAGAAGATGGTAGATTAAGAAGATAGAGAAATTAGAAATGATATGTACAAAGAAATCGAAATGAGTGATGAAAGAGTTGAGTGTTGTTGGTGTTGGGGATCTAAACCAAATAAATAAAAGAAAAGAAAGAAAGGATTAAAGAAATACTTACCTCTTCTGGTTGATGACTTACCTGGAACCCTTGCATGTTCTATCTTGCTTCAGAGGCATTCAACGCATAAAACATAAGATCGAGCTTAGTCCCCATTCGCAATACATCATCAAGACGAACAAGAATGAAATGATACGGAATCTTGAGGAGGAGATCATCATCATGTAATATCTTTGGCACTCACACAAACATGACTATACTGATGCTTCTAGATTCACTTGAATGCTCATCATAACCAAAAGAAGAAAAGTAGAAAGAAGAAGAAAAAAACAAAAGTAAAGACGAACATAAAAAAAATTACCTTTTATTGCTTGCAGAAATGATGGAAGAAAGGAGGAGGGTACATCGGTGTCACTCTCAACATAAGCCTCTCTCTCTTACTTACATGAATCTCAATCTAACCTAAGCTTACAAAGAAATAAAAATTACATAAAAAGAAAATAAAAACCTACACTAAAAATAATGAAAAACTGGCCTAAAATCTATCTCTGCTTGATCCTCTTTTTGCCTTTGAGATTGCAGGTATTTATAGAAGAATTGCAGAGGTTAGAGGAGTATGAAGATAGGGAAAGCTGGCTATTTCTGAATTTGAATCCCCCTTATCTCCAAACTTGATTTGATGTAAATATTCAGTTCTGATCTGCAGTTTGTTGGCGTTTTGATTACTGAATATCACTTATCAACTGACAGAATTAGAAATAGTGATCAACATAAGAGTTGTATCCCTGTACGTCTGCTTTTTGGATCATCCTAAATCATCATATTTGAGATTCAGTAGCGAAAGTTATGATTCAAATACTAAAGTGTATTCAGTCAGAATCTGAGTCAAATTTGCTTCATCTCATCCGTTGATCTTCTCTCTATCCATTTATCTCTCTGTTTTTGATATTATCCTCGGTTGATTTTAGCTAACCAAAATGGATTTATAGAAATCTGAATTTTACCAGTTTCCATTTGGTGTTATCTTTCTGATTTGCTCTGATCTTCAGCTGAACATTTGCCCCAATCCTTGATTTGTTCTAACTAGATTTGGGATCATCCTTAGCTAACCAAATAGATCCAGTTAAATCTGATTTTAACTGGTATTTATTTGGTTTAATCCTCTTTCTCTTCATTATTATCTTCTGCAAAATAGATATTTAAGATAGGGCAATTAGCAGATTTATTACACGATAAATATAGGAGTGTAATGAAAAGAATACAAAATATATGTACGATCACATCCCCACACCTATCTTTTGCTCGTCCTCGAGCAAATCAACAAAACTAAACCAAAGATTATTAGACCACTTTCGTAGGTTACACGATTGCACTGAGCATGTGCAACAAGCCGTTAAACCTCTAGATTTCCCCTAGAAGACGAGTTTTGTCTCGTGAGAATTTTCAGTGGATTGCACCCACAAAATCCATAAAGAAAGAAAAAAATGTTAGTATTTTGAAAACACATTTTGAAAGAAAAATATTTGAAATATTATTGTAAGTTTTAAGTAATCTTTAAATTTTATGAAAACTGAATTTTTCATTCCTAAACTTAGTCTCTATTCAAAAATTTGTTATCAATCAAGGTAAGGAGTCAAATTGTACTTCTCATCTAGTCTATTACTTTACCCTAAGTCATATGCACCTTGTGACCATAAAAATTTTGACTAAGAGTTCTTTAACTCTAACTCTTATGCCTTATATATATATATATATATATATATATATATATATATATATATATATATATATATATTGGTGGTATTATTCCTTAGTTCTATTAGGCTTTCTAATCTGCCTGTGTAACGAGCCTTTAATCAATGACTCCCAAACCAAACGGTCTTAGGGCACCGGGTGAGAAAACACCCCAAGGACTTAAGGACTCGAGCAAACAAGGCCACAAAATTAAGGATTTTATTATATGAACAACTTTTAGGCGTGAATACTTATGCTTTATTAGGCACAAATACCCAGCTTAATCAGAGGATTTTTATATATGTATTTTTTTCTCAAACTTATCTAATCATCTTTCACATAAATACTAAGGCTTGCTTAGGCCAAAGCACCTAGCTAATCAATAATTAGATTTGTTTATCTTTTATATTTTTTTCTTTTTCTTTTTTTATTTTTTTAAGGCATAAGAATCTTTATTTTTGAACCCTAAGTGTGTAAGTATATGAAGTGTGCATATTTCATCAAGGTAAAGACTAAATTACTTTGACAAATTATCTTCCTACCTCTAAAAATCAAACAAATAATCTTATTTTGATCAAAATATTGTTTCTATTTTCAAAAAGTTTTTTAAAAGTAAAGGAAATGTTAAAAAAAAATTATTTTTTTAATAAAAAGAAAAACCTAAGTTATGTTAGAACCCTCCCCCACACCTATCTCATGCATTGTCGTCAATGTATGAATTAATGCATGGATGCATGAAAAGGAAGAATGGGAAGGAAAATATTACCTTAAGGTGGTGGTTCCGGTGGTGGTCTGATTGGTCCACGAAATGCGGCTCAATCGACTTTTCGTGGAGTTCGGAGGAACCCACCAGAAATCTCTCTTATATAACCCACTAAAATGATGTATATATGAACAGTTTTTATTAAAAATTTAACCCCATCTAATTTCCAAATTCCATAATTAATTTCAGAGTCAATTTTGTCAACCGCCTTGTCCCAAAATGGAGTGTGAAAAGATAGAATGATTGACTTAGATTTAGGAAGTACGGGAACTAATACCAACTCAGGAAAGTGACTTAAGTCAAGTAAAGGTTTAGGAGTAGAGATTGGTTCAGGAAGTGGGTCTAAATCAAGAAGTTGAAACTCAAGTCCACATTCATTTCCCCACAATGGAACGTGACTTAATATTGGTGATTAAAGTTCAAGAATGACAGGTGTGGGAATCAAAACTGACTCTAAAATATTGCTCAAGTCGGGTAACAAAACAGGAGTCAATATTGATTCGAAAATTTAGAATGGATTATAAATTTGAGAATCTAGGTCACATTTCTCATTGAGTTAAATTTCATAAAAATGAGAACTTGCCAATTTCTCAATGGGACTTTCAAAAGTATGAAATTGGTCAAGTTTAATGTGATGATCATCAAAGATGGGTGATTCAATTTCATGATGAATTGGCACAGGATCCAATGTTGACTCGGGAAAAAGATTGAAATCAGGTGAAGACACCGAAGTCATTATTGAATCAGAAAGTAGAATTGAATCACTAAGTTGAGGTTCAGGATCATATTCATTCTCAAGTTCAATTTCAGGAAAGGGATAACTTACCAAACTGTCAATGTTATTTTCAAATTTTGGAGTTTGGGCAAGTTCAAATGACTGTGCTGAAATGGAACCTTATTTTCCAAAACAACATGACTCTTCGGCTCTAACAGAATGGTTGGGACATCAGAAATGGTCAAACGGTGAGAACATAAAGTTTGGACCATCATATCTATGTCATGATTACGAGCGTTTTGAGCTTGAGTCATAGCTTCAAACATCTTTTCATAGTTGATTGGTTCATCGTTTTGTTACGATTGGACTTGAAAAGATGAAGTGTTGTTTTGGAATTTGTAGTGAAATTGTAAGTCCATCAGATTTTGTGATTGTTTTTGGACTCACGCATACTCATTTCCAAAATTGATGATTTTCTATTTTGGACTGGTGGAACTGAGTATGAATCTTGGAAATATTGTGGACAAGGTGGATAAGGAGGACAAGTTGGTTGAAAATTGGACTCGGGGGAGGTGAATCCCCATTGACTCTGTGAAGAGTTGAAATTATTTTGGAAACTATGGTTATAAGATTGGGGGCATGGGTTATATTGATTCGAATAAGACCAATCCGGCACACTAGGTTGGTTAAAGTTATGATATGTCGGATTGGTAATATCCGAAAAAGAGGTGTAATATGGATTACCATTAAAATTGGAAAAATTATTGTTATAAGCCATATCACACAATAAAACACAAACAAATAAGCAAACAAAGAAAAAAAATTCTAAACTAAGTTAGGGTAGACCTTTGACCTAGACGACTCCTAACTGGTTAGACTGTCCAAGGGAGGTATAATGCAGACTTTGACCACAAGCTAATCAGCCAGGTCAGGGCAAGATTGGTGGGAGGTATCCGCGTAAAAGCGACGGGCCTAATTATGCCAAACCACCAGCCTTCAGGATTTCGCCCCTCAATCCCTTTCCTTTGACACTGATTTGGCAGGAGTTAAATTCTAACACATTCTCCCTTAGGATAATCTCCGAATTGAGTCTGAGATGTCCCTAGGGCCAACATCTACTCATTTTTAGTTAGGCTTGGGTTAGCAAATGAGGAGATTGTTTGTAGGCTAATGGAAGGTAATGACTTCCCCACCTTATCTTGTTTATAGGACAAGCCCTTAAGATTGATTGTGCAAAGTGTGCAGGATAAAGAAAAGTAACATTCATTAAGCAAATAATCACTCAAGAATGTTTCCTAAACTATTTGCTATGTAAACGTACCATTTATTCCAGCACTCTTCAACAGTAATGTAAAATGTAAATGAATTAGACACGTCCCTAAATGCAAAGTCTAAACCGTTTTTAGCATTTAACAAACATCATTTTCCTGTTGAGGTTAGAAAGGAAGTACAACAAGACAAATAAGGAAATTAATAGTCACAGATATTAAACTTTGCAATTCAGCTAACCTACAGAAAATACAGGTTAGTAGTCACTCAGAATCCCACAGGAATGTAGCAAATCTGAGGGCTTCTTCGCTCTGCTTTCTTGAGCAGAGTCCAAGGCCACTTATATGTCCATTGCAGCAAAAGTTCCTTGTTGTTAACTTTGTACACCAAAAATGAAGAAGAAGGTTAACCAAAAATGTAAACTTTAATGAGAATTACTAACCGTCCCTCCCCGGCAACGGCGCTAAAAATTTGATTGAGGTTCTACCTGCACACAAAATATAGTATTTTAGAACTTTAAAATAGTATTGCAAGTTACTCAATTCTACCGCAATAGCAAGTGGCTATGCGGGTCATGATTCACAAGGAGGGACTAGCAATGGAAGCTTTTTAGTAAGTTCTCTTTTAGGCTACAAAGTATGGTTAAAGTTCTTCTTTAGTTCTTTAAAAGAAAAAGGAAAATTTGAGTTAATGTTTGAATTAGGAAGAAGATGGTAGATTAAGAAGATAGAGAAACTAGAAATGATATGTACAAAGAAATCGAAATGAGTGATGAAAGAGTTGGGTGTTGTTGGTGTTGGTGATCTAAACTAAAGAAATAAAAGAAAAGAAAGAAAAGATTAAAGAAATACTTACCTCCTCTGGTTGATGACTTACCTAGAACCCTTGCATGTTCTACCTTGCTTCAGAGGCCTTCAACGCATAAAACATAAGATCGAGCTTAGTCCCCATTCGCATTACATCATCAAGACGAATAAGAATGAAATGATACGGAATCTTGAGGAGGAGATCATCATCATGTAATATCTTTGGCACTCACACAAACATGACTATACTGATGCTTCTAGATTCACTTGAATGCTCATCATAACCAAAAGAAGAAAAGTAGAAAGAAGAAGAAGAAAATAAAAGTAAAGACGAACATAAAAAAATTACCTTTTATTGCTTGCAGAAATGATGGAAGAAAGGAGGAAGGTACATCGGTGTCACTCACAACATAAGCCTCTCTCTCTTACTTACATGAATCTCAATCTAACCTAAGCTTACAAAGAAATAAAAATTACATAAAAAGAAAATAAAAACCTACACTAAAAAGAATGAAAAATTGGCCTAAAATCTATCTCCGCTTGGTCCTCTTTTTGCCTTTGAGATTGCAGGTATTTATAGAAGAAATGCAGAGGTTAGAGGAGTATGAAGATAGGGAAAGCTGGTTATTTCTGAATTTGAATCCCCCCTTAACTCCAAACTTGATTTAATGTGGATATTCAGTTCTGATCTGTAGTTTGTTGGCGTGTTGATTACTGAATATCACTTATCAACTGATAGAATTAGAAATAGTGATCAACTAAGGTTGTAGCCCTGTAAGTCTACTTTCTGGATCATCTTGAATCATCAGATTTGAGATTAAGTAGTGAAAGTTATGATTCAAATACTAAAATGTATCCAGTCAGAATCTGAGTCAAACTCGCTACATCTCATCCGTTGATCTTCTCTCTATCCATTTATCTCTCTGTATTTGATATTATCCTCGATTGATCTTTAGCTAACCAAAATGGATTTATAGAAATTTTAATTTTACCGATTTTCATTTGGTGTTATCTTTCTGATTTGCTCTGATCTTCAGCTGAACATTTGTCCCAATCCTTGATTTGTTCTAACTAGATCTGGGATCATCCTCAGCTAACCAAATAGATCCAGTTAAATCTGATTTTAACTGGTATTTATTTGGTTTAATTCTCTTTGTCTTCATTATTATCTTCTGTAAAATAGATATTTAAGACAAGAAAATTAGCAGATTTATTACACGATAAATGTAGGAGTGTAATGAAAAGAATACAAAATATATAGATGATTAGCTACACTAGCAAGACCCTCTTAGAAACCATGTGCCAAGAGGAATTCTTAATGAAGGATGAGAATGAAGAATGAGATTTATATGAGGATCTACCTGAAAAGACTATCTAATGGGAACCAACTAGTGAAAACTCTAGGAATTCAAACTCCATCTCTTCAGAAGGAGGTCTCCATTCAATTGAATTTTCCATAACTAACGAGGTTAAAATAGCTAACATAGCGAGAAGACGGGAAGCTTTAGAAACTAAGGAACCAAGTCCAAATAACCAAGTCAGCCCAAACCAATTTCAACTTCGGGTTGTACTTACTGTCAAGCCATGAATCACGTGTTTGAGGAGTGTCTTGTGTTTCAAGCTCAAGAATACTTTCCAGAACCAATGATTGCGGCCTTTTCAAGGCCGAACAATGATCCTTATGCACCAACGTACAATCCTGACGGGAGAAATCACCTAAATTTCTCATGGAGCCAACACAACAATGATCCCCACGGTCAAACCATGCAAGCCACTTCCATCATCCAATTATTTTTTCAATCATCAACCCAACTTACCAAATTACCCTCACAATTCTCCCAACAAATTTTCAAATTATCAACAAAACTTTCCCAACCAAGCTTCACCATCTTCCTTCCAGAATCCTCAACTTGAAAGGAGAATGACTGATTTTGAGATAAATATGAAAAGGTACATGAAGAATCAAGATTCTCTCATGCAAACAGTACAGAGGTTAGAGGTTCAAATGAGCCAACCAGCCAATCTATAGAATGAGAGGCAAAAGGGTACCGTGCCCAGTCAACCAACAATGAATCTTTGGAATTCTCAACAGGCTCATTTGGCAGAGGATCAATCATTGAATCAATATAATATTGTTCATACATTGAGGTCAGGAAAGAAAGTTAATAACCAAGTGTCAACACCATCCAATCCCATTCAGCATAACTACACTCAAGCATCCACCTCATCTATTCCCAATACTTCCAAATCTGACGAATCTGAAACGGATAAGTCAACCAGTCAGGTGCACAGCCTATAGTACTATTTCCTAATAGGCTAAAGAACAACAAGCAGAATTCACACATGGATAAGATAATTGAGATCTTCAACAAAGTGAAGATAAATGTGCCACTTCTTGATGCCATCCAACAAGTCCCATCCTATGCAAAATGTTCTAAAGACATGCGCACCAAGAAAAGAAAGACTACCCAAGAAAGTCTTCTTAGCCACTAACATTAGTGATCTACTGTCAAGTCCGATCCCTGTCAAGTACAAGGATCTGGGTTGTTCTACCATTGTCTGCACTACAGGACAAGTCGAGATTAGTCGTGCACTTCTTGACTTAGGGGCAAGTATCAACTTGCTTCTATCTCAGCTTATCAACAACTCGGGTTGGGCGATCTTAGTCCAACTCAAGTCACAATCCAACTGACTGACAATTCTGTGAAAGTTCCCAAGGGAAAAATTAATGATGTCCTTATCCGGGTCGGGGAGTTTATCTACCCTATTGATTTCATAGTTCTTGAGACACAACCTGGTCCAATCTTAGGGCTCAAATTCCTGTTATCCTAGGGCGCCCATTCCTTGCTACTACCAACACTATTATCAATTGTAGAAATGGGTCCATGAGGTTAACCTTTGGGGACATGACTAGAGAAGTCAATGTTTTCAACCTAGAAAAATAACCTCGTAAGATAAGAGACCAAACGTTTGAGGTAAACTTTGCTGAAAACAATTTTGACGAAGAAAGTGAAGGTATAGAGAATGAGCCTCTGTTTCTTGATGAATTATTTAAAAATGAATGTGAATATATTAATGAGAAGATATATGTCAGAGATCTTAATTTTAGAGTCTCCTTTAAAATAAGAAAATTTGATTTGAATATCTTCACTTTCGATGAACCAATCAATGATATATCGCATGAGAATATAATTCAAGAACCATTGATTGAACTAATCTTTGAAAACCTCTTCAAAGAAGAACTCATGTGTTTGGATGAACCAACTAAGGATATTTTGGTTAATTATACACCTCCAAGAGAAAGTGTTGATCTAAGTTTTGAGGAGATGTATGGAACTAAGTTAGAATTCCTAGGCATTCATAGTGAGGAAGTTCCAACTGAGAAGTGTAATGGTGATTAATTTTTGAATAATGGATCTAGAAATATGAGGAAGAAGAGCTTAAAAAAGGTGAGACTGGGAAGGAAGAGAGCTAAAATGACAAAAAAATTGCCTCCCCGCTGTGCCCTATAAAGAGAACCTATTGGAATGATGGGAAGAGAGCTAGAGGGATGAGACCTAAAAAGATCTAGGTGTGGGAGAAACATGATGTTGTACATATTTTTTTATACTACATATATATATAATTTTTTATGCACCACTTTTACATTTCATTTCATGCATCTATACATTTCTTTCATACATTGGGGACAATGCATGAGATAAGTGTGGGAGAGGACTCTAACATAACTAATATAACTAAAAAAGAAAGAAAAAATTAATATATATATATATATAAACTTTTTGAAGTAAAAGAATAATATTTTGATATATTTTTTGTAAGAAATTTAGTTAATTTTAAGGAATAGAAAAATCATAATTAGGATTTCTTATACTTAGTCAAAATAAGATGACTTGTTAATTTTCAGGGTTAGGAAGAAAATTGGTGAAAGTAGTTTAATCGTGAACTTTACCTTGAAGAAATATGCACATTTTATACACTTACACACTTAGGATTCAAAAACAAAGATTCTTATGCCTTATAAAAAAATATATACGTATATTTATAAAAAATGAACAAATCTAATTATTGATTAGTTAGGTGCTTGTTGGCCCAAAGGCCTTCCACTCTAGTTTTGATGATGATCAACTCATGTAGTTATATTTACTAATATTCTTGTGTTTCTAAGTTTCAGATCATTAGCAGGTTATTAGTGTTGGTGATTAGCTTCAACAAGATGTTTGGAAGCTTATCATGGTGATTCCGGTGCCAAAGCTTAAAGATCATACCTTTGCACTCGGTGGATCGCGTTTGGGAGCTAGTCTACTTGAAGATGAAGATCGTCAAGAAGACTTAGGTATCCATAGGTTTAGTTTTGAGTTTTAGATCCATTTGTTAAAGCTTAGTTTAGTTGATATGCTCAAGTGCACAAAATACACATGGTTTGGTTTTTGATATTGATTTCATGAATAGTTTGATCAAAACAAGTTTTCATGATTAATATGTATAGTAGATGTTTTCTAGTTATACATACATGCTTAACTTATAGACAAACTTATTTTGACATTCCTATTCATGTTTTGGAAAAATCTAGTTTGATAAAAATACAAGTTTTATTTTTGATAAAATTGGCAAGACACAAAAATGAATTGATATGTTTGATATATGTCTTGAAATTTTTATCACAAGTTTAGTTATCAAGTAAAATGATAAAACATATTTTTGTGGAATTTTTACAAGTGTTAAAATATTTTTTACAAAATTTTCTATCTCAAAATCTGCCCAGAAAAACAGTTTTCCAGGCAGACCGGTCGACCGGCAGTCGACCGGCTGCTCTGCCGGGACATGCACAGGCTGTGCATGTCCGTCGGTCGACCGGGACATGGACCCAGTCGACCGATATAGAGAGTCTGCTCTCTGTATCTTGTCGGTCGACTGGGTCGGTCGACCGATAGAAGGAAACTGTGTTTCCTTCTGTTGGTCGGTCGACTGGCAGTCGACCGAATCTCCCAACGGTCATAATTTCGACCGTTGGCGGTCGACCGGGCCGGTCGACCGGTGGCTGTCAAAAATGCCACATCAGCCTAACGGCTAGTTTTCTGTTTTGGCCTATATAAACCCCATTCATTTGGGATTTTGGCCAAGGTTTTTATAAGGGAAAAATTGCAGTTTCTGAAGTGTTTTTAAAGAGTTTTCAAAATAGTTTTTGTGCTTTAAACTTCTAATCTTTATTGTTTTGGGTTTTTGGAAAAATCAAAGAAATAGGAATTTGGGATATTTGTATTGGTTTTCATTCTCCATCTTTTACAAGAATTTCCCAAGTGTTTTCTTTGTTGCTTGTTTTCCAAAAACACATAGTTTCCACACTTGAGCTATCTTCTATCCTAAACTATTAGGATTTTTGTTTTTGTGGAAAAGAAAAGAGAAAAGAAAAGAGAAAGAAAAGAGAAGTGTTTGAGGTTGTAGTTGTACACCTCTTGAGTTGTAAACCCTCCTTAATTTGTGAATCCCTCTTCGGTAGAGGTGATCGGAGTGGTATTGGTGTGTGAGCCTCTTCGGTAGAGGTAGTGTTTGTTGTTGGCTACGGGCCTTATACCTCTTAGGTAGAGGTGTGTGTTGTGGTTGGCTACGGGCCGTATCCCTCTTGATAGAGGTGGATTGTGTGTTGTATTGCCTCGGTGGCATTGTAAGGTTGAGAGAGGAGTTTGGTACTCCTATAGTGGATTGGGAAATCCTACACGGTGGTGTAGGCGGGATGTAGAGCTAGGGGCTCGAACCTCGAATCATATCCTTGTGTTTGCGATTGTCCAATTTCTCTAACTCTCTCTCTTATATTTGTGCAAGCATTCATTCATTCATTCATAGCATCATACATATACTTGCGTGGGATTGAGCATATTCATACTTGCTTGCATTTAGTGCCTTGCATTCCTTTTATTGCCATACCCTTGTTTGCTTGGATTGCTTGTGTGTGTGTGCCTAATTTGTACTCATCCAACAAGAGCTTCACATAGCACCTCAACCCATTTCATGGTGAATCAAGAGGAGTTAGTCCAGAGCCTCGCAAGGGGAATTCGGCTACACTTGTTGTATTGTATAAGTTTGTGCAACATTTGCATTAGCTTCCGCATTTAGAGCATTAGATTTTTTTTTTATTTAGCCCTAGATTAGCACTTACACCTATTCACCCCCCCTCTAGGTGTACTTTCAATTGGTATCAGAGCTAGTGCTCCTGATACTTAGGCTTAACATCCTAGGAGTGATCCATTTGCTTGCTAATCTCATTTGCATTTGTTTGTTTGCACATTCATATATAGTTTACCATGGACTTCATGACCCCTCCTAGCTTTGACCCTTCCAACATTGATGTTTGGAAGTATAGGATGTCCATGTACCTAAAGACCCTAGGTTTACATGTTTTCCTTGCGGCCACCAAGAGATGTTATCTTGGTGATTGCAATCATATAGGGGCCAATGCACTAGCCCTAGAGGCTATTAGAAGCACATTACCTAAAGATTATCTTATGTGTGTTTCTAATCTTGATTCCGCTTTTGCAGTGTGGAACAAGTTGACAACAACCACCACCTCCAAGCTTCAATTGCCAATCCAAGAAGAGGAATCTAGTGGAGAATCCGATCCACAATGCTTCATGGTCCAAGGGAATGACTCCCTTGAGGTACATTCGGAATCCCACCTAGATAGTGATTATGATGCTAGTTCTTCAAGTGATGATATCGTTGATCCCCATGTTTTGAATGAAGAACTATCTATTGTTTGTGAAAAACTTATTGAAAAATATAAAGTTTTGAAAAAGAAAAGTCTAGAAATTGAAAAAGAAAATAAGGATTTGCATACTAGACTTGATATTGTTTTGCAAGAGAAGGTTGAGGTCTATAATGAAAGGGATTCATTGAGATCTCAATTAGAACTTGCACTTAAAGAAAATAACCTTTTAAAATCTAAAAATGATTGCAATGAGGTTTTAAAAAACAATGATATTTTATCTTCAAAGGTAGAATTTGTTTTAAAAGAAAATGATTCTTTGAAAAGAGAAATTGTGTTCATTTCAAAAGAATTAGAAATTTGTTTAAGTAAAAATAATTCTTTGAAAAATGATATGTCTTCTCATGTTTGCCATGCTAGTGTAGCCTCATCATCTAGACTACCTAATGCATGTACCTCTTCTTCTAAGATTAATGATGATATTTGTATGCTTAAGAAGAAGGTAGATTGTTTGGGCTCCACTATGAGCCAATGTGCCATGAACCATACACGATTGGAAACTTTGCTTCGAAAGAAACAAGTTCCATCTTTTATGCATGCACACCCTCCAAGGCATACACATGCTCCTCACGGACACCATCACACGTATGCTCATGTGTACACTTGTACACATTGTGGTCGAAAAGGCCATCTTGCTAAATTTTGCCTTGATAGATTACATGTCAATAATTTAGCAAATAAAAAGAAATTTGTTTGGGTTAGAGATGAGACTAACTCCCATGGACCCAAAAGACAATGGGTACCAAAGACCACCCCTCCAATTTTTGATGTAGGTGTGGACTCTCACATGACGTGAGAGTGATGGCACCTTGGAGTGGATGCGTTCCGTACTTAAAGGAAATCAATTGGATGCATCACTTTCAAGGGATGATTTGGTGGAAAGGACCACCATGTTTAGGAGACAAGGAAGGTTGCCTTCTAGGCTTTTGGTAACAATTCCTAACTCCCTATTTATGATTATAACATGTTTTAATTGTTCATTGATTACATGTTCATATCATTTGTGTTATAGCATGTCATTGTTTAATGTTCACTATGTTATATCATGTTCATTTGATTAGTGATATACATGCTTAGTTGTTTAGAGACACCCATGCTCAATATAGATTTATATTTGTGTGATCTCATTTTTGATCTAATATGTATATCCTAGATCTTATGCATATGCATATACATATTGATCATTTGAACGTTTGATTCATGTTTTAGTTGTATCATGATGTTTTATATGTGTTTTGTGCTTCTTGTGGTATATACATGTTTAAATGTAGATCTTATCAAAACTTGCGTGTATACATGTACACTTAGTGAGAACAAATTGACTTATATATGTTTTGCTCTTCATGCTCATTTGTACCCACTATGTGCACAAGTATAGGCTAGTTTTGATGATTTCTTTGTTTATACTTGTCATACCTATTTTTATGATTCTACTTCATGTATATGTATTTTAAATTCAAACCTAATAAATATACATGTATACCCATGAGTCTTTTGCCTTCAATGCAAATATTTTTAATAGACTCGTTTATAGTTGGGATATGTATGTATATCGTTAGATTTGGATGGATCATACATATACCTAGAAGTTGGTTCACAAAATAAAAGAATTTTGATGAATTTACGTGTTTTGTTTTAGCAAAATGATATTCGTGTTTGTATTGTACTTAATGATTTGATTACATGTTTAGATGTTAGTTCTCATTAAGACTAGGATTTATACTTGCACATAGAATGGGCTACAAACAAATCTATATATATTTTGGATTGAATGCTTGGTTGTTCCCATTAGATGTGTGAATATAGTCTAGTTTTGATGATTCGTACATTTTTAAACTTGTATTCAATTTTTGTATTTATCTTATGATTATGAGTTTTTACTTCATGTATATGTTTAACTTGCCAAACATTAAGATATACATGTATACCCCTTGAGTCATTTGCCCCTCATGCAAATATCTATTATGGACTCAATTGTGTTTAGGGATATGTATGTATACTTATTGTTTGACAAATCATACATATACCTTGAAATGAATTTGATTTTAAATGAAAATTGAGATTTTCATGTTTTTCATGTGTTTATATTTGACTTCATGTATATATCTACCTAGTTCAAACTAATCTTATACATATACATCCTTTTGAGCCACGTGCCTTCATGCATATATACTTGTGGACTCGTTTGTATTTTGGATATGTATGTATACTTTAGCTTGTATTAGACATACATATATCTAGAAGATTAAATATTTGATGATTTCTTGTTTTAAGGAATACTTGAACTTAATTGAACAATTTTTCATGATTGTGATCTCCACACTTTACTTGTACACTCACACCTATTAATTGGTCATGCTTTGTTTTCATGAGACCTTTTCATACTTAATTGAATAGAGTGTTGATTATCATGTGGATTTCATTTTTATGAAAAATGACTTGTATTTATTCCTTGCTTGAAGGATTTCGTACTAGTTAACAAAACTTTTCATTTAACTTGTTCGTATTCCTTATTATGATAATATGAGATACACTTGACCTTATTCTTTAAATTGGTATCTTTGAACATATTTCAATTGGTATCAATTTTTGATCCTTCTTGTATACTCATATATGTTTTATGTATGTATGTATGCTTTCTATCCTATGGTATCAATTTCAATTGGTATCTATTACTTTCATACATATACATCTTAATGCTAAGCTTGAAAATTTCTAATGATTGATTGTTTTCAATTTGTATCTTAAAATAAGCTTATGCATATGTTTAGTTGGTATTTCATAAAGGGGGAGAAAATTTGATGTTGTCTTTCAATTGGTATTTGATTCCCACTCCCTTGCTTTATGTTAAAATTACTTTCAATTACTTTCAATTGGTATCATATGGTTAAAAGAACATATTTCTCTTAAAGATATCAAGATGTTTATGTTGAGTATTGTTAATTGGTATCTCAAGATTTTGTTTAAGAAAAATAGATATACTTTTGATTTACATTGCCTATATGTATATAAATTCATGTTGAGTGTATTGTGTATTGAAAAGCTTAACATCTTTTCTTTATATGGTACACGTGTGTAGGGGGAGCTTCACATCTCCTCTTATTCATTACATAATGTGTGTTATGTGAATTAGGGCTTCACATTCCTCCTTCATGTAATGCATATGTGTAGGGAAGCTAACTTAGCGTCTTCCTCTTCATGAATATATATAGCATATAACATTTATTCATCTTTGTTTATTTCATTTGGTATCAATATGCACCTTATTGTCATATCTTGAATTGGTATCATATTTGTTTTGGATTACCCCTTCTTGATCTTTTTGTTTTTGACAAAAAGGGGGAGAAAATTTGTTTTTATGTTTTTTTTTAACCCTTTATTGGTTCCTTGATTAGGACAAAAAGGGGGAGAAGATTTTTGTAGCTTATATGCATGTCTTTGTATGCATGTATTTGTTTTAAGAATTAAGAACAATTTTGTTTTAAGAATATGTTTTGATTTTGCTCTTACCCCTTTGTTGATGATTGACAAAAAGGGGGAGAAGAATTTGTGTTTTTGTTTATAATATATGCATGTCTTCTTTGCTTAATTGGTATCTAGAACATATTGTATGTTGAATATTCCATTGATATCTAGAGTACCATGTTTATATGCATTGTCATGCATTGCATATTATTGTTTATTTGTTTATGCATGAGTTGAGGGGGAGCTTCTTTGAAGCTTAACTTTAATCCATGCATATATAACTCCATGAGTTTTGTCATCATCAAAAAGGGGGAGATTGTTGGCCCAAAGGCCTTCCACTCTAGTTTTGATGATGATCAACTCATGTAGTTATATTTACTAATATTCTTGTGTTTCTAAGTTTCAGATCATTAGCAGGTTATTAGTGTTGGTGATTAGCTTCAACAAGATGTTTGGAAGCTTATCATGGTGATTCCGGTGCCAAAGCTTAAAGATCATACCTTTGCACTCGGTGGATCGCGTTTGGGAGCTAGTCTACTTGAAGATGAAGATCGTCAAGAAGACTTAGGTATCCATAGGTTTAGTTTTGAGTTTTAGATCCATTTGTTAAAGCTTAGTTTAGTTGATATGCTCAAGTGCACAAAATACACATGGTTTGGTTTTTGATATTGATTTCATGAATAGTTTGATCAAAACAAGTTTTCATGATTAATATGTATAGTAGATGTTTTCTAGTTATACATACATGCTTAACTTATAGACAAACTTATTTTGACATTCCTATTCATGTTTTGGAAAAATCTAGTTTGATAAAAATACAAGTTTTATTTTTGATAAAATTGGCAAGACACAAAAATGAATTGATATGTTTGATATATGTCTTGAAATTTTTATCACAAGTTTAGTTATCAAGTAAAATGATAAAACATATTTTTGTGGAATTTTTACAAGTGTTAAAATATTTTTTACAAAATTTTCTATCTCAAAATCTGCCCAGAAAAACAGTTTTCCAGGCAGACCGGTCGACCGGCAGTCGACCGGCTGCTCTGCCGGGACATGCACAGGCTGTGCATGTCCGTCGGTCGACCGGGACATGGACCCAGTCGACCGATATAGAGAGTCTGCTCTCTGTATCTTGTCGGTCGACTGGGTCGGTCGACCGATAGAAGGAAACTGTGTTTCCTTCTGTTGGTCGGTCGACTGGCAGTCGACCGAATCTCCCAACGGTCATAATTTCGACCGTTGGCGGTCGACCGGGCCGGTCGACCGGTGGCTGTCAAAAATGCCACATCAGCCTAACGGCTAGTTTTCTGTTTTGGCCTATATAAACCCCATTCATTTGGGATTTTGGCCAAGGTTTTTATAAGAGAAAAATTGCAGTTTCTGAAGTGTTTTTAAAGAGTTTTCAAAATAGTTTTTGTGCTTTAAACTTCTAATCTTTATTGTTTTGGGTTTTTGGAAAAATCAAAGAAATAGGAATTTGGGATATTTGTATTGGTTTTCATTCTCCATCTTTTACAAGAATTTCCCAAGTGTTTTCTTTGTTGCTTGTTTTCCAAAAACACATAGTTTCCACACTTGAGCTATCTTCTATCCTAAACTATTAGGATTTTTGTTTTTGTGGAAAAGAAAAGAGAAAAGAAAAGAGAAAGAAAAGAGAAGTGTTTGAGGTTGTAGTTGTACACCTCTTGAGTTGTAAACCCTCCTTAATTTGTGAATCCCTCTTCGGTAGAGGTGATCGGAGTGGTATTGGTGTGTGAGCCTCTTCGGTAGAGGTAGTGTTTGTTGTTGGCTACGGGCCTTATACCTCTTAGGTAGAGGTGTGTGTTGTGGTTGGCTACGGGCCGTATCCCTCTTGATAGAGGTGGATTGTGTGTTGTATTGCCTCGGTGGCATTGTAAGGTTGAGAGAGGAGTTTGGTACTCCTATAGTGGATTGGGAAATCCTACACGGTGGTGTAGGCGGGGATGTAGAGCTAGGGGCTCGAACCTCGAATCATATCCTTGTGTTTGCGATTGTCCAATTTCTCTAACTCTCTCTCTTATATTTGTGCAAGCATTCATTCATTCATTCATAGCATCATACATATACTTGCGTGGGATTGAGCATATTCATACTTGCTTGCATTTAGTGCCTTGCATTCCTTTTATTGCCATACCCTTGTTTGCTTGGATTGCTTGTGTGTGTGTGCCTAATTTGTACTCATCCAACAAGAGCTTCACATAGCACCTCAACCCATTTCAAGGTGAATCAAGAGGAGTTAGTCCAGAGCCTCGCAAGGGGAATTCGGCTACACTTGTTGTATTGTATAAGTTTGTGCAACATTTGCATTAGCTTCCGCATTTAGAGCATTAGATTTTTTTTTTATTTAGCCCTAGATTAGCACTTACACCTATTCACACCCCCCTCTAGGTGTACTTTCAGTGCTTTGGCCTAAGAAAGCGTTGGTATTTATGCAAAAGATAATTGGATAAGTTTGAATATATATATACACACACACACAGAGAGAGAGAAAGAGAGAGAGATATATATATACACATACATACATATATATATACATATATATATATATACAAATATATATATACATACATACATACATACATACATACATACATATATATATATATATATATATATATATATATATATATATATATATATACATACATACATACATATATACATATACATACACACACACACACACATATATATACATACATACATATATATACATATATATACATATCCTCTGATTAGGCTGGGTATTTGTGCCTCATGAAGCATAAGTATTCAAGCCTAAAAGTGTTACATTTTATAAATAAAAATCCTTAGTTTTGTGGCCTTGTTTGCTTGCGTGTTTAAGTCCTTAGGGGTGTTTTCTCACCTGGTGCCCTAAGACTGTCCGGTTTGGGTGTCACCGACTAAATGCTCGTTACATGGGCAGATTAGAAAGCCTAATGGAACTGAGGCATAAATACTACCAAAAGTAAAAATAAATAAGGCATAAGAGTTAAAATTAAAGAACCCTTAGTCAAAACTTCAAAGTCACGAAGGTGCATATTACTTAGGGTAAGTAATAGACTAGATGAGAAATAAAATTTGACTCCTTATTTTGATTGATGACATATTTTTGAATAGAGACTAAATTTAGGAATAAAAAATTTGATTTTCCTATAACTTATAGATTACTTGAACTCTTACAATAATACCTCAAATATTTTCTATCTTTTCAAAATGCTTTTCGAAAAGACTAACATTCTTTCTCTTTCTTCATGGATTTTGTGGGTGCAATCCACTGAAAACTCTCACGCGACAAAACTCATCTTCTAGGGGTAACCTAGAGGTTTAACGGCTTGTTTCACATCCTCAGTGCAATCGAGTGACCTGCGAAAGTGGTCCAATAATAGATTAGAATTAGTTTTGATATTTTGCTCGAGGGCGAGCAAAAGATGAGTGTGGGGGTGTGATCAGTCACATATATTGCATATATATGGTCACATTACCATGTTTATTATCTAATAAACCCTACTAATAAGTCACATTTTTATTTAATAATGTGCGAGCCCATTGTTAATGTAGATGGAAAAGAAATGAGCACAAAAGCCCACTTTAATTCTGATTTAAATCTTAATTAAAGAGGAGATAAATATTCAGGAGGACAGGGATAATTCCAGCTGAAGATCAACACATATCAGGGAGGATTACATCAAATAAAACTAGTTAATTTTGTTTTATAAGAATCCAAATCGGTTAGCTTTAGAATCATCGAAGATCAGATCAGAATCAGAGACAAACAACAAATCCAACCAGACAAAAGGAGATAAAATCACACTCCATCCAGATCCCCACCTAGATGTGGCCATTTGGCTACATCCTGGCCGCGGATCCGCAGCGTTTTGGTGGAGATAAGGGGAGCCTCACTCCTTTTCCTTCTAGGTTTTAGCTTATAAAAGGCAGGTTTTGCACTGAAAAATATAACGGAGGCTAGGATTAGAATTCTAGTTTATTTTTAGGGTTTTAGGAGTACTATTAGATAGTTCTGAGAAGTTGTATCTCATATTTACTTTTCAGTTTAGACCAGCAAAGAAAGAAGAGTGAAATTGAGTGTGTAATTCATCCTTGAAGTGACAATCAAAGGAGATTCAACTTGCTTATTCAACTCGACTCAATTCGGTATGTCTATGTTTTATTTTCATTCTCTTATTTATTTTTTTTTATCATGAGTAACTAAACCATCTTCTGGGCTCACTAATCAATCTCTTCTACCTTCTTTCTCTTGATTGATTTTTATGAAAGCAACTCCCTTGAATCATAATAATGCCTGAGTTAAACTTTGTTCTTGAAAGCACATGAGGATGTTTTTCTTTTAAACTTGGAATTCCAAAGCACAAATATTTTAAAATTATTTTCATTCCATACTTGCTTCTTCGCGCCTGATGGTTTAACATTTTATTTTTAATGATGTATTAAGAAAGGCCTTAAGATTTAAACCAAAACCATCTTATTTGTTTACTTAAACATTAAAAGAAACTAAAATTTTTTGCCTATGATAAAAGTGATGCACCAAAATGTTTTTGAGATAAGTAAGTAGTTGAGTAGAAAATTAGTGAGCCCAGATCCTTTTTATAATTTAAATCACATCCAAATCACTTTCAAATCATTTTCTAAAAGATCATCTTCTCCAAAGCCTTTTCCAAGTTTCTTTAGATCACTTCCCTTCTTTCCATTCTCTTTTTCAATATAAAAAACGAAAAACACCAACACCATTCTTTGTTATTTAACAATTTATCAAAAAGCTTCTATCATATTCCTCCTCGTAGGCTTGACCCGTTAGCCCAAAGCTAGATGGTAATTCTCACTGCTTTCATTTGCAATCAGAGCTCCACACATACTGTGATAAGCTTCTTTGAGTGTTTCCTGTGCCTCTTTATTTGATAGGCAGCGGAGAAGGATTCTATCATGTGATCGGCGATACAGTGCTCTTGTGATCGTGTTGTAGTAGAATTTACAGGCTTTCCTTCCAGTGGCAGCCGCCTCTTTAGGGTCATTAGGCAATATGCCGTACAATGCGTAATCGATGTATAGGAATCACCAATCCCTAAGCACTGGACTTGTTGACGTCTTTAAAGCTTCTTTGACTTCAAGATTTCTTATCGGCTTTTGGTGGTTTTCAAAAGTGAGCCTTGGACAATACAAGTCATAGTTGTAGACAAGTATTTTCTCTGTCGCTCCGGCTGGAAGAGCCAAAGAAGCAGCTAGAGATGCCAGTGCGCCTGCATGCGCATTTTGCTGGCGTGGTACATGGTCGATGCAGAAGTTTCTGAACCACTCTGCCATGCAAACAGTTGCGTTATGATAGGGCACTAAGTCTTCATGTCTGACCTCATACTCCCTGCGAATTTGGTCAACGACAAGCTTTGAGTCATCGTATGCTTCGAGATTTTTAACGCCAATCTTATCGGTGATACGCATCCCGATCAAGAGAGTATTGTATTCCACTACATTATTGGAACATGGCTCAGTTAATGAGAATGCTTGAGGGATCACGTAGTTCTGTGGAGAGATAAGTACCACCCCGACTCCTGCTACAATATTTCCTCGTGAACCAGTTCTTGATGGGCCATCGAAGAAGAGTTGCCACACCTGTCCTTCGAAAGATGTTTGGGTCAAGTAAATTTCAGCGACCTCATCTGAGAGATCTTCATAAATTTAGTCACCCTTGGATCTGGATGCTCAGCCAGGAAATCCGCCACGGCCTGTCCTGTCACAGCTTTTTGTGACAGAAATTGCATCTCATATTGGGAGAGCAACATTGCCCATTTTGCCAATCGACCATTTAGTGATGATGGCTTTGTCATAGGCAGTCTTAATGGATTGACTTTTGATATGACGTGTATAGTTTGGCCCACCAAGTAGTGTCACATTTTTTGGATGGCGAAGACCAATGTCAGGCATTCTTTTTCGATCAGACTGTACTGATGTTCGGCTCTGATCATAGTTCTACTCAGGTAATAGATTGTCTGCTCATGCCCTTGATCATTATTCTGGGCTAGTAAGGCTCCTAAAGAATGATCCATTGCTCGAATGTATATCAAAAAAGATTTTCCTGATATCAGAGCTGTAAGGACAGGTGGATGCGTGAGGTACCGCTTGATTTCCTCAAACGCTTCTGGCATGCATCATCCCAAATGAATGAAACACCTTTCTCCATCAATTTGGTGAAGGGCCGGCATCGTCCTGAGAGATTGGGATAAACCTCTATATATACGCTAACCGCCCTTGCAATCCTCTAAGCTCTCTAAGACTTTTTGGAGGTTGCATCTCCTAGACAACGCGGACTTTCTCTGGGTCAAGGTGGATCCCTTTGGATGTAACAACAAACCCTAAGAATTTATCACTAGCTACCCCTAGGAAGAATTTGGTGGGGTTCATCTTAAATTGATGCGCCTGCATAATATCGAATACTGCCTTCAGATCTGCTATGTGATCGCCTTTGATACGGCTTTTTACTACGATGTCATCAACGTAGCATTCCACTGTTTTGCGTATATGCTTGATAAAAATTGCATTCATAGCTCTCGGTATGTTTCCCCCGCATTCTTCAATCCAAATGGCATGACAGTATAACAATATACCCCAATGGTGTCCTAAAAGATGTATGCTTCTCATCGTCAGGGTACATCTTAATTTGATTGTATCTTGAGAATCCGTCCATGAAAGACATCCGTTCGAACCCACACGTGTTGTCAATCATGACATCTGTGATTGGAAGGGAAACTCATCTTTAGGACATGCCTCATTTAGATCGTAAAAGTCAATAAAAACCCGGATCTTCCCATTCTTCTTGGTAACAAGAATGATATTGGCTACCCAATCAGGATGTTGTTCCTTCTTGATGAAACCAGAGTCTATAAGTTTCTTGACTTCTGACTGGATGGCTTCCATTATCTCCGGGCGGAATCATCGCTTTTGTTATTTGATGAGATTCGCATCCAGATTGATGTTGAGGCGATGCATTGCCACTTGAGGATCAAGCCCAGGCATATCCTCGTAATTCCAAGCGAAAATATCTATATACTCTCGCACAAGAGATATTAGATCTTCTTTCTCGGAGGGTGATAAGCTTTCGCTTATAAAGATGGGCTTAGGATTAGCCTCATCTCCCAGATTGATCTGGGTAACCTTATCTACTGTGGGTGGTTCGCGTTGTTCAAGGTGAATGTCCCAGAGAGTATTTAGGTGCTTGATCCAAGGATCTGTATCCGATTGGATCATTTCTTCATCTCCATCTTCTAGGTGGCTTGTTGAAACTATGTTTACTGAAAGTTCTTTGAAGATGTTGCTGACATTGCCATCTCACTCCTACGATGATGTTCCTGATGAGTGATTATGGTATAATGACTCTTCAGACTCAGAGGCTGACGGGATTGGAGTTGACATATAACCTAACCCTCTGCGAGTTTGATGATAATAATCAGGGGCTATCCCTTTCGGAACGAAGGATCGAAGCAGTGTTCTTCTTCCTTTGCCAAAGTTCAAGCCGAGACAACTTGTTAGGTCATACCCCATGTTTTCCATCATTCTGAGTACATTTGGCTCATAATGGGAGAATTGTGGGGATTCATTATCGCTTTCTGAGTCTTCGTGAGGCATTAATTCAGATTCGATTCTTCCAAAAAGGATTTGTCTTTGGCCTTTGTGTCTTGCTGGGACTTTGAATAAAGATCCTTGCACTCCGTTGACGCCTTAATATGCCGTGAGGGTGACTCACTGGTACATGCAATGATGTCAAGACATCTATTGCCGACTAGGGGTCATCACCTACATCGGTACTAGCATCTGATGGCAAGAAATCAGAAGAAAACACAGGAAAGGTAAGCCAATTCTAATTCTTCATTAATGTACCACTCACCTATATCATTGGCGGTGTTATTAACATTGAACTTATTAATGCTCGTTACAAGCGAATTCAGCTCCCAAAGATATTCTTCCTCTGCCTCTAGTTCAATATCAGCTTCATTACCAGAGTCTGGTTCCTCTAGCTGGGGATTCTCATTCATCTCTAAAGAATCTTGGTATAAGAGGGAGTCTGTGAAGTAGTTTTCTACCCCCTTGAACGGATGCCTTTTGGCAATCAACGTTCGGACTTTTTCATCTTCGTCAATATATTTCATGACTTGATGGAGAGTAGAGGGGACGATGAGTTGTGATGAACCCACGGGCGTCCCAGCAGCAAATTATATGAAGTGTTAACATCAATGACGTAGCACATCACTTCAGATCTTAAGTCCTCAATTTGACATTTGAGTTTAATCTTCCCCATTGGGTGCATACCAATGGCGTTGAAATCATAAATGGTAGTTTGGATGACGCTCAATCGGTGAGTGGGGATCCCCAAGTGCTGCATGACCTGGTGAAGCATAATGCTCAACACGGATCCTAGATCTACCTAAATGCGGCTCACTTCAGATGATCTAATGTACCCTGTGAAGTACAGAGGCGTATCATGTTTTCCCTTAACCTGCATGTCATCTGCGTGAAGGTTATGCAGGGGGCATGTTAAGAGGTGTGGAGGCAGTTTTCTCCTTCTTCCTCCTGTGGTTCAGCTGGAATTTGAGCCATGAAGACCTCAGCATCAGCTAGAGCTTCCCTCTGAGCTTCTCTGTTTGACTTTGACAGTCTCAGGAGTTCGTAGAGGGTTATTCTGGCCGGGATGCTGGCTAGTTGAGCCAGGACATCAAAGCGATAAGGTGCTGAAGTTCCTTCTGCTTTGTCCTTTAGGAAGGTCTTGGCATACCGAATCTCCTTTTGTTTCTCCACGGGTTGCTTCGTGGATTGCTTGGTTGTCTCAGGGATGGTTTTATGTGGGATTGCCACCATCTCGTCGTATTTCTTCAAATACGACTGACCTGAACGAGTTTTGGCCACGAGTGGTGCATTCAGCTGTGCGGCAAGAATGATTGTCTCCTTCTCTGAGTCGGTTAGTGAGGGGACATCAGTCTCTGCTTCCCGGGATGAAGCGCACACCACATTGCAAGGTGAAACTTTTGCCTTATTTTTGGACTTTCTGTTGGTAACATTAGTCCATTGTTGGCTTTTCACAAGATCGTGATGAATCCATATGATCCCTCCCTGAGGAGTAGAAATAGGCACGAGACCTTTCTCCTGCTGACGGTGCGGATCTGTATTGATCATCCTTAGTTCCCCTTTTGGGATGGGAACTACTCCGGCCGATGTTGGAGGTTGATCCCCAAACTGAAGAAATGACGTCATGTTAGCTATCACTTTCTTCTGTTCTGGATGGAGCTTGAGCATTTCTGCATCAATCAGAACTTGAAGGATGTCTTTGAAGATATAACAGCTCTTCGTAGGGTACACCAGCGTCCTATGATACAAGCAGTAGTTGGGATTGTTGGTCTTGTCGACCTCCTCAGGACGTCTAGCTTCAGAAAATTTTAATCTGTTGCTCTTATTAAGTAACTTGAACAACGAATCAACATGTTCGTCCTTGAAAGAGTACTGCATGTTGGCACACGACTGACTTGAAGAATCACCCCCTCTGGTCGGCTGAGGTTTAAAGGGAGATTTCATATTTGTTGCCAATGTATCCTTCCTTTTTGACTGGAAAGATATTTCTGGTGTGCGCCTTATAGACTTTTCGAGTCTGGGCTTATTTTCTTCTGCCTTGACTCTGGCGACAATCTTTTCTGCCTGTTTGCCTTGCTGGACCACTTCCAGGTGCGGCTTTCAGCAACTCCTATCTGGGTTAGGAGCGAAGTTTGCAAATTGTGATGGCATGTTTCTACCAGAGTGGCCTAGGTCATACCGCTAGGACATCAGAGTGCCATATACTAAAATCTCTCCATAAATGCTTTGACCTTCTTTCCTTTTCATTGCGTCGCTGCCAGGAGAGTTGGCATGGTGATCTCTGAATCGTCTTCAAAGAAGCGTGTAAGGAAAGCTTCTCCAAATCACCCCAATTCTGGATGGAGCCTTCTGGGAGTTTCATGAACCATTCAAAGGCGAGTCCCTTCAAAGTGCCAATGAACAAACATGCCAGGATGGCTTCATTTTGCTACTACGTTCCCTGTCTGAGACTTGAAGTAGTAGATGTGTTGGTTTAGTGACCCTTTGCCGTCGAAGATTGTAGGGTCAGGGCTTTGAATTTAGGAGGGTACGGGACAAGATCCCACTCAGCTGGGTATGACCAGACCACTCCTGCTTCTTGGAGGCCTTTCTGATCGGCAAGGGCTTCCAGACGCTGCTCTAGTTTATTTAATCTTTTAGAATGAGTGCTCCCATTCTCTTAATTGCCTCCTTCTTCAGATGAAAGCTTGGACGACTTGGAGTTGGACTGTCCCTCCTTCTCGGCATGTGCAGAAGATGAGCTCTCCCTTTTCTTCCGTTTTCCTTTAGACTTCTTAGAATGGCGAAGTGTGACTCACTTACTTCAATGCCCCAGGCTAGGGCACTGTAGTCAACTGAGGCTACGCGCCAGTCCTAGTGCGAGTATGCTGGTACACTCCTTCTGCTTCAGTGTCAGACTCTTATGAGCTGACTATCAGTTGTTTCCCCTTACTTCTGCTTGGCGTAATGCTTGGACCCACCATATTCGCAGTGACTTTGAGGTACTCCGTATCAGAGAAGGTTCTCTTTGTATGAGAACGATATCTTTTGGCTTTTCGGGAGGTTGACGTTAATCATCTGAAAACTAATTGCTTGCTTACATGTGAGCTGCAATGACATTCAGAGAGCATTGCTATGATGAGTTGTTCACAATAACATGATGGAGCGATTTAATGGGCACTCCTCTTCTTTGTCAGATAATCTCTTAGATCCGTTGGATGGGAATCAAAGAGACTAGCCTCAATTTTTTGAGGGCCTTTTAGCTTTTGAAAGCTATCCTTGTGTCGCAGATCTGAAATGCGGAGTTCAGAGATGCGAACTCACGTTCTGTAGGAAGGACGTGGCTCTTGCATTTTAACTTTGAAACACGGGTCTCGTGCTTCTGCTGAGAAGAGACACGGACTTAGCGTTGCTGATTGTCGCATTCGGCTAGCGACATTTGAGAAATGTGGACTTTCTAAATCCCGCATTCCATGGCAAAGATGCGGGTCTCATGTTTCTGAGAAGAGGCATGGACCTCGCGTCACTAAACGTTGCATTTAAGAGGTGAGGCCTCGACAACGCAAGCTTCTTGAGCTTCACGTTTTGGTCTCCAAATGCAGACTTCACGTGCCCTGTGCAGCTCAGAAGGAACGGAGGCATGAGCCTTGCATTCTATATCTGATGGACATATAGTTGTTCCAGCTTCTTGAGCCTGTTGTTGACGTGCGCGTTGCCTCTATCGACGTTTGGCGTTCCAGTTATGCCGTATGGGCTGTTGGGAACCCCCGGTAACCTGGAGCTGAGGAAGAGGACAGGCGTGACCGCGTTGACCATTAATAACGTTGGCCTCGTGGGTCTCGTAAGAGACGTTGACGCGAGCATTACGTGTGTTATGGCCAGCCATGATGCTCTCTGTGCAGGCCATGTTTGAAGAATTCTCTGAAGAGACCCGAGAGCGGATCTCCGAAAAAACCTTGCGGTATTGCTGCGCCCTGGGGCTTTTGGAATCGGAAAAGAGGAGCTCTTCATATGTTGCCTGGTCGAATTTCAAGACAAGCGATTCGATCGTTCTTTCCATGAAGGTGATGTTACCTTACGCCATAACTTGCTCAACAGTAGAGAAAGTAGTCCCCAGAGGAGTCGCCATCTCTTGTTTCGTGTCAGAAAATTAAAAATAATGAATCGTAAAATTTTCTTGAATCAATGAAAGATTACAATGAATCAATACTCCGATTACAAGAGAGAGGAGATATTCAAGCTTAAATCTCCTCTTTATTTAATACTGGGTTCTTGATATAGCGATTAAAAGTGATTATTGTTTTCTATTGACCGGGTGAACATCAATGTATTCAGGGAATCTTCTCTTCGGATTATGGATAGAGTAGCACAACTCCTGTCCAAATAGAATGTCAAAGAGACTTAGGCCAAAACTTGAACTCAGCAAGTTGACAGAAGAGTTGAACTCTTTTGATTCCTCAGCTGAAGGTTCTGATCAAACTTCTCCAATTTGATCGTTTTCTTCTTTTCTTCAATCCCCTTCTTCCAATAGCCAACTAAGCTATTTATAAGGGTTTCAGAGGTAAAATTGTCCCCTAAAAATCCTTCATAATAGGGGTTAACTCCCCTCATTACGTAGGCAGTAATTGACCCAGTAATGAGGGTAGTTATAACCGAGACGCAGGGCTTCTCCGTAGTTGAAATGCGGGCTTCAAGCCTCGCGTTTTAGCATTACGTAGATGGCTGAGATGCGAGCTTCGAGCTTTGCATCTTTGCCATTGCGGTGGTGTTAAGATGCGGACTTTGACTCTTGCGTCTTAGTACTGCAGTGATACTGAGGCGTGGTCTTCAAGCTCTGCATCTTGGCCATTGTAGTGATGCTGAGACGTGGGCTCCCAGCTCTGCGTCTTGGCCATTGCAGTGATGCCGAGACGCGGGCTTCTAGCTCTGCGTCTTGGTACTGCACGAGTGGCTATGATTAGCCTCGCGTCTAGAGTATAGACTCCATAGTGATTTTTAAACAGTTTACATAAAGAAGAAAAGAAACTTCGATTTGATTTAAATAGAAATGAAAGAAAAGACATACTTACACTGGTGTCACCCTCAGTACAAGCTTTGCTCTCATTCCTCTATAAAACTCTCCTCTCCTCTCAGTTACATAAATAAAACAAAAATTACATAAAAACAAAATACCTAAGTTACAAACTACAAAATAGCCTAACTTCTACTCTCTGCTTGATCGTCCATCTTGCCTATGAATTTGCAGGTATTTATAGGAGAAATGGGGAGGGGAGGGGAGAGCGCGCTTGAGGATGACACCAAATCGCTATCTTAAAAAAAAGATCTTTTGAGAAGGTTGGAGAAAAGTTGGAGATATGCACAAAATCGCTTGCCAATAGAAAAGATCTTTTAATAAGGTTGGAGATAATATTGGAAATAAATATTTGTTTATTCCTTAATCTCCAGTTGGATGTTATCTTTTCTCTCTAAATCTTTTAAAAATCTTTTAGATATCCTTTTGTATATTGATATAGTTGCCTTTGGACTTCTGAATTTGCCTCTAACCTCGTTTATCCTTGTTGATTCTCCAAGCTAACCAACTGGATCTTCAAAAATCTGTAAATTAGATCTGAGTTCATCCTCTCTGATATGCTCAATCTTCAGTTATGATTTAAATCCTCCCAAGAATAGGATTTAGTTGGTTTAAATTTGTGATTTATCTTCTCCCATCATATCCTGCACAAATTAGGTATTAAGACAGCATAATTACAGGATTTATTACAGAATGGGTGTAGGAATGTAATAACAAATATGTAATATATGTGTCCAAACACTAAGCAATGCCATGCTTGTCAGGTTTATGGTGACTTCATACACCAAGCACTTGGTCATCTTCATCCAATGTCTTTTTTGTGCCCATTTAAAATGTGGGGAACGGACGTCATCAGAACCATCAGCCCTTCAACATCCATAGGACATCGGTTCATCTTGGCCATAACTAACTACTTCTCCAAATAAGCGAAATCCATCCCTCTGAAAGAAGTAAAAACATCCGACATGAACAAATTCGTCCAGCACTATGTAATACCGCTTTGGCATACCCCGATAAATCATCCATGATAATGAGCCCCAATTCATCAGCCAAGCATTTCAGAGATTCTGCAACAAATTCAAAATCTAAAGTGTATCTTCAATGACATACTATCCAACTGCCAATGGTCTTGCAGAAGCATTCAACAAGACTATCAGTAAACTTTTCAAGAAATTTATCTCAAAAATTCAACGTGACTGGGACGAGAAATTAGGTGAATGTCTATGGCCCAACCGCACAATGGTGAGAAGCCTAACAAAAATTGTCTTTCTCCTTGGTCTATGGCTGCGAAGCTGTACTTTCATTGGAGATTCAAATTTCATCTTTATGTGTTGTCCTGATCATAGAGATGACGAATGAGGAGAAGCATCGATTGCGGCCCCAAGAGTTAGAAGCTTTAGACGACAAACGCCTACGAGTTCAACAACAGATCGAGCTTTATCAAGCTTGAATCTCCAGAGCTTTCAACAAAAAAGTCAAGGAACAGATTATCAAGAAAGGCGGCCTTGTCTTAACTGTTAAACGACCCACAGTCATGACACACAAGATGAAAGAAAAATTCAACTCCAAATGTGAAGGACCGTTGTAGTCGAGTCAGTCTACTGAAATTGGGCTTTTCGTCTTACAAATCCAAATGGTGATATGCTTATGATGCTGATCAATGACAAATACTTAAAGAAGTACTATCCTTGATTATGTTCAACATTGCACCTCTAGTCAAAAATGTACTATCTCGGATTATGTTAACATAATACCTCTGATTGATTGACTATGCCATCTTTTCATGGAACACTCTTCCCCAAGCGAGGTCGACTTTGAGCCTCTCTACTTGCTTGGATGGATTAGAATTTAAGATTCAAGATGTTTGGAAGAGCGCCAAAGAGAAGCACTAAGGAAGAGTTGTTTCTTCAAACGACTACATCACTGATCGATGATGGTGAACCGATCGAACATCAAGAAATTATGATGCATGATGTAAACATTGAAGAAATAACCAAGGTAAACTGTCAGTTTTAACTTTGTCACTTTTCTTCACTGACATCGAGCCAATCGAACGTCAGGAGCCAGTGATGCATGATGTCAACATTGAAGAAATGACAAAGGTAAATTATCAGTTTTATCCTTCTCACTCTTCTGTAGTACATAGACCTGCATCCATCTTTAATTTATAAGAATATGTCATATTTTAAAGTCGAGCATGCCTTGGCAACAATGTTAGGTACTCTTCTTCTTGATCATTCCTTTCAATCCAGCAGGATGGCTTATCTAGCCTGATTTTTTCATATATAATGGTAGCATATCTTCTTCTTTCTGTTTGATCGATTGAAGCTCGATTTCATGGCAGAGCATCTAAACATTTAGATAAATTGATTGGATGAATTTATCTAATGACTTATCAAGCCAAACTCATTGAAGAAGGCTCATAATGCATCTTTGCAGAACCTTTTTAGTGTTTCCCCATTCATATCAAAGTGTGGCAACCGAATAAGGATCAGAAGGATTCCACGAGGAACGTTAATCTCTGGACAAAATTCCCACAGAATTGGTACTTACTTCTTTAATCTCCAACAAGATTTTAGAAGTCATCTGCGGGAGTGAAAAAACTCAGAAAGTACACTATAGTGCCTAAAGTAATATAACAATCAAATGGCTTTGACGGCTAAGGATAAAGGAAAAAGTTGGCGTTTAAGCCCAATAGAAAATCCTCGATAACTCATCATAATGAGGAGAATAGCATGGCTAGCCCAACTCAAATAGTAGTTGGTCAAGACAAACCATATCTGTTGATAACTGAGGGTTTGCCAATAATCCTAAGGGACCTGATCCCGCTAACCCCAACCAAATCTCTTACCAATTTTCTTTCATGGAATGGTAGGACTATAAAAAGTTGTATTTATTTCCCAAGTAAAATGTTTACAGAATGAACCGTCATGTTAACATTATACCTCTGATATTAAAGATTTTAATGTCCCCTGGGGATAAAATTTTTTGCTTCTCAATTCTCTTCAATAGAATGGCAGGTCTATAAAACTTGCTCAAATCGCAAATCCAACCTCTGTCAAGTTAATATCACACCTCTGACAATTCAATTTTCCCAAATTGCAAATCCAATCTCTGTCAAGTTAACATCATACCGCTTGTAGTAGTCTTCTCGATTTTCTCAATGAAAATAAGATTTTTGGTTAATACTACCCTCTTTAGTGCTAAGTTAATATACATCTCTAGCACATCTCCCTGTTAAGTTAACATTACACCTATGACAGTGATCTTCTCAGTTTTTTCAATGAAAATAAGACTTTAGTGCTAAGTTAAAAATTCACCTCTAGCACTCATCTCACTGTTAAGTTAACATTACACCTCTCAAAGAGATCTCCTCAGTTTTCTCAGTAAAAATGAGACTTTTTGTTGCTAAATTAACCACTACCTCTAGCAAACAACCTTATCAAGTTAACATTACACCTCTGATAGTAAAACTTTAATACATCCCCAAACGGATCAAATTTTTCTTGTCAATTCTCTTTAACATAATGACAGATCAACTAAATCACAAATCCAATCTGTGTCAAGTTAACATCACACCTCTAACAATTCAATTTGCTCAAAATGGCATATCTAATTACTATTATGTTAAACATTACACTTGTAAAAGTAATCAAATCTCTGTTAAGTTAACATTACACCTCTGACAATACAATTTGCTCAAATTAAAAATTCAGTTACTGTTATGATAAACATCATATCTCTAACAGTAAATAAATCTCTGTCAAATTAGAAATCACACCTCTGACAGTAATTTCTCTCAATTTTCTCAACAAAAATAAGAACTATGGTTAAAATTACCCCTCTCCAATTCAACTTTCTTAGTGAAGTTATCTAACTTTCAATTGCTAAGTTAACTGTTACCTCTGACAATTAAATTCAGTCGCTTGATTTTCAAACATAAAAAGTATGCCCTCACTTTTACAATGGTTCAACAGTATACTAGCAAAAGATATTGACAACTTAACCGATTCGACAGTACACCGACACGATAAATCGTAGCTCCGATAAATTCTATACTGAGTTTCTAGGTACTTACGATGATCTTCCTGAGGGTCTTCATGTAGTTAAACAGTACACTGACGGAGACCAGAATTCAGAGAGGATAATACTCCAGGCACTTAAAAAGATTGCCAATCTAATCACGAAGGCCCAAGTCAATAAAAGCCTAAAGTATTTCAAAATCCTTTCAATTATGGGGTTTCAAAAACTTGGAGGGTATTCTGTAGGATATAAAAAAATTACTGAAGACAAAGCATGAGACACGGGCTTCAAGGTAACGCGAGAGTCGCGTTTTAACTCAAAATGCTAGTTTCACAACAGACGCGAGGGTTGCATTCTATGCTAAACATGGCAGTCAGGCTACTCCTCAACATGCGAACCTGCATAGCTCTGCGTCTTCAACTCAACATGCGAGTTTGTGAGCTTCGTATTTCTTCATCAGCGCAAGGTCTGTGTCTAGCGCGAGATTCACATTTTTGATGTAACAAACATTAGTTACTGGGTCAATCAACCCACTTTTTCTCCACGTAATGAGGCATAAATCTCCATTATGGAGAGATTTAAGGGGGCAATTATCCCCTTTAAAACCCCTATAAATAGCTATGAAAGTTAGGAAAGGAAGAGGGGTTCAGTTTTTTGAGCGTTGAGCATTTGGCTTTTGCTTTGCGGCTTGATAAAACTTTAGCTTTTAAAAGCTTCAAGACATTGGCCTGAGAAGAGAAAAGAGAAAATTCTAACACTTGAAGAGCTTAAGTAGAATTTTAATCTCTTGAAAATTGTTAGCTACTGATTAAAGTTTAATACTTTATCAGTGTGTTTCAAATGAGAGCAAAAAATTAGAAGATCAAGCTTTCAATTTGGCTCCTTAACAAAGAACAGGATTCACTCTCCACCGCTACACAAAGAACCCGACATTAAACAAAAAGGAGATTCACTCAACCCTCCCCTCTTCTGTAATCGAATTCAGTCTGCTGTAATTTTTCATCCAATCAAAGAAACTTTACTTCAAACTTTTCCTGTCCCACACAACATGGTGGAATTTTTTTTGAGTTTTGGTCCCTTTTTTTTAGTCAAATAGAATAGGCCCTTTGTCGCCACATAATTTTTTCAAGGCAATAGATCCTATTAAGCTTATTGAGAGAGGACATTTTGAGAGAAGATTCATCAGAAGAGAGCGGTTGAGATTCAAGGAGAATATCTAGCTTGTTAAGCTCCTCGAGAATATGCACCTTTCGCCTTTTGGCTATCTCGAATTTAGTTTTATTCCACATCATTAGGGCACTCCTTGCCTTGCAAAGCTTTTGAGCAAGGTTAGTGGTGACATTAGCATGGGAGTCGGAGGACCAAACACTAGCCGCAATGTCATGAATATCTTTGTGTTCGAACCATATGGTCTCAAAGTGGAATCTTGTGGCATACTGGAGGTTGGAAGAGGTATGGAGAGAGATGGGTATGTGATCGGAGAGGGTATTGGATAGAGCTTTCAAATGAAGAGGGGGAAGACATCATCCAAAGAATCCGTGATGATGAACCGGTCAAGCTTCATAAAGGCGGGCACGACGCGCCTATTAGACCAAGTAAAAGATCTTCCCCCCAGCGGTATATTAATTAATCCAAGATCCCAAATGAGATCATTAAAGGAGTCCATGTCGAGGGAGTAGCCTTCATAACCTTGTCATTCATGCATGAATCTAGTTATATTGAAATCACCCATCAAAGCCCAAGGCTCCGTAGAACATCAAGAATGAAGTACTGAGTTTCTGAAGAAAAAGAGGTCTGAGAGAACAACATATCTCCATACACGAAAGAAACACAAAAGGTGAATTATGTAGCCCTTTTTCTAAGTTTCACCAAGATGGAGAATCCAGTGGAATGTTGGCAAATTTGCTTAAAAAACTTTCCATTTCACCAAACAACATGCCCACCTGAGGCACCAATAGAGTCAAGGACAACCCATTCATTGAAATGATTCCCCCAATGGAGAGAAGAAGATGAAAGGAAGGAGAACAAAGTTTGGATTCTTGAAAAGCCACCACATTAATTTACAAGAAATCGCAGACGTTCGCTCTCTTATTAAGATCCCCGAGTCCCCTAATACACTAATTCAAAATAATCATGGAGAGATGAATACCCTATTCATCATAAATAATCTTCACTAGTGAGACTGGCTCACCTTAAAAGCTCAGAGATGTGAGATAGTGACGTGGGGGTCATCGGGTAGGGTATATCCGAATTGAGCAGTCATTCTAACTGTCTCTTGATCCGTGAACATAGATAAACTAGGACCATTTAGGATAACAACCATCCCAAGAGGAGCATCAAGTGCCGAATCTAGAATAGAGGAGGTGGGGTAGGTTATAGGGCTCTCCGCTGCGCAACTGTATGGTTTCTCTCCTCAGTAGAAGAGAAGATAAAACTCAGATGCCAGCTGTGCTTGATAAAGGGAGAGGCTCCTTGCGGGGTCGACGGTGGTAGAAGGTGATAAGAGGGGGTGTAGGGATTGGATGGGGGTTGCGGCAGGCCTTGTGGAGGAGATGACCCCCACACCAGGGGTCAAAGGTAATGAAAATGGGGGAGGAGAGGACAGGGACATATGAGGGAGGAGGGGGAGGAAGATTTAGGAGTGGCGGAGGTATCGGCATCTGACGAGGGGCGTGGATGAGAGGGAGAGGAAAGAGAGGAGGGGACAATTAATAGAGTAGGAGAAGGGGTAGCCTAAATAGGGCACGACACAGAGGGAGATGCAGGCTGGTGGACCATGGCGGGTAGGGGAGCACAGTGATAATGAAAGCAGAGAAGGAGTTTGAATGGTGGCAGGTAAATGTAGAAAGGGTATCTGGTTAAAGTAAATGGGTAGAATTGAGAGGGGTGGGTCTCGTTGGGCTAGAATGTAGAGTTGTGAATCAGGTAGGACTTGAGGGAAGGAAGATTAGGTTGGTTGGCAGGCCTTGGGTTAGGTTGAAAAGAGAAGGATTAGTCGAGCTGGGTTTATAGAGGGGAGAGTGGGATTAGGTGATAGGCCCAGGCCCAAGGACAGAAAAATTTGAATTTGAATTCAAAATTGAAAATTATTCTTGTAGGGGCTACGAGCTTGGTTAATATCCTCATTGACTGGGGGTTCACAAGAGAGAGAATCAGACAAAGGGGTAATGGGGTCAGGGGTTAGGGGTGGAGCTCGCATCAAGGTGTCTGACGTGGCAGCAGTGCCTGCGACAGCGGGGGAAAGGGGAAAAGAGTTGTACAAAGGTTATATGAGAAGGAAGGAGAGGGATGGGATAACATTGGGTAGATGGGCTAGATCTTAAGAAGCAACCCCTCCATTGAAAGGTCCAGATCCAGAAACTGGGTAAATGAAGATAAGAGAGGAGGAAGGCGCATCTAAGGCGGAATGGAAGATGGAGATGACACATCATATGAGAAGACTACAGAGTTAAGATCCAGTATAGTCATAGCAGCTAGCGGTGGAATTCGCAATGAAGGTGAAGAAGGCGAGGAATGGGGCGGCGGAGGTAATGGTGGAGGGGGAGGCGATGTTGGATGGACATTCGAAGGCCCTAGCAAGGTCACTGGTTGCGATTGGCATACCGCCGGCCCTTTATTTTTTGTCCAAAGTCAATGTTGTCTCTGGTCGAGGAGGATCGATGATGTTGACAATGACGGGGAAATAAGACCGTTGATATGAAGATCAAAGGACTCTGAGATGGATCATAGGCGCTGGCAGCGAATCTAGAGGACTACCGATGAAATCCTCTTGCCTCCACGTCTTAGAGTGGAGCCTCTGCACCACTGCAAACCCAACAATGGCCGCTCTCAGGTCAGCCATGTCTAGGCCAAAGAGGGGACTCCGGTTAGAGATATCTATGCCAGAGTATTGAAGTGGTATCTTATTGCGCGGTGGTAAATAGACTAGGGAGAGACGGCGAAGCTGAAGGTGGTCATGCAATGGAGCTCCATCCTCGCCATACACGCCATGCAAATGCCGCTGGGAAGATGATAAGAGCTTCGATCATGATCCAACAAGGAATCCAACATCAGGAGAGCTACCACAGAGAGGTGAGCTCAGAGGCCACGTCAGCAGAGGATGGCCGACCTTCCACCACGCGGAGCATGGCCCAACACTAAAGGTATGCACACTCGTTGATCATTATTGGCGAAGGCGACAGACCATCGAATGCTTCGAGGGTCGCACTTGGGGTAGCCAACTGCAGTTGCTTTGAGAGAAAGGCTTGGGAGAGGTTTGCGGTGGGGTTATGAAGCAGGTGGTGATGGAGTAGAGTTGGTTAATTTGTGGTGGTGACGAAAGGGGTAAGCATATTATCAGTGGCCGAGGGAGTTGCAGGTGAAATAAACCATGGCATTCCAGTAGTTGACGGCAATGTACTTGATATAGGAAGACAAAAAAGGCAGCATGCCAAAATAGTTTGACCTGTCGGCATCACCTTATTTTGGCCTGTAGATAGGCTTTTGCCAAAAGTCAGGACTTTTATGTTTTTCTCTTGACTATTGACAACCTCCTTCAGCTGTCGACAACTATATTACGTATTAAGGTATTTGATTCTGATTAAGATTTTGTATTTAGGTCAGATTTGGATTCTGATAGATAGATTTTTCATTTCTTTATTTTTAATTATTTTCTTTATTTTGAATTTAGTTTTCAGAGATAGATTACTGAAATCACCTAGAGGGGGGTGAATAGGTGATGGCTATATGAAATATGACAATAATGCGGAATTTAAAATCTACTTAACAATATGCTCAAATTAAAATGCTTGCAAGATAAAAGCAATAAATAAGGCAAGTAATAAAGAGATTGAGTTTAGAGAAATTTGAGCAAACGCAAACACGAGGATATGTTTCCGAGGTTCGAGCCACGCTCTACGTCCCCGCCTTCACACTTGAAGGATTTACACTATTATTGATCCCACTGGATCTCCAATACAAGGACACACTTGTCCTATCTCTCGGTGTCGCTGCAACACTATGAAGCACACCCGCTCGATTGAGGCCGATGCCTCTACAACTTCTCAATTGAAGAAAAAACTTGATCAAAAAGGCTCACTTGCACAATCCTATAACCAGTATGAAGAAGATGAGTATTTGGGATTGTGTAGTGCAAAAGACTAGAGAGAAGTAGAGGATTGCTTCAAAAGGTGTAGGGAATTTTGGCGTTAGAGAGAAAATCTTTTCTAAAAGAAAACTAAGGATTTAGCTTGGAAATATTTTCTTGCTTAAAAACTCTTGTCAAATCATATAAATCTTGTATCTTATCATGTTGAAATGACCCACTATTTATAGTGGATGAAAAACCAACTACACAGCTTAAAGGATTCGTTGGGGTGAGATCCCAACAAAAAATCTGTCAGAAAATAGAGCTGTTGGAGTCTGTCAGACTTTCTGACAACTACCGGTCGACTGGGTCGGTCGACCGCCAACGGTCATATTTCTGCCCATTGGGGGAAAACGGTCGGCCGCCCAGTCGACCGAAATAAATAGAGAGCACTGACAAGTGCCCGGTCGACCCGAGCGGTCGGCCGACGTGCACACATGCACAGCAATGCACGTCGGTCGACTGGGTCGGTCGACCGGCCTCTATCAGATCTGTTTAACAGAGTCTGCAGAAAACTGGGAGGGAAATTTTGGTTTTCATCTTATTGGTTTAAGGACTTTAAAAATAAAGTTTTAGACCTAATAAAGCTAAGAGCATGATCATAGATCAATACTCAAACATGTTAGATCATTTTTAAAAAAATCCTTTTGAATAAAACTTGTTTTTCTAAAACTGGTTTTCCAAAACATGGTATTTCTAAAACTAATTTCCAACTTAGTTTTGACAAAATATTTTGAAATAAATATTCTTTTTAAACCATGAAGCAAACTAAGTGTGTGTGAGTGACAATCCCAAATAATCTACCTCTATCATCTAGGTTTTGACAAAATGTCTAAAAAAGAAAAGTAAAATACAAATCTTGATCTTTTCTTCAATGTTTTGATCCCGAAGCTTTCTACCGTGCTTGGCTTGGGAATGCAAATCTTTAGCGGCGTCCAAACTTGTGAGTCTTGATAGTGGAGCCGTCAAATCAACTTGTTTTAAACCTGAAATTCTTTTAAACAAGATTGTTAAATACATAACTAAATATGGTTTGTTATCATCAAAATATCCATCGAAATATCGGGCTAATGGCCTTTGGGCCAACAATTACGACTCATTATAATTCTGTAAATAGGCCCTTGTACTCTTTACTTTTGGTATTAAATTTTGATTAATAAACTTTGAGTTTTCCTCTAAATTTCTTGTGGATTCGAGTTGTTATCTCTTGCTCGTGGATTCCAGTTGTGTCCGTGGATTCAAGCACAACTTATACCTGAAAGGCTTTAGGTTCGTTGGCGCTAGAACAATATCTAGCCGGCGTCGTTCATCTTCTCCGCTTCCCGCGTCAATTTGTATCAGAGTTTCGATAAGTTTTCGATGATGGTAGGAGATGATGATGGATTGCAAGGCTTTTCAATAAGGATAGGTATTGTTGGAAGAAGAGGCAACACCATCTAAAAGATGTCTCTCAAGATTGATGATCAAAGCCTAGCTGATGTTATATACTAAAGCGGATATGATCATCAATCGTATCAACCACCACCGTATCAACCACCACCACATCATCTATCACCAAGGTATCCTCTATAAAATCCTAAATTGAGTTAATTTTTCTATGAAGGGGAATTGTATTATCCAACTTATTAATACAATGCTGATTATGGAGATGGAAGGATGGCCTATGGAAGGCGTAAGGGATTTGCTAATCCTAACTGTAACTCTCGGTTCCATTCACTGGTATTTTCTACTAGTGGTCGGTATGGTATAAATACCATTTCTGATGGTCTAAACTAATTCTACTTTAACTCTAATAAAATTTCCTAATATTTCAGATTTTTCTTGATTTTTTCAAAATTTTCTAAATTAATTGAAAATTCTCGAAATTCGTGACAAATCTATTTCTCTATACGACTTCTGGATTTTTAATTTGCAATCAGAGAAGAATTTCATGAATCCAATTTCTTAGTAATGTTTAAAATAAAATTTTCTATTTTAAAAAATTTTAGGAATTTTTCTGAATTAAATAGGAATTTAATAGAGTTAAGAAAAGGCAAAAATAAAAATAAAAATAAATAATAAATAATAAAAATAAAATCCATAATTTATTTGCAACCACTAGGTTTTGAACCTTGGTGGGCTAGGAAAGAATGTAGTGAGTTAATCATGTTGCCACATTGACGTGTGGTATAGAGGTCCAAGTCCGCCTGTTTTAAACCTTCATTTATTTTTCCTATCTTCTCCAACTTCCCTCACTCTCTCTAACTTCTCCCACACTTTCTCCCCCTTATTCCCACTCACTCAAATTGAACCCACTACTTCTTCCACGTAGCCTAACCCTCAGGGGTGGTTTAAGGGTGTGTGTGGTGCCTATAAATGGGGTGTCTCACCATCACAAGGGGCGTGTCACCATCTCAAGTCATTTGCAAAACCTAAACCTCTCTCTCTTCTTCACTATACTCTCTCTTTCTCTCCTGATTCTTTGAAGTGTTGGCCGAGCAGAAGAACTTTCAGACGGAAGGGAAGCGTTTCAGGTATTTTCGTGGAATTTAGTTTATTGTGCCATTTCATTGAACACGTAGTACACATTACATTTTAGCTTTAATTTCACCATAAAAAACATATGCTAAAATCCCAATAAAATAAAACACCTAAGATGTGCCTTGTATTTATCATGATTTTTTAAAGATTTTTATTAATTTTATTTGAAGAAAAAAGGAAAATGTGTGCACTATATTGTGCTCTCGGCCAACCAGACCTGGCCTGGGCCACGTCTGGCCTGGGCAAGGCCTGGCCTGGGCCAAGCCTGGCCTGGCTTGTAACAAACACGGGTTCGGGTCTGTTTTGCAGTCCCAAACCCGGCCCAATTAAAAAAGGGAAAAGAAAATGGAAAAAAAGAAAGAAAAAGAAAAAGAAAAAGAAAATAAATAAATAAAATATAATAAAAATATGTAGAAAATTTACTGTAGTACTGTAGCTTACTGATCGGTCGCTAATATTGCACATTCATTAACATATTCTCATACTTATTATAAAATAAACTCTGCTTTTTTTCTAATTATTGTTTAATTTATTTGCAGGCCCATCCTAAAGGAGAGTGAAGATAAATGAGCCCAAAAAGCCCATCAAATTCTGATTTAAATCAGAATTAATTCGAACTCAGTAAATCAGGGCTCACAAGGTCAGTTCAGATCGGTTGAAAACCAGTTAGAATAAATCTCTACAAATCAATTGGTTGAAGCCAAGGATCAAAGGCCGTTTCATCACAATTCCGGAGATAAAACTGAAAATCCAGCTGAAGAAAAAGTCATATTCCGAAACTTGGACGCCCCACCCCTTGGCTGTGGCCACCTGGCCACAGCAAAGCCGGGAAAACGCGACATTTGTGCGGATTCGCGGCTTTGTTAGGGAGTTAGGGGGAGTGTTTGCTCCCCCTATCTTCATACGCTCTCCGACGTGGGTTTTTGCCTATAAATACTGGGATTTTCAGAGCGTACAAGGGACGACCATGCAGAGATAGAATTTAGTCTTCGTTTTCATTCTTTTTAGTGTAGGTTTTTATTTTCTTTTCATGTAATTTTTCTTTCTTTGTAAGTATAGTTTAGACTGAGATTCATGTAAGTAAGAGAGAGGCTTATGTTGAGAGTGACACCGATGTACCTCCTCCTTTCCTCCATCGTTTCTGCAAGTAATAAAAGATAAATTTTTTTTATGTATGTCTTTACCTTTGTTTTCTTCTTCTCCTTTCTACTTTTCCTTTTTTGGTTATGATGAGCATTCAAGTGAATCTAGAAGCATCAGTATAGTCATGTTTGTGTGAGTGCCAACGATATTACATGTGTTGGCCCAGAGGCCTTCCACTCTAGTTTTGATGCTGATTAACTCATGTAGTTATGTTTACTAATAATCTTGTGATGTTTAGTTTCAGATCTCTAATCAAGATATTAGTTAGTGATTAGCTTCAACAAAGAAGTTTTGGAGCTTTTCACATGATGATTCAAGAGCCCGAGCATCAAAGTACATTTCTAGCACTTGTTGGAGTCAAGCTCGGTGGATCACGGTTTAGATCGAGTCGACTTGGAGACGACACTCTACAAAAAGACCTCGGTACATAGTTTAGTTTATGTTTTAGATTCATGTGTAAAGATTAGATAGTATGGTATGCTCAAGTTCACAACACACACACTTGTTTAAGTTTCATGTTTTGGTTTTCGATTTTGGTTTAACCGATCTTGGTTTTCATGAATAGATAGTATCAAAATAAGTTTACTTGGTTTAGTGCATATTAGATTTGTTCTATATACATATATGCTTCAACTATTTAAACAAACTTAGTTTGATAGTCTATTTCATGAGTTTGGTGTTTTGGTATTTAAACAAAACGTATTTTTAGATTTTTAGTCAAAAACAATGATATATATATATATCTTTCATGTATATTGGATTACTACATGCCTAATTGTTGTTTAATATCATGTTTTTGTATTTGGATAAGTTTTGGACAAAACGAATTTTCAATTCAAAAATCCAAGTTTTGGAAAATACGGAATTTGGTTTTCGGCAAAATTTTCATAACACAAAAATGGTTCAAATTGTTTGAAATATGTGTTGAATTTTTTCACACATGTTTGTATATAAAATTATTATACTAAAACTATTTTTGTGGATTTTTAGAGATTTTATGGGATTTATTTTGTATTTAAAAACCCAAGTTTCAATCCCTTATGTCAGTCTGCCAGGCTCTGGCGGTCGACCGCTCTGGTCCGGTCGACCGTAGCGGTCGACCGGACGTGCACAAGAACGTGTACTTGGCCGTATCAGTTGGCCGGTCGACCGAGCAGTCGACCGACTGAAGGCAACCCACTCTCGGGTTGTCCCGATCGACCGGGCGGTCGACCGGCCAGAAAGCCGTTGCTCTCTAGTTCAAGGCACGGTCGACCGGACGGTCGACCAGAAGGCTCAACGAATAAAAATTTGACCGTTGGCCAGTCGACCGGCCGGTCGACCGGAAGGCCATTCTGGGCCTAGTCAACTGCCAACGGGCAGATTTTGATTGGGATTATAAATACCCCAATCCTTGTATGTTTTTTTACCAAGTTTTAAGAGCCAAAAATTTCAGAGCTTCTCTAGTGTTTTATTACAAGTTTTTAAAAAGAGTTTTAGAGCTTCAAAGATTTGATCTTCCTTTATTTTCAAAGTGTTTTTTATCTAAAAGAAAATAGTCTTTTTGGGAATTTGTTTTTGATCTAAAAATTCTATATCTATTTGAAGATTTCCCAAGTGATTTTCTTTGTTCAAAACACATTGTTTTCCACACTTGAGCTATCTTACTATCCTATCTATTTAGAATCTTTATTTTATGGAAAAATTAGTTTGTGGTTGTGGAAACCACCAAGATTGTAACCCTCCTTATTTGTGGTATCCCTCTTGTGTAGAGGTTGATTTTGGAGTGGTGGTTGGCTCCCTCTAGTGAGAGGTGGAGATTGGTGTTTGGCTCCCTTTAGTGAGAGGTGGAGTTTGTGTTGGAATCCCTCAAGTGTGAGGTGATTATTTTGTATTGGCTAAGTGCCTAACCCTCTAAGTGTAGAGGTGTTTGTTGTGGATTGTGCCTTGCCTCTAGTGAGAGGTTGTATTGGTTGAGAGAGGAGTTGTGTACTCCCGGTTGTATTACCCTAAATCCTCAGTTGAGGTTCCCTGTGTGGGAGTCCTGTGTGGACAAGTTAGTGGATTGGAAATCCTTCTGTGTGAAGGCGGGGACGTAGAGCAGTGGCTCGAACCTCGAAACAATTCTTGTTGTTTGCGTTTGATCCATTGACTCTAACTCCTCTCTATTACTTTGTGCCTTGCATCATTCATATTGTCATATCATTCTTATTGTTAGCCCAGGGCCTTCCACTCTAGTTTTGATGATGATTTACTCATGTAGTTATGTTTACTAATAATCTTGTGATGTTTAGTTTCAAATCCTTAATCAAGATATTAGTAGGTGATTAGCTTCGATAAAGGAGTTTTGGAGCTTTTCACATGGTGATTCAAGAGCCCGAGCGTCAAGGTTCATATCTAGCACTCGTTGGAGTCAAGCTCGGTGGATCACGGTTTGGATCGAGTCGACTTGAAGACGGCGCTCTACAAGAAGACTTCGGTACATAGTTTAGTTTTGTGTTTAGATCCATTTGTAAAGACTAGATAGTGTGGTATGCTCAAGTTCACAGCACACACACGTGTTTAAGTTTTGGTTTTCGGTTTTGGTTTAACCGATCTTGGTTTTCATGAATAGATAGTATCAATACAAGTTTATATTGTTTAAATGTAGATTAGGTATGTTCTATATACATGTATGCTTCATATCTTAGACAAACTTATTTTGATATGCCTATTCATGTGTTTGGAGTTTTGTGTTTTAAACAAAACATATTTTCGGATTTAAAGTCAAAAACATGGATATACATATATATATATATATATATATATATATATATATATATATATATATATTTCATGTATATTGGATTATATCCATATACAACATGCTTCAAGTTGTTTAAATATCATGTTTTTGTATTTGGATGAGTTTTGGACAAAACATATTTTCAATTCAAAAATTCAAGTTTTAGAAAATACGGTTTTTGGTTTTCGGCAAAATTTGTAAGTCACAAAAATGGTTCAAAAAGTTTGAAATTTGTGTTAAAATTTTTCACACATGTTTGTATGTCAATGTATTATACTGAACTTATTTTTGGGGATTTTTAAAGAATTTATGGGATTTAATTGAGAATTAAAAACCCAGTTTTTCAGTCCATTAATTGTTTCTGCCAGGCTCTGGCGGTCGATCGCACCTATCGACCGGACCAGGAGCCAGTCGACCGGACCGGTCGACCGGACGTGCACAAGGATGTACACTTGGCCGTAACAGTTGGCCGGTCGACCGAAGCGGTCGACCGACTGAAGGCAACCCACTCTCGGGTTGTCCCGGTCGACCGGGCGGTCGACTGGCCAGAGAGCAGTTGCTCTCTGGTTCTGGGCGCGGTCGACCGGGCAGTCGACCGGAAGGCTCAACGGTTAGTTTTTTTGACCGTTGGCCGGTCGACCGGCCGGTCGACCGGAAGGCCAATTCTGGCCTAGTCAACAGCCAACGGCTAGTTTTTTTAAAGGGGCTATAAAAACCCCATTTGAGAGCTGTTTTGAAAAAGATTTTGAAGAGCAAAAATTCTCCCATCTACAAGTGTTTTATACAAGTTATCAAAAGTGTTTTTAGAGCCAAAAAGTTTTCATCTTTATTTGTTTCAAAAAGGGTTTGAAAAATCAAGAAAAAGGAAAGTCTTTTGGGATTGGTTTTTGATCTATATTTTTCTATCTATTCTAGAAGTTTTCCCAAGAGTTTTTCTTTGAGTTTTTAATTTTCAAACTCTTTGTTTTCCACACTTGAGCCATATCTTGCTATCCTATCTATTAGGATCTTTTATTTGTGGGAAAATTAGTTTGTGGTTGTGTAACCACCAAGTTGTAACCTTCCATCATTGTGATATCCCTCTAGTGAGAGGTGATTGATTTGGTATCCCTCTATTGTGAAGTGATTGTGAAAGTTGTGGTTGGCTCCCTCTAGTGAGAGGTGGAGATTGTGTTTGTATCCCTCTTAGTAAAGAGGTGGATTGTGGTTGTTTGGCTAAGTTCTAACCCTCTAAGTGTAGAGGTGTTTGTTGTGGATTGTGTCTTGCCTCTAGTGAGAGGTTGTATTGGTTGAGCGAGGAGTTGTGTACTCCTGGTTGTAATTGCCCCAAATTCTCGGTGGAGGTTCCCTGTGTGGGAGTCCTGTGTGGACAAGTTAGTGGATTGGAAATCCTTCTGGGTGAAGGCGGGGACGTAGAGCTGGGTGCTCGAACCTCGAAACAAATCTCGTTGTTTGCGTTTGATCTATTGACTCTAACTCTCTCTCTTTATATTGTGCCTTGCATCTATTCATATTGCTCATTCATATATTATATGCTTGGCTTGTTTGTGTGTTCCTCACTTGTGCTTAACCACGAGAGCTTCATATAGCGCCTCAACTCTTATTCAGAGGAATCAAGAGGAGTTAGTCCAGAGCCCTTCACCGGGATTCGGCTACACTCGTTGGTTGCATTAAGTGTTGTTGGAATTAGTTTTTAATTTCCGCATTTTGTTCATTAGATTAGCCGTACACCTATTCACCCCCCCCCCTCTAGGTGTACTTTCACTTATATGCTTGGTTGTGTTTGTGTGTACCTCACTTGTGCTTAACCACGAGAGCTTCATATAGCGTCTCAACTCATAATCTAGAGGAATCAAGAGGAGTTAGTCCAGAGCCCTTCACCGGGAATTCGGCTACACTCGTTGGTGAAAATCACCTAGGGGGGGTGAATAGGTGATAATGCTAATCAAAGGACAAATTAAAAATTAAGATGTAACAATCACCACACAAGATTCACAAGATGAATGAAAGCAAGTAAATATAGCAATGATGATGATAAGCAAGTAATAAGTGCAAGTAAAGTAATGTAAAGGAGTGCAAGAATGCAAACCAATCGCAAACAGAAGGATATGTTATCAAGGTTCGAGCACCCAGCTCTACTCCCCGCCTTCCCCAGAAGGATTCTAGCTACTTCCACTATCACAAAGATATCACAATTACACCAGAGTAGCCAACTCCACAATCTCAATTACAAGCAATTTCTGAGTAGTCAAAAGACCACAAACTCTCTCTTTCAAATGTCTCTTCCCTTACAAAAGGTCCTTAGAGAACAATGAGTAGGAATGAAGCTCTTGTTGTAAGTGAAGAAAGAAAATTAAATCAGAGAGTATTTCAAAAACACTTCAGAAAATGAGAGAGAATTTCAGCACAAAAACCAAGAAACAAAGCTCTTTTGAATGCCTTAAACTTTTGAATTTTTCTTGCAAAAATTGTTGTTCACAAACTCTCCCCAAACACCCCTATTTATAGGAGAGGGCTAGGGTTTAGGGATAATACAAACTTAAGGTTAATTAAGTCATATTAGATTTGAAATATATCCCTAAATCAAATTTTAAATACAAGAAGACAGAATAAAACAGCTCATTAAAAACTGCCCGTTACTGTTCAACGGATAGTTCGGTCGACTGGCCGGTCGACCGTACGTTCAAAATTATGACCGTTGCAGGCCAGCGGTCGACCGCCCGGTCGACCCAATCTATCCGAGAGCAGACTGAGTTACAGTCGGTCGACCGTGCGGTCGACCGCAAAAACGTGCACACTGATACATGTACACCCAGAACTACAGTCGACTGGGCCGGTCGACCGGCCAAACCTATCATAGGTCCGGTCGACTGGCTCAGGTCAAAAACCAAGTTTTGGACAGAAAATTAAAAGGGATTTTGATTTTGACAAAAATACTTTTGAACAGGGATTAGCAAAAAACATAAATATATATCTGTAGGCAAAATCTTGTATGCAAAATATTTTTGTATAAATTATAAGAAATTATTTTGGATTGAGTATGTGCGCAAAAACGTGTGTGATAGAGCTTCAAACCTATCCACTATTCTTTAACAAATTATAAAACTAAAAACAAAATAATTAAAGACTTCTTGAGCAATCTTCAAGTCTTTGAGCCATGCTATCCTTGCTAGAGCCTTCTTCTTCTATGATCCTTCCTTGATGTGCAATATGCCTTCATAGCTTTATGAACCTAGAAGTTGTTGCAATAGCAAGCAATGCCCTCCAAACATGACACTTATCCTGAAACTTATCTTAAGCAAATTCATTAGTACCAAATAGCTCTTATTTGGTTTGTCATCATCAAAACACAAAACAATTGGAGAGTATTGTTGGCCCAAAGGCCTATCACCCTAGTTTTGATGATGATCAACTCATGAAGTTATGTTTACTAATGATCTTGTGTTTAATTAGTGACAGATTCATTATCAAGATCTTAGTAGGTGTGGAGCTTCAACAAAGGATAAAATGTCAAGTTGGAAGCTAGCACCGGTCGATTCACGAGCCTATGCATCAAGAACACATCTAGAGATGAGCTCGGTGGATTGCATTTGGACCAAGTCAAGAAGATGAGAAGCCTTCAAGGGAAGACTTCAAGAAGATTGAAGACTTGTGTCTAGGTATAAGATTTTTATTTGTTTTAGTTAAAATGTAAAGGATAGAATAGATTGGTGGATTGCTCAAGTCATATCACACACACACTCTTGAGATTTAATTGTCTTTTCATAAAAGAATTTTTAGTTAGAAAAGACTCTTTCTTTTTGGTAAAAAGATTTTTCATTGGACAAAATACATGTCTTGGTTTTTGATGTTACCTATATACATATCTTTCAAAACCAAGTTTAGAGCCTTATGTCAAAAACTAGATATTCATCTTATTTGTGTAGTGGATCATATCCATACACACTATGCTTTAAAAGTATATCTTGTTTTTGTATTTATGACAAAATATCTACTTTGGGTTTTGGTAATTTCTTATATACATATCCTTTAACCAAAACAAGTTTAGTGCTTTATGTCAAAAACTAGATATTTCATCTTGATTGTGTGGTGGATCATATCCATACACACTTTGCTTTATAAGTTCAAAATATCTTGTTTTTGTGTTTTGTGAAGTTATGGAAAAATAAGTTTTAGAAAAACATATTTTTAGAAAAACAGTTTTTATTTTGATTGAAACTATTTTTCTGGATTTACTGTGAATTTCTGGGATTTTTATTAAGTTAAAAGACCAATCTTTAATCCCATTTTTCTGGTTCTGGCAGTTCTGATTTTTCAGAACTGACAGTGGCCGGTCGACCGGGTCGGTCGACCGGACGTGCACAGCGTGCACGCCTGTGTGCACTGGAGAACGGTCGACCGGACCGGTCGACCGCTTCAGAGAGCTTTGCTCTCGGGAAATATCGGTCGACCGGGCCGGTCGACCGACAGAGAGTTTACTCTCTTCTCCAGTTGCTCGGTCGACCGGGTCGGTCGACCGGAGGCTGCAACAGTCGGATTTTGACCGTTGCCGGTCGACCGGACCGGTCGACCGGAAGCTCTGACAGAGCCCAACGGTCAGATTTTTCTGACCTCTATAAAAGGGGGTTTTGTCATTGTTTTGAGTCAAGATTTTAGAGACTCTTAGAGCCAGTTTTTCCCATACCTTCAGAAGAGTTTTCTCCACAAAATAGTGAGCTATATTTCCTATCTAAAGGGATTTAATCAAGAGAGTGTTTATTGTGATTCTTTGAGTTTTCCATCACCAATCTCTTTCCTTGCTTTCTCACACAAACACTTGAGCATCCATTGAGCTATTCATCCTATAGGTGTTGTAGTGAGAGTTTTTGTAGGTGATCAAGTGTTTTGATCACCAAGATTTCATCTTGTACTTTGAGGAGACGGGCAAGTGTGCTCGTGGTTGTTTAGGGTTCGGGTGCGAACTCTTGTAGCTTGAGGTGCGGCCTCGACGAGCCGGTGGGCTTGTGGTGTGTAAGGGACTTGGGAGTCCGAGGGATTGTAGGTGTTGCGGCACCAAGGAGAGATCCGGTTGGATCGTACATAGTGGAAATCCTTCGTGTGTCGAAGGCGGGGATGTAGAGCAAGTGTGCTCGAACCTCGAAACATACCCTTGTGTTTGCGATTGCTATTCTCTCTCTCTCTTTGTCTCTTGTTATATCTTGCATGTTATTTATTGTTTTCATCTTATATGCATGATATATTCCTTTGTGCTCATAATTGCTATACTTGCTTGGGATTGTTATTAACACTAGTATTCAACCAAGAGAGCCAACGCGGCACCTCAACCCATTCAAGGGGAATCTAGAGGAGTTTGTTCAGAGCCTCGCAAGGGGAATTCGGTAACACTCTTGTGTTATACATAAGTGTTTAATCAAAAGAAGTTTAATTTGGTCAACTTAGTTTTAATTCCGCATTATTTGTTCATAAGTGACCATTAGATTAGCCATCACCTATTCACCCCCCCTCTAGGTGATCTTACAAGTATAACCTCTTGGGCCAACAATCTCCCCCTTTTTGATGATGACAAAACAAATAGGCTATAAACAAAAATATAGGGGAGGAGAAAACTCCCCCTCAAATTATGCTATATGAAAAACACAAGAATTTATTGAAAACAACAAAACAAAAAAAATGCTCTTGATACTAATTGAAACCAATTGAAATAATACCAATAAAACACAAGAATTCACACCCTTATAAAACACAAAATTCATAAAAACAAAAACAAATAAATTCACACAAAATTCATAAAAACAAAAACAAATAAATTCATATAGAACCAAGACCAAATGAACTTATTTTTGTCCATGTAAACTTATTCTCTCCCTTTTTGTCATACATCAAAAAGGGTTATGAAAAACATGTCTATTCAATAACACAAACATTAAGTTCTCCACAAATAAACGAGAATCTAGCAAAATCAAGTGGTTTAGTGAAAATATCGGCTAGTTGTAAATCCGTAGAAACATAATCAATATCTATATCTCCTTTCTCAAAATGATATCTAAGAAAGTGATATCTAATCTCAATGTGCTTGGTCTTACTATGTTGATTTGCATTCTTAGTCATGTGTATAGTACTAGTATTATCACAAAATATTTTTATATGATCAAAGTGCAAATCAAAATCAAGGAGAGTATGTTTCATCCAAAGGACTTGTGCACAACAAGCCCCCGCGGCAACATACTCCGCCTCGGCGGTTGAGAGTGCTACAGAATTTTGTTTCCTAGAGGACCATGAAACAAGACAATTACCAAGAAATTGACATGTCCCACTAGTACTCTTTCTATCTACTCTACAACCCGCATAGTCGGCATCCGAATAACTCGTCATTGAGAAATCTCTAGTTTTCGGATACCATAGACCCATCCCAATAGTGCCCTTAATATATCGAATAATGCGTTTTACCGCAATAAGATGGGACTCTTTAGGACACGATTGAAATCTAGCACAAAGACACACACTAAATATGATATCCGGCCTACTTGCCGTTAAATATAAAAGACTTCCTATCATGCTTCTATATAATTTAATATCAACATTTTTACCTTGGTCATCTTTATCAAGCTTGGTTGTAGTTGCCATGGGAGTGTTGCAAGTCTTTGAGCCTTCAAGTCCAAACTTCTTTACAAGTTCCTTTGCGTACTTGGCTTGACTTATGAACGTCCCGTTTTGCAATTGCCTGATTTGGAGTCCAAGGAAGAAATTGAGCTCACCCATTGAAGACATTTCAAATTCAAGTTGCATGACCTTTTCAAAATCCTTGCATAAAAGCTCATTAGTAGAACCAAAAATTATATCATCTACATAAATTTGCAAAATTAATATATCATTATCAACATGCTTAGTAAATAGAGTTGTGTCTACTTTGCCTTTAACAAAATCATTTGAAATTAGAAAACTAGAAAGCCTTTCATACCAAGCTCTAGGAGCTTGTTTCAATCCATATAAAGCTTTATCAAGTTTGAAAACAAAATCGGGATGAACATGATCAACAAAACCGGGAGGTTGAGAAACATAAACTTCTTCATTAATAAAACCATTCAAAAATGTTCACATCCATTTGAAAAAGTTTAAAGTTTTTGAAAGATGCAAAAGCTAGTGTCATCCGTATGGCTTCAAGCCGTGCTACGGGTGCAAAGGTCTCCTCAAAGTCAATTCCCTCGACTTGAATGTAACCTTGGGCCACTAACCTAGCTTTATTCCTAATGACATTTCTAGACTCATCCATCTTGTTTCTAAAGATCCACTTAGTACCAATTATTGGTCTATCGTGGGGCTTAGGAACAAGGTGCCAAACTTGGTTGCGCTCAAATTGATTGAGTTCCTCTTGCATGGCAAGCAACCAATATGGGTCCGTCTCGGCTTCGAGAATGCCTTTGGGTTCAAAATGAGAAATGAAAGCAAAGTTACCACATAGGTCATGGAGTTTGGAGCGTGTTGTGACTCCTTTAGATGCATCACCCAAGATGAGCTCCTTAGGATGATTTGTAGCGTATCTCCAAGCTTTAGGAAGCGGTTGAGAGCTTTCCTCTTTATCCTCTTGAACATCACCAATTGATTCTTGCTTTTCTTCTTGAGCGGGTGAGTCCTTCAAGGATAGTCTCTCCATGTCTTCACCTAATGGTTCAATTTCTACAACATTCTCAACAACCACATTAGATTCTTCAAACTTAACATGCATGGTTTCTTCAATAGTAAGTGAAGATCTATTAAAAACTCTATATGCTTTGCTAGTAGAAGAATATCCAACAAAGATAGCTTCATAAGCCTTAGCATCAAATTTACCCAAATTCTCTTTAGTATTTAAAACAAAACACTTGCATCCAAAAACTTTAAAATATGCAACATTAGATTTTCTAGAATGATACATTTCAAAAGATGTTTTGGAAGAATTCTTACACACATGAATACGATTTGAAATATAGCATGCGGTGTTTACGGCCTCGGCCCATAAATATTGAGGGAGGTCATATTCACTTATCATTGTCCTAGCCATTTCTTGAAGTGTTCTATTTTTCCTTTCTACAACTCCATTTTGTTGTGGAGTCCTAGGACAAGACATTTCATGCTTGATTCCCTTTTCATCACAATAAGTCATGAAGAGTTGGTTAACAAACTCACCACCTCTATCACTCCTTATTCTCAAAATCGAAAAACCTTTTTTTTTTCAACCCTTTTTCGAAAAATTTTGAAGTGAGAAAATGTTTGATCTTTACTTTGCAAGAAGAAAACCCAAGTGAAACGGGAAAAATCATCAACTAAAATAAATGCAAATCTACTACCATTTAAACTTTTAGTTTGTGTAGGTCCAAAAAGATCCATATGAATTAGTTCTAAGGGTCTAGTAGACATGATATCCTTAATTGGTTTGAAGGAAGACTTGGTTTGTTTCCCAAGTTGGCACGCACCACAAATGCGATCTTTCTCAAACTTCAAGTAAGGTATACCCTTTACTAAATCCTTAGAATTAATTCTAGCAAGATGGTCAAAAGATGCATGTCCTAATCTTCTATGCCAAAGCCAAGAATTTTCATCAAAAGCATTCAAGCATTTAGTAGAACAATCTAAATTAAGCATGTCAATGATATAAACATTATTATCACGAAAACCGGTAAGAATACAATCATTGGATTTAACATCAAAAATCTTGCAAGAAGAATCATCAAAAACAACTTTAAGTCCACGGTCACAAAGTTGACTAATGCTAAGCAAATTATGTTTTAAACCATCTACTAAAACAACATTCTCTATAATAGGAGATGCACCAATTTGAATGTTACCTATACCGATGATAGTTCCTTTGGAGTCATCCCCGAAGGTGACGGAGCCACCTTCCATGTACCTTGATAGGGTTGTAAAGTTGTTGATATCCCACGTCATATGTCTTGAACAACCACTATCAAGGTACCACCGCTCCCTACGTCTTGGAGCCTTGGTGTGTACCTACATCAAATAATTTAGGACTTGATTTTGGTACCCACATTTTCTTGGGTCCTAGGGGGTTAGTTTCATTAACCCAAACAAGATTATTTGATCTATTAACTTGGTCATAACAAAATTTAGCTAAATGTCCATTCTTACCACAATATATGCATCTATATACTCTACCATATTTGAAAGCATAATGAGTGTGTGATTTATGAGCATGAGAGTTGTGAGCATGAAAAGATTTAGCATGTGTAGTGTGAGCATGAGTAGACTTAACATGTGAGGTGTGCTTTTTAGAAAACATGTTCTCAAGTTTCTTTGTGTTAAAAGCACAATCATTTAAAACTTTTTCAAAATCATTTATTTTAGATTTAAAAGAAGAAATTTCTTTTTCATCAACAATAGGAGACTTTCCCTTACAAGAAGCCTTGTAGGCATTAAACTCATTTTGAAGAGAAATAAGATTAGAAGAAATATCATCCTTTTCTTTAGAAACCATAGCAAGTTGATTTTTGAGAAAAGCAACTTCCTTTTGCAATTTTAAGCATTCAAGTTTCTTGTTATCATAAGTTTCGGAAAGTTCAACAAAAGCATGTATAAGAACTTCCTTACTTAATTCATCATCTTCATCATCATGAGATTGAGGGGTTAGCTTAGGAGTGTTTGCCATGAAACACATGTTCGCCGTATCCACCTCTTCTTCGGACTCGCTTTCCGAATCCCACGTTGCCTTGTATGCTTTCTTTTCCTCCGGCTTCTTTGGCTTGAAGGAGGAAGTCATCTTCTTCTTGAACTCCGGGCAATCCGCCATGATATGTCCGGGTTTGCGGCAATTGTAGCAAATGATCCTTCTCTCCTCTTTGCCTTCAAATTTTCTCCGGAAGTTGAGCTTGTTCTTCCGGTACAACCTCTTGACATTCCGCACAAGTAGAGTTAGCTCCTCATCTTCTTCTTCGTCTTCTTCATCGTCATCATTGGTGGATGAAGTCTTGAAGGCTATGGATTTCTTCTTTTAAGTAGTGGCCTCTTCTCTTGCCTTCTTCTCCATCTCATGGGTCTTTAGGTTCCCAATGAGACTAATGAGGTCCATCTCGTCCTTGTCGTTCAATTCTTTTAAGGTGGTGGCCTTTATCTCCCATGAAGATGGAAGAGCCCGAATCACTTTCCGCACCTTTTGATCGTTGGAGATATCATCACCTAAGGAAGAAAGACCATTAGTGATTTTAGTAAATCTTGTAATCATACTATCAATAGACTCATCATCAATCATTTTAAATGACTCATATTGGGACCTCAAGAGATCTATCTTACCTCTCTTGACTTGTGAAGTCCCTTCGTGTGTGACCAATAAGTGTTGCCAAATCTCATAGGCGGATTGGCAATGAATTACCCGTGTAAGGTCATCCTCATTCAAGGCGGTTAATAGGGAGTTTTGGGCCTTGGAGTTAGCCTCGTATTCTCTAAAGTTGAAGTCGGTCCAAGTGCTCTCATCACCATCGGGTGCTACATAGGGTTTGGTCAAGGACTTGGCCACTAAGCTATCCAAAGATTGCAAAAATATAGTCATCCTAACCTTCCAAATAGGGAAATTAAGTCCATCAAATTTAGGAGGGGTTTAATGTTATCGGCCATGTTTACTAGTGTATGAATGTATGAATGAAAATGTTGATTAGCAAATTTTAAGGATCTCTCTATGGATGTTAAGCCAAAACCTAGAGTCCAAGCTCTGATACCAATTGAAAATCACCTAGGGGGGGTGAATAGGTGATAATGCTAATCAAAGGACAAATTAAAAATTAAGATGTAACAATCACCACACAAGATTCACAAGATGAATGAAAGCAAGTAAATATAGCAATGATGATGATAAGCAAGTAATAAGTGCAAGTAAAGTAATGTAAAGGAGTGCAAGAATGTAAACCAATCGCAAACACAAGGATATGTTATCGAGGTTCGAGCACCCAGCTCTACTCCCCGCCTTCCCCAGAAGGATTCTAGCTACTTCCACTATCACAAAGATATCACAATTACACCAGAGTACCCAACTCCACAATCTCAATTACAAGCAATTTCTGAGTAGTCAAAAGACCACAAACTCTCTCTTTCAAAAGTCTCTTCCCTTACAAAAGGTCCTTAGAGAACAATGAGTAGGAATGAAGCTCTTGTTGTAAGTGAAGAAAGAAAATTAAATCAGAGAGTATTTCAAAAACACTTCAGAAAATGAGAGAGAATTTCAGCACAAAAACCAAGAAACAAAGCTCTTTTGAATGCCTTAAACTTTTGAATTTTCTTGCAAAAATTGTTGTTCACAAACTCTCCCCAAACACCCCTATTTATAGGAGAGGGCTAGGGTTTAGGGATAATACAAACTTAAGGTTAATTAAGTCATATTAGATTTGAAATATATCCCTAAATCAAATTTTAAACACAAGAAGACAGAATAAAACAGCTCATTAAAAACTGCCCGTTACTGTTCAACGGATAGTTCGGTCGACTGGCCGGTCGACCGTACGTTCAAAATTATGACCGTTGCAGGCCAGCGGTCGACCGCCTGGTCGACCCAATCTATCCGAGAGCAGACTGAGTTACAGTCGGTCGACCGTGTGGTCGACAGTAAAAACGTGCACACTGATACATGTACACCCAGAACTACAGTCGACTGGGCCGGTCGACCGGCCAAACCTGTCATAGGTCCGGTCGACTGGCTCAGGTCAAAAACCAGGTTTTGGACAGAAAATTTAAAGGGATTTTGATTTTGACAAAAATACTTTTGAACAGGGATTAGCATAAAACAAAAATATATCTGTAGGCAAAATCTTGTATGCAAATATTTTTGTATAAATTATAAGAAATTATTTTGGATTGAGTATGTGCACAAAAACGTGTGTGATAGAGCTTCAAACCTATCCACTATTCTTTAACAAACTATAAAACTAAAAACAAAATAATTAAAGACTTCTTGAGCAATCTTCAAGTCTTTGAGCCATGCTATCCTTGCTAGAGCCTTCTTCTTCTATGATCCTTCCTTGATGTGCAATATGCCTTCATAGCTTTATGAACCTAGAAGTTGTTGCAATAGCAAGCAATGCCCTCCAAACATGGTACTTATCCTGAAACTTATCTTAAGCAAATTCATTAGTACCAAATAGCTCTTATTTGGTTTGTCATCATCAAAACACAAAACAATTGGAGAGTGTAACCTCTTGGGCCAACAGTTGGTTGCACTAAAGTGTGTTGCAATTTTGTTTTTAATTTCGCATTTTGTTCATTAGATTAGCCATACACCTATTCACCCCCCTCTAGGTGTACCTTCAATTGGTATCAGAGCCTACGCTCCTGATATTTGATTTAACCACCTAGGAGTGTGATCTTGATTTTGCTAATCTAGTTTGCATTTGCACACTTATCTTATTTACACACACTCATGGATTGCTTGACACCGCCCATGTTCTCCAACATTGACATGTGAAAATTTAGGATGTCCATGTATTTGAAAACCCTAGGATTGCATATTTTCCTTGCCGCTACCAAGAAATCCTATCTTGGTAATAGCAAGTATATAGAGGCCAATGCACAAGCCCTTGAGGCACTTAGAAGCACACTTAACAAAGAATATATGTGCTTAGTTTCTAACTGTGATTCCGCTTTTGCAGTGTGGAACACGTTGACCTCCTCCGAGCTTCAATTGCCAATCCAAATGGAGAAGGAACCTAGTGAGGATGAATCCGAACAAAGATGCTACATGGTCCAAGGGAATGACTCCCTTGAGGTATATTCAGAATCTCAATTAGATGATAATTGTGCTAGTTCTTCTAATGAGTATATTGATGCCAATGCCTTGAATGAAGAACTCTCAATTGTTTGTGAAAAATTATTAGAAAAATACAATCTTTTGAAAAAGAAGATTTTTGAACTTAACAAAGAAAACAAGGATTTGTGTTCAAAGCTTGATTTGGTTTTGCAAGAGAAGGAAGAGATTTCAAGTGAACGTGACTCACTTAAATCTCAACTAGACCTTGCCCTAAAGGAAAATGAGATTTTGAAAAATAGAAATGATTGTAATGATGTTTTGAAGAAAAAAAAGTTATATATTCAAAACTTGTATTTGTTTTAAAAGAAAATGATTCTTTGAAAAACAAAATTGATTTGATTTCAAAAGATTTAGAAGTTTGTTTAAAGAAAAATGAATCTTTGAAAATTGATATTGATTCACATGTTTGCCATACTAGTGTAGCGTCACTTTCTAGGTCACCTATTGCATGCTCCACTTCTTCTATAATTGAAAATGATATAAATTTGTTAAAGAAGAATATGAATTGTTTGGGCTCCACTTTGAGCCATTGTACCATGAACCATACACGTTTGGAATCTATGTTTCGAAAGGAACAAGTTCATCCTATGCATGCACACCATACACAGCATACACATGCTTTGCACGTTCATGCACACAACACTATGTATGCTCATGTGTACACTTGTACACATTGTGGACGTAAGGGCCACCTTGCTAAATTTTGCTATGATAAGATACATGATGTAAATTTAGCAACTAAATTTATTTGGGTTAGGAAAGAAACTAACTCCCATGGACCCAAAAGAGTGTGAGTACCAAAGACTACCCCTATTGTATTTGATGTAGGTGTGGGCTCTCGCATGACGTGAGAGTGATGGTGCCTTGTGGTGGATGCGTTCCGAGCTTAAAGAGGACAATTTGGATGCATCACTTTCAAGGGGAGTTTGGTGGAAGGACCACCATGTTTTGGAGACATGGAGAGTTGCCCTCATGGTTTTTGGTAACGATCTCTTACTCCTCATTTATGTTTGCATGCTTTTCATGTCATTAATTTTTAGCATGTCTTGTTTTAATGTTCATTATGCCATATGTCATGTTTATTAGATTAGTGATATACATGATTAGTATTTGAGACACCCATGTTTAATATGGACCCATATTTTGTGTTCTCTCTATGTTTTAGCTATCGTGTAAATCATAGATCTAATGCGCATGCATTTGTCATAATGACCTTATGAGTTTTGTTTTGATTGCCATGCCTCATATCTTGATTACTTGTTTGAATGTTAGTTTTCATTAAAACTAGGATATATATACTTGTACAACTAGTGAGCCACAAATTGACCATTATATGTTTGTGCTTAAACGCTCATTTGTACCCTTTAGATGTACTAGTATAGTCTAGTTTTGATGATTCATACATTTGACTTGTATTCCCATTTTTATGCATGTTTTTCATGTTTATATGTTTAGCTTCATGTATATACCTATTTTGTCAAAACATAAGATATACATGTATACCCCACTGAGTCTTTTTGCCTTTCATGCAAATCTTCATTATGGACTCAAATTGTGTTTAGGGATATGTATGTATACTTCTAGTTTAGACAAAACATACATATACCTTGAAGCCTATGTGACTTTGATGATTTTCATGTTTTGACAAGGAATTTCATAATTGAGCTTAATTGACTATTTTCATGATGATATGTCTCACATTACACTTGTACACTCACCTTATTTGATGTTTTCTCATGATTTTGTTTTCATGAGTACAATTGTGCTATATAGTTTTTTGAGTGTTTAGTGACCATGTGATTTACATGTTTTTCATGAAATTTATTTTTGTTTTATTCATTACTTGAAGGATTTCGTACTAGTTTACAAAATTTTTCTTATAACTAGTTCATATTCTTCATATCATAGAGTTTTTCAAACATACTATATTTTCAAACCTATTTTTGAAAATCCCTACCCATTCAAGGGCGGTTGGTTGGGCGACCATGCCTTGTATGCTCTTTATTGAAAATCTTTTTAAAACATGTGCATGAAATGGGTGGTAGGAAATATGAGTTATATACTTGATCTTATTATAGTTTCAATTGGTATCATTGGATCTTTTCAATTGGTATCAATATTGACATTCTTTTTGTATACTCATATATATGTTTTTATATATGTATGCTTACACTTTAAATAGTATCAATTTCGATTGGTATCTAACGTTTCCATACATATATATTTGTTTTATTTGTGCTTACTATATCTCTATATCTTTGAGCACAAAGTTTAGTTATGCTAAGCTTGATTTTTTAATGCATATCATACTTCAATTGATTAGTTTTCAATTGGTATCCTAATACAAGTTTATGCATCATTTTATTTGGTATTTCATAAAGGGGGAGAAAATTCATATTTCATCTTTCAATTGGTATTTTGTTTACCTTTGGTTTTCCGCTCCCATACTTTATGATGAAGAATGATTGAAAAATTAATTTTGATTTTAAATTTGGTATCATATGCTTATAAAGAAAAATACCTTCAATTGGTATCAAGATTTTTTTTACTCACAATTGGTATCGAGAAAAATACCTACAATTGGTATCAAGATTTTTTTTTTACTTGTTTACTTACAATTTGGTAATCAAGATTATCTAATAGGTTGTCATTTTGGTATCAAAATTTTTGATTGGTTTCTTCAAGATTTGTTTTCAATGCCTCATTTACTTTCAATTGGCATTTCTTAAAATTTTTGTTCACTTATAATTGGTATCATAATGCACTACACTGATATTTTTTTAATTGATATCATGTTGGTTTTCATTTCACCCCTTGGAGTATTTTTTTGTTTCGGACAAAAAGGGGAAGAATATGTTTTTATTGGTTTTCTTTGACCCTTTGTTGATGATTGGCAAAAAGAGGGAGAAGTATTTGAGTTTATATGCATGTTTTATTGTTATGCATGTTTTCATATTGTGTATCAAGAGAGTTTTTTTATGTTTTGTTGATATTGGTATCAAGAGCATGAATACTAGTATCTAGAAACATAGTTTATTTTTTTTATACATAGTTTGTTTTTTTTTATTGGTATCAAGAGCATTATTTAAAGAACATGTTTATGAGAAGAAGAAATAATTTATTTTGGTATCAAGAGCTTGTTTTATGCATGTGATGCATTTCATGTTTAGTATCAAGAGCATTTTTTATTTGGTATTAAAAGCATGTTCATTTCATTATTTTATGCATGCTTATGCATTTTCATGTTTAATATTCATTGAATATTTTTATTGTTTATTGCTATGCATGAGTTAAGGGGGAGCTTCTTTGAAGCTTAACTTTAATCCATGCATATATAACTCTATGAGTTTTGTCATCATCAAAAAGGGGGAGATTGTTGGCCAAGAGGCCTTCCACTCTAGTTTTGATGATGATTAACTCATGTAGTTATGTTTAATAATAATCTTGTGATGTTTAGTTTCAGATCTCTAATCAAGATATTAGTTAGTGATTAGCTTCAACAAAGGAGTTTTGGAGTTTTTCACATGATGATTCAAGAGCCCGAGCATCAAAGTACATATCTAGCACTCGTTGGAGTCAAGCTCGGTGGATCACGGTTTGGATCGAGTCGACTTGGAGTCGGCGCTCTACAAAAAGACCTCGGTACATAGTTTAGTTTATGTTTTAGATCCATGTGTAAAGATTAGATAGTGTGGTATGCTCAAGTTCACAACACACACACTTGTTTAAGTTTCTTGTTTTGGTTTTCGGTTTTGGTTTAACCGATCTTGGTTTCATGAATAGATAGTATCAAAACAAGTTTACTTGGTTTAGTGTATATTAAATTTGTTCTATATACATATATGCTTCAACTATTTAAACAAACTTAGTTTGATAGTCTATTTCATGAGTTTAGTGTTTTGGTATTTTAACAAAACGTATTTTTAGATTTTTAGTCAAAAACAATGATATATATATCTTTCATGTATATCCATATACTACATGCCTAATTGTTATTTAATATCATGTTTTTGTATTTGGATAAGTTTTGGACAAAATGAATTTTCAATTCAAAAATCCATGTTTTGGAAAATACGGAATTTGGTTTTCGGCAAAATTTTCATAACACAAAAATGGTTCAAATTGTTTGAAATATGTGTTGACTTTTTTTCACACATGTTTGTATATCAAATTATTATACTAAAACTATTTTTGTGGATTTTTAGAGATTTTATGGGATTTATTTTGTATTTAGAAAACCAAGTTTCAATCCCTTATGTCAGTCTGCCGCTCTGGCGGTCGACCGTTCCGGTCGACCGGACCAGGAACCAGTCGACCGTAGTGGTCGACCGGTCGTGCACAAGAACGTGCACTTGGCCGTATCAGTTGGTCGGTCGACCGAGCGGTCGACCGACTAAAGGCAACCCACTCTCGGGTTGCCTCGGTCGACCGGGCGGTCGACCGGCCAGAGAGCCGTTGCTCTCTGGTTCAAGGCACGTCGACCGGACGGTCGACCGGAAGGCTCAAAGGTCAAAATTTTGACCGTTGGCCGGTCGACCGGAAGGCCATTCTGGGCCTAGTCAGCTGCCAACGGGCAGATTTTGATTGGGATTATAAATACCCCAATCCTTGTATGTTTTTTACCAAGTTTTAAGATCCAAAAATTTCAGAGCTTCTCTAGTGTTTTATTACATGTTTTTAAAAAGAGATTTAGAGCTTCAAAGATTTGATCTTCATTTATTTTCAAAGTGTTTTTTATTTCAAAGAAAATAGTCTTTTGGGAATTTGTTTTTGATCTAAAAATTCTATATCTATTTGAAGATTTCCCAAGTGATTTTCTTTGTTCAAAACACTTTGTTTTCCACACTTGAGCTATCTTACTATCCTATCTATTTAGAATCTTTATTTTGTGAAAAAATTAGTTTGTAGTTGTGGAAACCACCAAGATTGTAACCCTCCTTATTTGTGGTATCCCTCTTGTGTAGAGGTTGATTTTGGAGTGGTGGTTGGCTCCCTCTAGTGAGAGGTGGAGATTGGTGTTTGGCTCCCTCTAGTGAGAGGGGGAGTTTCTGTTGGAATCCCTCAAATGTGAGATGATTTTTTGTATTGGCTAAGTGCCTAACCCTCTAAGTGTAGAGGTGTTTGTTGTGGATTGTACCTTGCCTCTAGTGAGAGGTTGTATTGGTTGAGAGAGGAGTTGTGTACTCCCGGTTGTATTACCCCAAATCCTCAGTGGAGGTTCCCTGTATGGGAGTCCTGTGTGGACAAGTTAGTGGATTGGAAATCCTTCTGTTTGAAGGCGGGGACGTAGAGCAGTGGCTCGAACCTCGAAACAAATCTTTTTGTTTGCGTTTGATCCATTGACTCTAACTCTCTCTATTACTTTGTGCCTTGCATCATTCATATTGTCATATCATTCTTATATGCTTGGTTGTGTTTGTGTGTGCCTCACTTGTGCTTAACCACGAGAGCTTCATATAGCGCCCAACTCATAATCTAGAGGAATCAAGAGGAGTTAGTCCAGAGCCCTTCACCGGGAATTCGGCTACACTCGTTGGTTGCACTAAGTGTGTTGCAATTTAGTTTTTAATTCCGTATTTTGTTCATTAGATTAGCCGTACACCTATTCCACCCCCCTCTAGGTGTACCTTCAACATGATGATGATCTCCTCCTCAAGATTCCGTATCATTTCATTCTTGTTCGACTTGATGATGTAATGTGAATGGGGACTGAGCTCGATCTTATGTTTTATGAGTTGAACGCCTCTGAAGCAAGGTAGGACATGCAAGGGTTCCAGGTAAGTCATAAATCAGAGGAGGTAAATATTTCTTTAATCTTTTCTTTCTTTTCTTTTATTTCTTTAGTTTAGATCACCAACACCAACAACACCCAACTCTTTCATCACTCATTTCGATTTCTTTGTACATATCATTTCTAGTTTCTCCATCTTCTAATCTACCATCTTCTTCCTAATTTAACTTTAACTCAAATTTTCCTTTTTTCTTTTAAAGAACTAAAGAAGAATTTTAACCATACTTTGTAGCCTAAAAGAGAACTTACTAAAAAAAGCTTCCATCGCTAGTCCCTCCTTGTGGATCACGACCTGCATAGCCACTTGCTATCGCGTAGAATTAAGCACTTGCACATCTCTATTTAAAGTTCTGAGATTCTGTATTTTGTGTGCAGGTCCTATCTCAATCAAATTTTGGTGCCGTTGCCGGGGAGGGACGGCAAGTTTCTCTCTTTAAAGTTTTATTTTTGGTTAACCTTCTTCTTTATTTTGGTGACAGATTTAACAACAAGGAATTTCTGTTGCAGTGGACATATAAGTGGCCCTGGACTCTGCTCAAGAAAGAAGAGCCCAAAAGCCCTCAGATTTGCTACATTCCAGTGGCAAAACTGAGTGAATTACTAACTTGTATTTTTGCAGGTTGGCTGAATTGAAAATCTGAATTTCTGTAGCATTTATCTCCTTGTTTGACTCACTGTATATACATTTTTAACACAACAGTAAAAAGTTGATTGTAAATGCTAAAAATGATTTAGACTTTGCATTTAGGCACGTGTCTATTTCATTTCATTTTCTATTTACTGTTGAAGAGTGCTGGAGCCAAGGTATGTGTGCATATCATTAAGTATAAGGTTCATTCTTGTATGAAATATTGCTTGAATGTATTTTTTTTTTTATATACTTGTACACTATACTAAATTGATTTAAGGGCTTGTCCTATAAACAAGATAAGGTGGGGAAGTCATTACCCTCCCTTTGCCCACAAACAATCTCCTCACTCACTAACCCAAGCCTAACTAAAACTGAGTAGACGTTGGCCCTAGGGACATCTCGGACTCAAATAGGAGACTGACCTAAGGGAAAGTTTATTTGAATCTGACTCTTGCCAAATCAGTGACTAAGGTTGGGGATTGAGGGGTGAAACCCCGAAGGCTGATGGTTTGGCTTAATTAGGCCCGTCGCTTCTACGCGGATACCTCCCAACAATCTTGTCCCTACCTGACCGATTAACTTGTGGTCAGATTCGACAATATACCCCCAGTGGATAGTCTAACCAGTTAGGAGTCGTCTAGGTCTAAGGTTTACCCTAACTTAGGTTAGATTTTTTTCTTTTTTTTTATTGGTTTGCTTATTTGTTTGTTTTTTCTTTGTTTGTATTTTATTGTATGATATGGCTTATAACAACATTTTTTTTCAATTTTAATAGTAATCCATATTACACACCAACCTCTTTTTCGGATATTACTAACCTGGCATATCATAACTTTAACCAACATAGCGTGCCGGATTGGTCTTATCCGAATCAATATAACCCATGCCTCTAATCTTATAGCCATAGTTTCCAGAATAATTTCAACTCTTCACAGAGTCAATGAGGATTCACCTCCCCCGAGTCCAATTTTCAACCAACTTGTCCTCCTTATCCACCTTGTCCACAATATTTTCAAGATTCATACTCAGTTCCACCAGTCTAAAATAAAAAACCATCAATTTTGGAAATGAGTATGCGTGAGTCCAAACAACAATCACAAAATCTGATGGACTCACAATTTCACCACCAATTCCAAAACAACACTTCATCTTTTCAAGACCAATCGCAACAAAATGATGAACCAATCAACTATGAAAAGATGCTTGAAGCCATGACTCCGGCTCAAAACGCTCGTAATCATGACATAGATATGATGGTCCAAACTCTACGTTCTCATCGTTTGGCCATTTCTGATGTCGCTAACCATTCTGTTAGAGTCGAAGAGTCATGTTGTTTTGAAAAATAAGGTTCCATTTCAGCACAATCATTTGAACTTGCCCAAACTCCAATTTTTGAAAATGACATTGACAGTTTGGCAAGTTATCCCTTTCCTGAAATTGAACTGGAGAATGAATATGATCATGAACCTCAACTTAGTGATTTAATTCTACTTCCTGATTCAATTATGACTCCAGTGTCTTCACCTGATTTCATTCTTTTTCCCGAGTCAACATTGGATCCTGTGCCAATTCATAATGAAATTGAATCGCTCATCTTTGATAATCATCATAATGAACTTGACCAATTTCATACTTTTGAAAGTCCATTGACAAATGGCAAGTTCTTATTTTTATGAAATTGAACTCAATGAGAAACGTGACCTAGATTCTCAATTTTGTGATCCAATTCAAATTCCCGAATCAAATTGACTCCTATTTTGTTACCCGACTTGAGTAATATTAGAGTCAGTTTTGATTCCCACACATGTCATTCTTGAACTTAAATCACCAATATTAAGTCACATTCCATTGTGGGAAAATGAATGTGGACTTGAGTTTCAACTTCTTGATTTGGACCCACTTCCTGAACCAATCTCGACTCCTGATCCTTTACTTGACTTAAGTCACTTTCCTGAGTCGGTATTAGTTCCTATACTTCCTAAGTCCAAGTCAATCATTCTATCTTTTCACACTCCATTTTGGGACAAGGCGGTTGACAAAATTGACTCCGAAATTAATTATGGAATTTAGAAATTAGATGGGGTTAAATATTTAATAAAAATATTTCATATATACATCATTTTAGTGGGTTATATAAGAGAGATTTTTGGTGGGTTCCTCCAAACTCCACGAAAAGTCGATTAGGCTGCATTCCGTGAACCAATCAGACCACCACCGGAACCACCACCTTAAGGTAGTATTTCCTTCCCTTTCTTCTTTTTTCATGCATCCATGCATTAATTCATACATTGAGGACAATGCATGAGATAGGTGTGGGGGAGAGTTCTAACATAACTTAGGTTTTTCTTTATATTAAAAAAAAGTATTAACATTTTCTTTACTTTTAAAAACTTTTTGAAAATAGAAAAATATTTTGACATATTTTTGTAATAAATTAAGATAATTTTAAGGAATAAGAAAATCAAAATTAGAATTTCTTAAACTTGGTCAAAATAAGATTATATGTTTGATTTTTAGGGTTAGGAAGATAATTTGTCAAAGTAATTTAGTCTTGATCTTTACCTTAATGAAATATGCTTACTTCATACACTTACACACTTAGGGTTCAAAAACAAAGATTCTTATGCCTTAAAAAAATTAAAAAATTTAAAAAATTAAAAAATATGTAAAAGATAAACAAATCTAATTATTGATTAGCTAGGTGCTTTGGCCTAAGCAAGCCTTAGTATTTATGCGAAAGATGATTAGATAAATTTGAGAAAATTATATATAAAAATCCTCTAATTAAGCTGGGTATTCGTGCCTATAAAGCATAAGTTTTCACGCCTAAAAGTGTTTCATACAATAAAATCCTTAGTTTGTGGGCCTTATTTGCTCGATTCCTTAAGTCCTTGGCGTGTTTTTTCACCCGGTGCCCTAAGACCGTTTGGTCTGAGAGTCACCGATTAAAGGCTCGTTACATGGGCAGATTAGAAAGCCTAATAGAATTAAGGATTAATACCACCAAAAAATATATATATATAAATAAATAAGGCATAAGAATTAGAGTTAAAGAACCCTTAGTCAAAATTTTCACGGTCACAAGGTGCATATGACTTAGGGTAAAGTAATAGACTACATTGGAAGTAAAATTTGACTCCTTACTTTAATTGATAACAAATTTTTGAATAGAGACTAAATTTAGGAATGAAAAATTTGGTTTTCCTATAACTTATAGATTACTTAAAACTTACAATAATATTTCAAATATTTTTCTTTCAAAATGTGTTTTCAAAAATAACATTTTTATCTTTCTTTTCGGATTTTGTGAGTGTAATCCGCTGAAAACCCTCACGAGACAAAACTCGTCCTCTAGGGGAAACCTAGAGGTTTAACGGCTTGTTGCACAGGCTCAGTGCAATCGCGTGACCTGCGAAAGTGGTCTATAATTTTTTGTTAGTTGTTTTGCTCGAGGACGAGCAAAAGATAGGTATGGGGGTGCGATCGGTCGCTAATATTGCACATTCATTAACATATTCTCATACTTATTATAAAATAAACTCTGCTTTTTTTCTAATTATTGTTAATTTATTTGCAGGCCCATTCCTAAAGGAGAGTGAAGAGAAATGAGCCCAAAAGCCCATCAAATTCTGATTTAAATCAGAATTAATTCGAACTCAGTAAATCAGGGCAGATCAGGTCGGTTCGGATCGGTTGAAAACAAGTTAGAACAAATCCCTATAAATCAATCGGTTGAAGCCATGGATCAAAGGCCGTTTCGTCACAATTTCGGAGATAAAACTGAAAATCCAGCTGAATATAAAGTCATATCCCGAAACTGGACGCTCCCCCCTCGGCTGTGGCCACCTGGCCACAGCAAAACCGCAGAAACGCAGCATTTGCCGTGGATCCGCGGCTTTGTTAGGGAGTTAGGGGGAGCGTTTGCTCCCCCTATCTTCATATGCCCTCCTACGTGGTTTTTGCCTATAAATACTGAGATTTTCAGAGCGTACAAGGGACGACCATGCAGAGATAGAATTTAATCCACGTTTTCATTCTTTTTAGTGTAGGTTTTTATTTTCTTTTCCTGTAATTTTTCTTTCTTTGTAAGTATAGTTTAGACTGAGATTCATGTAAGTAAGAGAAAGAGGCTTATGTTGAGAGTGACACTGACGTACCTCCTTCTTTCTTCCATCGTTTCTGCAAGTAATAAAAGGTAATTTTTTTTATATTTGTCTTTATTTTTGTTTCTTCTCTTCTTTCTACTTTTCCTCTTTTGATTATGATGAGCATTCAAGTGAATCTACAAGCATCAGTATAGTCATGTTTGTGTGAGTGCCAACGATATTACATGATGATGATCTTCTCCTCAAGATTTCGTATCATTTCATTCTTTTTCGTCTTAATGATGTAATGCGAATGGGACTGAGCTCAATCTTATGTTTTATGCGTTGAATGCCTCTGAAGCAAGGTAGAACATGCAAGGGTTCCAGGTAAGTCATCAACCAGAGGAGGTAAGTATTTCTTTAATCTTTTCTTTCTTTTCTTTTATTTCTTTAGTTTAGATCACCAACACCAACAACACCCAACTCTTTCATCACTCATTTCGATTTCTTTGTATATATCATTTCTAGTTTCTCCATCTTCTTAATCTACCATCTTCTTCCTAATTTAACTTTAACTCAAATTTTCCTTTTTTCTTTTAAAGAACTAAAGAAGAATTTTAACTATACTTTGTAGCCTAAAAGAGAACTTACTAAAAAAAGCTTCCATCGCTAGTCCCTTCTTGTGGATCACGACCCGCATACCCACTTGCTATCGCGGTAGAATTGAGCACTTGCACATCTCTATTTTAAAGTTATGAGATTCTGTATTTTGTATGCAGGTCCTATCTCAATCACTTACCCAGACCCAAACCCATTGCTGTAGCAGACTCATTACTGTAACAAATAGACCAGTTAAGCCTTTTATTGATTTTATTGATTTTTAGGTTTATTTTAATTTAAAAAATTCTAGAAAATTCATAGAAAATTCAAACAATTCACAGAAAATCACAAACTAAATTTGGTACTCTATAAAATTATTTTGAGTGTAATACTACTTATAATAACATGAAATTAAATATTTTTGTAATTATTATTTAATGAACATTTATTTAAAAATTACCAATAAATTTATAAATATCAAAATAATATAAAATTTATAATTAAATAATATGTAAAAATTATACATCAATTTATAGTAGTTTTATGTATGTTTTTATTATGAAATTATATTTTAAATGGTTGTTAACAATTCAGAGATTGAATTATTTGGAAATATTAACCAACCAAAATTATAATAAATAGTAAAAATTATATGCTCATTCAACTTATCACTGAATAAATAACATATCAAGTCTCTAATTAATTTGTACAATATTTAAGTCATGAATTTTACCAAGAGCCGATTGCAGGTACGAAAATTAAGATTCCAATAACATCAGGTAAGTGCATATACTCTCTCTCCTATGTGTTCTTTTATTAGTTTATAAAATTCCTTTGAAAATCTCAATTCCATACCTTTTCCTGATCATGTGTATCGTAAGACATGCATGCGGATGTCTATGACATAAATGATCATTCAAGTATAACTATAAATTAGTAAATATTGTACAAAGTAAGTTGATGTCACCCTATGTCATGATTACTATTTTATGATTATGTCTACATCCTAATACACTAGAATCACTTATACTATTATACATTTGTCACTCGATGTTGTCACCATTTTCTATTTTCTTAAAATTTTGATATGTTTTGTAATTACTATTTGACACTAGTACTCTTGATACTGATCTCTAATCATGTCACGCTGAGTCACACATTATCTTACACTTATATTGATTAATAAAATTAACCAAGCTGAGGTTACTGGGGGATACTATAGCAGGGGAAATCCAGAGAGGTGTGCTTACAAGGGAGACCCTTGTGAGTTTGAATGCTACACGTGATCTTGTTATTTATGTGCGCTCCTGTTATTACATGTTACATGATATCTAAGTACAGTGAACTGTTTCTCCCTGCTTTCAGGATCCACTAACACATCACTTGTTTGATATGTAGTTGTCTTGTGGGATAGGGCACAAAATGGCAGCATTATTTAGGGTAATAAAACATACTAGACTTAAAATTATCATTTGTGACATGGATAATCCTGACACATGATGTTCCTAGACTTGCCATATCGTTCTTAACTTGTGATCTTGTGTTCTTGTGACCTGATGATTATGATATAGACATTACTCATCCAGAATACTTCATGCTCATTATATAAATGTCATAGTATACATACATGACCTTATTTCACATGATCTAGTGTTCTATTACTCTCGCTAGTTTCTTACCTGTCAGTTTATATTATCGTCAGATTTATTATTTATTCATTCCAGTGCTCTACTTATATTTCCCTTTATTTTCACATTTTCATATTATTGTTTCCTCTCTCGCGTGTGCTCTTACTAGTCCACTTCTGATGGACCTTGATTTTCAAAATCAGAGCTTGAGGAGACAGATGAGCCACTGTTCGAAGAAACCCAGGAAGACTACCAGGCATGAGTCTGACATTTCTTTTCTTATATATTTTGGTATTTTGTCTTGTTATGATGTCCCGATGCCAAAATTGTATCTTCTTTTATATCTAATATGTTATGTTTCAAATCTTGTATCCAGACAAAGACTATTGTAGATGTATTTCTTTTATGTGAAAATGAAACTTCTGGTTGTCTTTTGTATATGTGTGCGAGTATTTGGCTCATTTAATACAGCGTAAGGTATTCATGGAAGAGATTTTTTCTCTTTGTGAGTATCTGCTTCCATCGTCACGTACCCGTACTCCATATTTTGGGAAGTGGGGCGTGACATGGTTTTGTTGGTATCGAGCCAGGTTTATTTTAATTCCGCACCATATAAAGACAATCATATTCGTATATAAGAAAAAGCATCTATAAATGTCTGGAGACACATTGTTAGTCTAAACTCGTGCCTTAGATTCTCTTCTAAACTATTCCCTATCCGTTCCAGAGACTCGTGGCTTGGAACAGAATTGTTTCCTCTTCCTCCCAAGTCAATCTAGGCCCCTATAGTGATATGTGGTTAGAACTTTCTAGCCGACCTGATAGTCTTAAAGGACTCTGGATTTGAAGTTGTCTTGGGCAAGGACTGGTTGGGTACTTCCTATAGTCAATGAGAGCGTAGGAAGATCAAGGAAGAAGAGTCATTGACTGTAGAAGAAGAAAGTTACTTTTCGGGTCCCCAGTCATCCAGAGTTTGAATTCTATACTGGGGATATAACTCTGGAGCAAGCCCAATTCAAGAAGAGACAATTGAAGGAAGTGCTAGAGTCCTTAAACTCTGAGGAGCAGGTTAATATGCCTAAGGTGGTATGTGAATTTCTTGACATCTTTCTTAAGGATCTGCCTGGACTACTCCCTTTTTGAGAGATTGAATTTAGTATCGAAGTCTTGTCTGAAACAACCCATGTTTCCAAGGCGCCGTACCGCATGACTTCGATAGAACTAGCGGAACTGAAGAAGTGATTCAAGAATTGCTTGATAAATTGTTAATCCGACCAAGTGATTCACCCTGGGGCGCTCCGGTCCTTTTAGTCAAGAAGAAGGGTGGTAACCAGCGACTGTGCAATGATTACAGGAGCTGAACCAAGTTACTGTCAAGAATAAGTATCCCTTACCCGAATTAATGATCTCTTCGATTAACTGGGGGAGCCATAGTATTTTCTAAGCTAAATCTCCATTCTGGTTATCACCAAGTACGGGTGACAGATGAGGATGTACCCAAGACTATTTTTAGATGCAATATAGACATTTTGAGTTCCTCGCTATGCCATCGGAGTCACCAATGCTCCTGCGATATTCATGGACTTAATGAATCGCGTCTTTGATCCTACCTAGATCAATTTGTCATGGCCTTCATTGATGATATCCTGATCTATTGTAAGACCAAAAAGGAGCACGCTGAGCACTTGAGGATTGTTCAGCAAACTCTAAGACAAGAGAAGTTATATGCAAAGCTTAGTAAATGCTCTTTTTAGCTAGACCATGTCTCATTTCTCGAGCACATCATATCTGGTATGGCATCTCAATGGATCCAGCCAAAGTAGAAGTTGTCAGAGATTGGCCATTTCCTAAGTCTGTCATGAAAGTGAGAAGTTTTCTTAGACTGGCTGGCTACTAAATTTTGTTTCTCCAAAATTTCTCCAGGATTGCCGAGTCTCTAACCAAGCTCATAAAAAGGAAGTGAAGTATCGGTGGACAGAGGAAGTACCAGTTAGCATTCGAGGAACTGAATCAGTTCTAGCAATTCCAGATGGATCTGGGGGGATGATGATAAATAGCGATGCTTTGGGCGCGATCTTGGTTGTGTGTTAATGCAACGAGGCAAAGTGATATCATTTGCCTCAGGATAACTAAAGCCCCATGAGAGAAATTACCCAACCCATGATTTGGAACTGGCGGCGGTCATCTTCGCCCTTAAAGTGTGGAGACACTATCTTCTCAGGGAGTGTGTGTGGAGATATTCACAGATCATAAGAGTCTCAAGTATTTTTACCCAGAAGGAGCTCAACATGCACCAGAGGAGATGGCTAGAGCTCATGACAGATTATGATCTAGATCTGCAATACCACCCCAAGAAGGTGAATGTAGTTCCTGATACTCTGAGTAGGAAGCCTGAAAGTACACCTAGAGGGGGTGAATAGGTGTAAGGCTAATCTAGTAACAAATGATGCGGAATTAAAAATTAATTGCAACACACTTAGTGTAACCAAAGAGTGTAGTCAAATTTCCGGTGAAGGGCTCTGGACTATCTCCTCTAAATTCCTCTATATAAGAGTTGAGGTGCTATTTGAAGCTCTCTTGGTTGAACGTAAGTATGGGCACACACAAGCAATACCAAGCATATTGGTATGATATGAACAATATGAAATAATGCAAGGCACAATATAAGAGAGAGAGTTTAGAGATAGTAGATCAAACGCAAACACCAAGATATATTTCGAGGTTCGAGCCACTACTCTACATCACCGCCTTCACACAGAAGGATTTCCACTATAGCGTCCACACAGGACTTCCCACACAGGAAACCTCCACTGAGGATTTAGGTAATACAAACCGAGAGTACACAACTCCTTTTCAACAATACAACCTCTACACAAGAGGCAAAGCACAACACAAATCACTTCTACACTTAGAGGGTTGGGCACTTAGCCAAACAAGATCAACCTCTCACTAGAGGGATAAGGCTCAAAGCCACAACTCCAACAATCACCTCTTCACTAAGAGGAATATCAACACAACCAACCACAACCTCCACAATCACCTCTCACTAGAGGGTAACAACACAATCACCTCTCACAAGAGGGATATCGTAAAGTAAGGAAGGTTTACAAATCTTGGTGGTATCAATAACTACAAACCAATTTCCCACAAAATAGATCCTAATAGATACGATAGATAGATAGCTCAAGTGTGAGAAAAACAAAGAGTTTGAAAATCAAAATCACAAAGAAAAAACTCCTGAGAAAACTTCTAGATAGCTATAGAAATGAAGAACAAAAACCAATTCCCAAAGACTCTATTTTTCTTTGAATTTTCCAACCCTTTTTAAACAAATAAAGATTAATCTTTTAAAATCAAAAACTCTTTTAAAACTGGTAGTTAAAACACTTCCAAAGATGAGAAAATTTGCTCTTAAAATTGTTATCTAAAACAGCCCAAAGAAGTGGGTATTTATAGCCCAAAACCAAATCTACCCGTTGGCAGCAGCAAAGGGCAATTTTGCCCTTCCGGTTGACCGGCCAACGGTCACTTTTCTGACCGTTGTGCCTACGGTCGACCGCCCGGTCGACCGGTCCCCACTCGAGAGTGGGGTGCTCTTAGTCAGTCGACCGCGCGGTCGACCGGCCAAGTGGGCAGGCCTTTGTGCATGTCCCGTGCACATCGATCGACCGTGCCGGTCGACCGACCACTGGTCCGGTCGACCGGCCGGTCGATCGCCAGTGTGTCTAGGCTGGGATTTATAGGATAGAAAAACTTATCTTTTTGATTTAAAATAAATCCCATAAAATCACATAAATTTCACAAAAATAAGTTCTTTAATGAACTATCGTGCGATAGGTCCATAAGCATTCACCTAACTTGTCATCCCAGTCGCTTTGGCTTTTTGAGAGAATTTCTTGAGAAGTTTCGCAATAGTCTTATTGAAAGCTTCTGCGAGGCCGTTAGCGGCTGCATAGTATGCCGTTGAGGACACACTTTGGATTCTGAACTGTTGCAGAAACTCTGAAAAGCCTGGCTGACGAACTGGGGCCCATTATCATGAACAATCCGTCGTGGTACATCGAAACGGTAAATGACGTGATGTTTAACAAATTTGATCACGGCAGATGCTTTTATCTCCTTCAAGGGAATAACTTCAGCCCATTTAGAGAAGTAATCGATTATAGCTAGATGAACCGATGTCCTTTGGGAGAAGGTGGACTGATAGAGCGACCACGTCTATTCCCACATCTCAAATGGCCGGGTAAGGTTGTAGAGCGAAGATATCCTGGTGCTTGATGGATGAAGTCACCATGGACCTGACAGGTGTGACATCGTTTAGCGTAAGTGATGGTGTCCGGGATCATCTTAGACCAATAATATCCCAGTCTTCAAAGTCGATCTCCAAGCTTCGGATCGGGCTGATGAGCTCCACACATGCGGACATGCCATAATGCGCTTCTTTGACTACTTCTTGTGCTTCCTTTTGTGATAGATAGTAGAGGAGGGATCCCATTCTGTGATCGGCGATGCAGCATTCACGTGATCGCATTATAGTAGATTTGGGGGCTTTCCTTCTAATGGCAGCCGCCCTTTGGGATCATTAGGCAGGATGTCGTACAACGTATAGTCGATGTAGGGGAATCGCCAATCCCTATGTTCTGGACCTGTTGAAGTCTCTAAAGCTTCTTTGGCTTGACAGTCTCCTATCGGCTTTGGTGATCTTCAAAAGCGGTTCTCGGGCAATATAAGTTGTGGATGTAGACAAGTATTTTCTCTACTACTCCAGCTGGAAGGGCTAAGGAGGCAGCAAGAGATGCCAGTGCATCTGCGTGCGCATTTTACTGGCGTGGTACATGGTTGATGTAAAAGTTTTCAAACTTTTCGGTCATAGAGATAGTTGCATTGAAATAGGGTACTAAGACTTCATGCCTAACTTCGTACTCTCCACGAACTTGGTTAACGATGAGTTTAGAGTCACCGTATGCTTCGAGATTTTTAACGCCAATCTCATCGGCGATTTCATTCCAATCAAGAGGGCATTGTATTCCGCTACATTGTTGGAGCATGGCTCGGTTAATGAAATGCACGAGGGATCACGTAGTTTTGTGGAGAGACTAGTATACCCCCAGGAAAGATTTGGTGGGGTTCACTCAGGGTGTTTCTTCTCCCTAATGAAGCCATAGTTTATAAGCTTCTTGACTTCTGACTGGATTGCTTCCATTATTTCTGGATGAAACCGTCGCCGTTGCTGTTTGACTGGCTTCACATCTGAATTAATGTTAAGGCGATGCATAGCCACTCGAGGATCAAACCCAGGCATGTCCTCGTATTTCCAAGCGAAAACGTCTATATACTCCGCACAAGAGATATTGAATCTCTTTCTCGGAGGATGTTAGGCTTTCACTTATAAAGATGGGCTTAGGATTAGCCTCATCTCCAAATTAATCTGAGTAACTTTATCCCCCGTGGGTGGTTTGCGTTGTTCAAAGCGAACATCCCAGAGGGTATTTAGGTGTTTGATCTAAGGATCTGTATCAGACTGGATCGTTCTTCATCTCCGTCTTCTAGGTGACTTGTTGACACCATGTTTACTGAAAGTTCTCCGAAGAGGTTGCCCACACTAACGTCCGACTCCCACGATAACGTGCCAGACGAGTGATTATGGTATAATGACTCTTCGAACTCAGAGGCTGACGGAATTCGAGTTGACACATAGCGCAAACCCCTGCGAGTTCGATGGTAATAGTCAGGGGTCTTCCCTTTCGGAACGAAGATTGAAGTAGCGTTCTTCTTTCTTTGCCGAAGTTCAGACCAGGACCATTTGTTAGATCATACCCCTCCCCTCCATCATTCTGAGTACACTTGGCTCGTAATGAGAGAACTGAAGAGATTCGTTCTCACTTTTTGAGTCTTTGCGAGACATTAATTCGGACTTAATTTTTCCAAAAAGAATCGATTTTTGGCCTCTGCGTCTTGCTGGAACCATGAATACTAATTGCGCATCACTGACATCTTGGTACATTTTGAGGGATGACTTTATTGTACATGTAATGATATCAAAGCATCTATTGCCGATCAGGGGTCATCACCCACCTCGGTACTAGGGTCTGATAGCACTGAATCAGAAGCAATACAGAAAAGTAAGCCAAATTCAACTCTTCATTAATATACCACTCGCCTACATCATCAACGGTGTTATTAACATCGAGCTTATTAATGCTCGTTATAAGTGGATTTAACTCCCACATGCACTTTTCTTTCACCTCTGGCTCAGTGTTAGCTTCGTTACCAGAGTCTGGTTCCTCTGGCTGTAGGTTTTCGTTTGTTTCCAGAGAGTCTTGGTACAGGAGGGAGTCTGTGAAATAGTTCTCAACCCCCCTGAACGGATGCCTTTCAGCAATCAACGTTCGGACTTTCTACTTCCGTCTATGTACTTCATAACTTGATGGAGAGGGAGGGGACGATGGAATTACGATGAATCCACGGTCATCCTAGCAGCAAATTATACGAAGTGTCGGCGTCGATTACATAGCACGTCACTTAGACTTAAAGTCCCCGATCTGGCATTTGAGCTTGATCTTCCCCATTGGGCGCGTACCATTAGCGTTGAAACTATAGATGGTAGTTTGGGTGGCGCTCAATCGGTGGGTGGGGATTGTAGGCTGTGTAAAAAATGACTAACAGGCAAGCCACCAAAGAAGCAGTCTCAAAGACGCAAAGGATTGAAGCCCGCGTCTCAACTTCAAGACGCGTCAGCCTGAAGCCCGCGTCTCAACTTCAAGACGCGTCGGCCTGAAGCCCGCGTCTCAACTTCAAGACGCGTCGGCCTGAAGCCCGCGTCTTAACATCAAAGCGCGTCGGCCCGAAGCCCGCGTCTCAATATCAAGGCGCGTTGGCTCAACGCCCGCGTCTCAGCATCCAAGACGCAAGGGACTGAAGCTCGCGTCTCAGCATCCAAGGCGCGTCCGGCCTGAAGCCCGCGTCTCAGCATCAAGGCGCGTTTAGTCTGAAATCCGCGTCTCAGTTGCAACCGCCCAGATCGTGGGGAGTCAGTTACCGCGCGTATCGCGGTAACGGCCCTCATTCAGGCGCATTTTTAGGGGGGCACGATCACCCCCTAAGACCCTATAAATAGCCCTGTTGGCTATGAAGGATGGGTCGAAGAATTGGATTCAGTGGGAGAGAAGAAGTCGAGTGATGAATCATAGAGGTCGAAAATTGAATCCAGAGGGTCAGAAGATCAAGGCATCAAGAGAGAGAAGCCCCCGTCGACGACCGAGAGAGAAGAGATTCTTCAACAGGCTTACTGAGTACTAGCCTATCTTCGCCTACCTCCTCTTTGAGAGTTTGGTAGCCGGAGCTGAGTTACTCCCCTACCGGCCGAAGAGAAGACCCCCGACGGTCCAGGACGGTCATCTGGTCAACGGAGAACAAGATTCACTCTCCATCGCCACACGAAGAACCCAGCCTTAAACAAAGGGAAGATCCAAGCATCCTCCCTCCCTTGTAGTCGGAATATTGTTTTGTTGTAATCTTTCAACTGATTCAAGGAAATTTTACGGCAAAATCTTTTCCGTACCGAACAAGAGATGGCGACTCCGCTGGGGAATACATTCGTGACCGATGAACACATCGTGGGAGGATGACGTTCTCCGTAAGGGAAGATGGTCGAATCACTCGTCGTTGAGTTCGACCAGGCGAAGTATGAAGAGTTTCTCTCTTCTGGCTCCAAGAGCCCCAAGACCCGCGTCTGCCGCAGGGTCTCAACGACGCAGCCTCCCGAAGCCCAATCTGTGGCTCAACCAGGCGCTGCTGTCACCTCTGTGCCGCGCCCAGTTCGCGCGTCAACGCCTCCTCGAAGGCCCGCGTAACATCCAACGCCTCTGCTGCGATCAACCGCGACGCGCAGAACCCACGCGCCAACGCCTCTCTGAAGGCCGCGTGGTCCACGGCACAACTGTTGCTGCGATCGACCGCGTCTTGCAGAACGCCCGCGTCTCGCAGAAACCCCGCGTCAACGTCTCCCAAGAGACCCGCGTGGTGAACAGCCCTGGTTCTTCAAACCAGGAAGTTGTTGGCTTCTCTCCTCCACCACGACGCAATCGAAATGCCGAGCGTCGAGAAAAAACGACGCGCGCGTCAACACTCTGTTGGAACCGATGGTTCTCTGACTGGGGTTAGACGCGGCGTTCAATATGATGCCTTGCCCGCACCTCGACCAGTGCGAGAAATCCGCGTTTGGCGACCCAAACGCGAGACCCTCAAGTTGAGTCTGCTGGAGACCAACTTACCAAACGCCGAACGAAGCGAAGTTTCTGCGTCTCATCAAACGCAGGACGCATGCGTTCCCAGGCGTGGGGCCCAGTAGCCCATTATCTTCCAAGTCCCTCTGCTTCAACGCAGCGGACAACAGTGCGAGAACCGCGTCTCGTTTCAACAGAGACGCCAGACGCGCGAAATCTCCCAACAGTGCGAGGACCGCGTCTCGTCTCAACAGAGACCCAGACGCGCGTGACGCCCCAAGTGTCTCTGCCCCAACGCAGTGGACAACAGTGCGACGACCGCGTCTCGTCTCAACAGAGACGCCAGACGCGCGTAACGTCCCAAGTCTCTCTGCTCCAACGCAGCAGACTGCAACGCGAAGACGCGCGTCTCGTCTCAACAGAGACGCCAGACGCGCGTAACGCAACAGTGTGATCTCCGCGTTTCTGAGACTTGCGTCCAGACAGCGCAACACACGACTGCCCCCGTCTTCGACGCTGTGAGGCCAGTCTATTTAATCCCCCTCCCACGGATTTGAGGGATTATTTGACAAGGAAAAGAAGTGCCAATCAGGCCACTTCTTTGCTGCTGTCAACAACTCATCCAGATGCTCTCTGGATGCATTGCGAATCAGGCGTTCACCAGCCGTCTTTGATTAGACAGCTGACCCTGATTCCCGTCAGCTAAAAGAAGACGCTCCCACCGAAGGAGAACCTTCCCTGACGTTGAGTACCCGGAGCTTACTGCATATATGACAAGCAGAAGCAGGGAAAAACAACCTATGGTCAATTCAGAGGGGTCAGACTCTGAGCCAGAAGGGGTGTATCGACACACCCGTACCCGGACTGGAGCCATCACCCCAATTGACTACAATGCCCTATCCCGCGGCATTAGGGAAGATGATTCTCACTCAGTTGTGATAGAATCATGGGTTCGAATTCTTCCGGTGGAAAGGAGGTTTCAGCCTACATGGCAGACACTCCTGAGGACACAGCAAATGCTCCCGAGGAGACAACTAAGTACTTGGCCCGGATGCAGAAGCACCAAATGGAAGTACTCTCCTCTCAGCAGAGAACCATTGACGACCTCAAGCATATGCTTGAGAAATTGCTTGACGAGAGGGCAGATCTCCTCCCAGAAGGCCAAGAGCTAGAAGGGGAAGAGGAGGAAGTCCACCTCTGATCCTTCCGATGGGACACGACGATCCACTCCTTCGAATGTGTCCAGACCTTCAGCACATGCAGGAAGCGACCCAGATTCGGAGAAGGCTCAAAATCAAAGAATGAGCCTATTGGAGCAACGACTCAATGCCCTTGCTAGTCGTAAAGATCTCCAAGAAGCGGAGTGGTCCGGCCGTATCCGGCGAGTGGGACTTAGTCCCGTACCCTCCTAGATTCAAGGCTCCAACTCTCCAAGCATTCGACGGGAAAGGGGTCGCCAACAGCATATCTACTACTTCAAATCCCAAACTGGGAATGTGGTAGATAACGATGCCATCCTGGCACGTCTATTCATTGGCACCCTGAAAGGGTTAGCCTTTGAATGGTTTATGAAACTCCCTGAAGGTTCAATCAAGAACTGGGGTGACCTCGAGAAGCTGTTCTAACACGCTTCTTCGAGGATGATTCGGAGGTTACCATGCCTACCCTTTTAGCTACCAAGCAAAGAAAGGGAGAGTCCGTTAAGTCTTTCGTAGAAAGATTTCGGAACACGGCACTCCGATGTCCGCGCGGCATGACCCAGGCCACCCTGGTGGAAACATGTCGCCACAATCCCAAACTTCACTCCTTGCTCAAATAGGAGTAGCAGAAAGCCGCACCTGGAAACAGTTAGTCCAGCAAGGTGAACAGGCTGAAGAGATGTCGCCCGCGTCAGAGCGGAAGAAGCAAGGCAAGCCCAGGCCGAGAGGTCGACAAGGCGTGCGTGCACCAGACACATCCCTCCAACCAAACGGAAGGTAACTTGGCAACGGAGACCAAATCTCCCGTCAAGCCTCAAACCAGGCAGAGCAGGTGGCTCTTCCAGCCAACCCCGCGCCAACAAACAATATTCCTTCAAGGAGGAACATGTCGACTCGCTCTTCAAATTACTCAACAAGAGCAATCGACTGAAGCTCCCTGAAATCAGGCGCCCAGAAGAAGTCGGCAAGACCGACAACCCCAACTACTGCCTGTACCATAGGATGCTCGGGCCCCTACCAAGAGCTGCTACATCTTCAAGGACGTCCTTCAAGCCCTAATTGACGCGGAGGTATTAAAACTCCGACCGGAGCAGAAACAGAGGGCGGCCAACATGACGTCGGCACTCCACTTCGGGACACGACCCCCGATGCCCGTGGGAGTGATATCTGTCCCGAAAGGAGAATTGAGAGTGGTCAATACAGACCCTCATCAGCAGCAGGAGAAAGGCTTGGTACCCGTCCCTACACCTCAAGGGGAAATCATGTGAATCCACCCTGACCTCGTTGACGAGCAGCAATGGACGACTGTGACCAACAGGAAGTCCAAAGGCAAAGGAAAGGCTTCATCTTGCCACGTGATCTGCGCTTCTTCCCGGGAAGCAGACGCTGATGTTCCTTCGCTGACCGACTCAGAAGAGGAGACAATGGTCCTGGCGGCAGAGCCCAACAAACCGACATCAGGCACCCGCTCAGGGCAGGCGTACTTGAAGCAGTACGGCGAAAAGGCGGTGGTCCCTCCTCAACCAGCTGTAGAGCCAGCTCAGCCCTCCACAAAACCACCCGTGGAGAAACAGAAAGAAACTCGGTTTTTCTCGGGTTCTTTCAAGAAGTGCAGCGGAAGGATCTTCGACACCTTACACCTTACCGCTTCGATGTGCTGGCTCAGTTAGCCAACATCCCGGCACGCATAACCTTGTATGAGCTCCTGAGGCTATCTAAAAGTCAACCAGAGAGGCTCTACAAGAAGCCCTGACGAACGCTGAGGTCTTTCTGACCCACGTACCGAGAGAGAAAGATGTAGAGGATTGCCTCCACACCTCTCCAAATGTTCCCTGCATTTCCTTCACAGCAGACGACATGCAGGTTAAAGGAAAGCATGACCGACCCTTATACTCACGGGGTATATTGGGTCATCGAGGTGAACCGCATCCAGGTAGACCCAGGGTCCGCACTTAGCATCATACCTCGCCGAGTCATGCAATTTCTTGGCATTCCCGCCCATCGTCTGAGCCAACCCAGACGACTATTATGGGTTTAATGCCAACAGCTCCCGCCCGATGGGGAAGATCAAGCTCAAATGCCGGATCGGGAGCCTCAAATCGGAAGTGACGTGTTATGTCATTGACGCTGACACTTCCTACAACCTGTTGCTGGGACGACCATGATCCACCAAAACTCCATCGTTCCCTCCACTCTCCATCAAGTCATGAAATACATTGACGAGAGCGGACAGGTTCGAACGTTGATCGCCGAAAGGCATCCGTTCAAAGGGGTCGAGAACTATTTCACGGATCCTCTTATATGAGGAGAATAATGGAACCCCGCAACAGAGGAGCCAGACTCTGGTAATGAAGCTGACACCGACGAGCCCGAAGAAGAAGAGTGCCTGTGGGAGTTAGAACCACTTGTAAAGAGCACTAATAAGCTCGATGTTGATACCACCGACGATGCAGGCGGTTGGTATATTAATGAAGACTTAGATTTCGCGTTATTTTCCTGTGTATGAATCTGAGTCAATACCGTCGGATACTAGTACCGACATGGGCGAGGATGTATGGTCGGCAATGAATGCTCTGACATCATTGCATGTACCTATAAAATCATCCTTCGGGACGTACCATGATGATGGTGACGCGCAAGGATCTTCATTTATGGTTCCAGCCAGACAAAAGGGCCAGAGACCTATCCTCTTTGGACGAATCATGTCTGAACCAATGCCCCATGAAGAATCAGAAGGCGAGGATGAATCCCCCCAGTTTCAATCATTATGAACCGAGAACGCTCAAGATGATGAAGCGTATGGGGTACGATCTAATCAACAGGCCGGGTTAAACTTCGGAAAGGAAGGAGATCATTGCTTCGATCTTTTTACCAAAGGGAAAACACCTGACTATTATCATCAGACCCGCGGGGGGTTGGGCTATGTATCAACTCCAGTGCCGTCAGCCTCTGATTCTGAGGAACCATCAGGCCATGATCACTCTTCAGACAGTCATCGTGGGAATCAGATGTCAGTATTGGCAACATCTTCAAAGGGCTTTCTGTAAACATGGTTTCAACAAGCCATCTGGAAGACGAAGACGAAGAAATGATCCAGTCAGATACAGACCCTGGATCAAACATCTGAATGCTCTCTGGGATATCCGCTTTGAACAGCGTGAGCCACCACAGAAGACAAGGTTGTTCAGATCAACCTAGGAGATGAAGCCAACCCCAAGCCCATCTTCATAAGTGACGGCCTGTCACCATCAGAGAAGAATGATCTAATATCTCTTATACAAGAGTATATAGACGTCTTTGCCTGTGAATTACGAGGACATGCCTGGACTTGATCCTCAAGTGGCTATGCACCGCCTCAACATCAGTCCGGACGTAAAACCCGTCAAGCAACAGCAGCGACGGTTTCGTCCCGAAATAATGGAGGCCGTTCAATCAGAAGTCAAGAAGCTTATTGACTCCGGCTTCATCAGGGAGGAACAAACATCCCGACTGGGTAGCTAACATCGTCCCCGTTGCTAGAAGAACGGGAAGATCCGGATCTGCATCGACTTCCGTGATCTAAACGAGGCCTGCCCCAAAGACGAATTCCCATTGCCAATCACAGATGTCATGATTGACACATACCTGCGGATTCGAGCGAATGTCCTTCATGGACGGATTTCAGGATACAATCAAATCAAGATGTACCCTGACGATGAAAAGCATACCTCCTTCAGGAACCTCTAGGAGTATATTGCTACCACGTCATGCCCTTCGGTCTAAAGAATGCAGGGGCAACATACCAAAGGCTATGAATGCCATTTTCCACCAGCAGATACGCAAGACGGTGGAGTGCTATGTCGATGACGTCGCGGTGAAAAGCCGCACTAAAGGCGATCACATAGCTGATCTGAAGATGGTCTTCGACATCATGCGGGCTCATCAATTGAAGATGAATCCCACCAAGTCCTTCCTGGGGGTAGCCAGCGGCAAGTTCCTAGGGTTTGTTGTAACTTCCACAGGAATCCATTTGGATCCGGAGAAAGTCCGTGCTATCCAAGAGATGCAACCCCCAGAAGCCTCAAGGAGCTCAGAGGATTGCAAGGACGATTGGCGTACATCCGCAGATTCATTTCAAATCTCTCTGGGAGATGCCAACCTTCGCTAAGCTGATGAAGAAGGGAGTCTCGTTCATATGGGACGACGCTTGCCAGCAAGCATTCGAGGAGATCAAAAGATACCTCACCCAACCACCAGTACTTGCAGCTCCGGTATCCGGAAAACCCTTCCTGGGTACGTCCGATCGATGGATCATTCTTTGGGAGCTCTACTAGCTCAGAATGATGACAAGGACGAGAACTAGCAATCTACTACCTCAGTAGAACGATGATCGGGGCCCGAACATCGGTACAACCCCGATCGAGAAGGAGTGTTTGGCCTTGGTGTTCGCTATCAGAAATGCGACACTATCTGTAGGCCAAACCATAAATGTCATATCAAAAGTCAACCCCCGAGGTTACTCATGACAAAGCCTTCGTCATTGAATGGCCGCTGGCGAAATGGGCTATATTGCTCTCCCAATATGAGATGCACTTCCTGCCACAGAAGGCCATTAAAGGACAAGGGGGTGGCGGACTTCTTAGCTGAACACCCGGATCCGAGGGCAGCCAAACTTTATGAGGATCTCCCAGATGAGGTCGCCGAAGTATGCCTAACCCAGACATCGTTTGAAGGACAAGTATGGCAACTTTCTTCGATGGTGCATCAAGGGCAAAGCCCAAGGGACCACACAGTAGCGGGGGGTAGGAGTGGTACTCGTCTCCCCACAAAACTACGTGATCCCCCGAGCTATCTCGTTAACCGAGCCCTGTTCCAACAATGTGGCGGAATACAACGCCCTCCTGATTGGGATGCAATTCGCCGATGAGATTGGCGTTAAAAATCTCGAGGCGTACGGTTGACTCCAAACTCATCGTCAGCCAAGTTCGCGGAGAGTATGAGGTCAGACATGAAGATCTAGTACCCTACTACGACGCGACAATCCACATGGCGGAAAAAGTTTCAAACTTCTACATCGACCATGTGCCGCGAAGCCGAAATGCGCATGCAGATCCCTCGCATCTCTCGAGCTTCCTAGCTCTCCCAGCTGGAGCAATGGAGAAAGTATTCGTCTATAGCCACGACCTTATACTGTCCAAAAAAATCCCCCCGGAGACTACCCAGGGTCACAGGAGATCGTCGCGGTAAAGAGACACTTGAAGTGTCAACCGCTCCAGAGCTAAAGATGGCGATTTTCCTATAATGATTATGTCTTATACGGCATCTTGCCTGAAGACACCAAAGAGGCGGCCGCCATTCGGAGGAAAGCCCCCAATTTGATTATAATGCGATCACGCGAACACTGTACCGTCGATCGCATGACGGGATCCTGCTCCGGTGCCTCTCATCAAAAGAGGCCCGCGAAATGTTGAAAGAAGCCCATGATGGCACATGTGGAGCTCACCACCTGGTCCAAAGCTGGCAAACAGACTCCAAAGATTGGGGTACCTCTGGCCCAAAATGGTCGCGATGCCGGTCGCTTACGCCAAAAGAATGTCATGCCTGTCAAATACATGGCGATTCATCCATCAGGCACCAGGGTACCTCCACTCTACGACCTCTACCTGGCCGTTCGAAATGTGGGGAATGGACGTGGTTGGCCCCATCAGCCCACCATCATCGAAAGGACATCGGTTCATTCTAGCAATAACCGATTACTTCTCCAAGTGGGCCGAAGCTGTTCCTCTAAAAGAGGTAAAATCGTCTAACGTGATCAAGTCGTGAAACATCACGTTATCTATCGCTTCGGTGTGCCTCGGCGGATCGTCCATGACAATGGACCCCAGTTCATCAGCCAGGCTTTCCAGAGATTCTGCTAAGTCAGAATCCAGAGTGTGTCATCAACGGCATACTATCCTCCCGCCAACGGCCTCGCGGAAGCTTCAATAAAGACTATTGGCAAGCTTCTCAAGAAATTCGTCTCGAAAAGTCAAGAGACTGGGACGATAAGTTGGGCGAATGCTTATGGGCGTATCGCACGACCGTGCGAACCCCAACTAAAGCCACGCCATTTTCCTTGGTGTACGGATGTGAAGCTGTCCTCCCACTGGAAATCCAAATTCCATCTCTACGCGTCGCCCTGACCGCCGA
>JAVJIF010003782.1:0-301647 GCA_038442645.1 Agave tequilana | reverse complement strand
AAACAAGTGAAGAGAAGAGGTTGAGAAAAATATTAACCAGCTATAGTTAAAAACCAAAATCTTGGAAAAAAATAATTAATAAAAAATTGATTAATATGAGGAAAGTCAGAGGAAGACTGTAGTAACAACAAAAAGTAAATATTGTTAATTCACTTTGCTTGAAGAATTAGGAAAGATTGAACAAAAACCAAAAAGAGGTTGAAAATGATCATCGTTATTCTATCCTTTCCTCTAAAAAAGGATAAAAAACAAACTTGGACAAAGTAAAAAAAGAATAGTTGGCCTTCCAAGTGGATAAGAACTTGTTGTGGACAACTCGCTCTTGATGATTTTCTATTATCAACATGGAAGCATCAATGTCACCACTATCATGGTTCAAAATAGCGGTCTCGGTTGTCGACTCGGCGGGCACTGAGACACATCGGTCTCAGCGTCTCGAATCAGTGTCGGGCGATACGCGCAAAATGCTGCAAAGAAATCTCAAAATTTTTTAAAAATCAAGACAAATCTTAAAAAAAATGTAGACATCAATATTTATGAATCACATGTCCAAAACATCACTGAGATGCATTGGTCGCATAGAGCCTAGCCCACTAAATATGATAAAAGAGATTAATTTAAATTAAACTAAATATTTACTAAATATTTAATTATATTATATTAAATTAAAATAAATTTCTAATATAAAGAGGGGGAGTGAGAGGGAGAGACATACAGAGAGGGAAGAGAGGGAGGGGGAGCGAGAGAGGGGAGGGATAGAGAAAAAGAGAGAAAAAAAGAGGGAAAGAGAGATCGGGTGAGAGAGAGATCGGAGGGAGGGGGAGGGAGAGACAGAGAAGGAGAGATTGGAGGGAGGGAGAGAGGTGAGCGGAGGGAGGGAGAGAGAGATTTGGACCTGGAGGCGAGCGGCGGTGGGCGGGCAGGCGAACGAATGGCAGCGACTGGTGGGCCAGCGAAAGAAGTAAGCCCTAATCTTTCCCACTTCTTTTTCTTTTTATGCATGACCGACTCAGAGTCGACTCAGCCGAGTTAACACGAGTCGTATCGGGACTCAGCTGATTCGGCCTAGTCGGCCCCGAGTCGATCAAAAAATAAGCAAAGGTCGACTCGCGTCTCAGACTCCGTATTGGCGCCCGCCAAGACGGATATGCCGGGTCAACTTTGACTCGACTGATACTTCGAACCTTGACCACTATTAAAAAGGTGAAGTTGAAGCTATGGGAAAAGTTGAAAGGGTGATGAATAAATGTTATTCTCACCAAGTGGGTCTAAATCTAAGGTATTTAACAAGTTAAACAAGAAACTTGCTTTAGCAGACAACACTTTTACTCTAAGGGTCTGTTTGGTTGTCGTAACTGGCCGTAATTCGTAGTTGTAATTGGTAAAGTCTTTTACAATTGTAAATGAGTTACACGTATGTAAATTTTACGGTGTTTGGTTGGTAATATAAAATTGTAAAGTGGGAAAGTGTATTGTACTTTACGGTGTTTGGTTGTCGTAATGTATAAGTCGTAAGTGAAAAAGTTGACCACAAAATTAACTATTTGGTGATTTTAAAAGTTTTAATACTGCAAATAAATATTAAAAAAAGTTAAATATTAAAAATTTTTAATATTAATATAAAAAAATAATACAAATTTGTATGACCACAAAATTAACTGTAACTGGGCTGTAAGTGAGTGGTAACTGGGTTGCAAGTGAGTGTTAGTTGAGTTACGTAAGTCTTTTACGAATTACGGTCCAAACAAACGCCGTAGTTGTAACTGGGTAGTAAGTCATTTACGAATTACGGAGTTTTACGCGAAACAAACGGCCCCTAAGTGGTTGTGTTAGGAGGTTAGCGCTTCAACTTCCATCTAGGGTTGGACGAATACACATATGAACATTGAACATGATATGATATGAAAGCTGAGATATGCAAATCTTCGTAGAATGCTGACTGAGAAATACTGTTTAGTTTTTTTTTTTTTTGGGATATATTCCCCTCAAATCATTCTTATTTAGAAACACCTGCCTCAAATCTTTCTATTTAGAAGTCCCCCCTGTAGAAGCTTTAATTCTTTTAAATTATCTTTTAATGGTTTGGGCTGTTAAGTTTAACATGAGTTTTCTTGAATACCTAAATTTTCTTTATTGAAAGACTTGTGTGTTCTTAAACAGAAAACCAACCATATCTATGATGCATGGAACTATACATATTTGAAATTAGAGATTTTTAACTTAGAAGCTCTGGATGATTCCTATGAGGATGTCTAAACTCATCTTTGTGCCAAATTATTCCCTATTTGTTCTTCTGGAGACTAAAATCAGCTTGCAGTCTCTTGCTACTATTTCCTTTGATTATCGACCATTGTTCGAGCTCTCATCCGTGTTTTTCTCACCCTTCAATTCTGGCATCGAGCCCCTGACGCACCTTTTGCCTTGGCAGATATTGGGTAATAATGCTTTGGCATTTCCTAGTACATTCACTCTCTACCTTGTCGCGGGCGGGGGGGGGGGGGGGGGGTAATGCCTGGAGGTATTTAGTGACTCTTTTTTATTTACTCAAATTACGTTGCTTGATGACCACTGATGGGGACATCAATGTCACGAGAGAATTCTAATGGAGTCTGTATTTTCTTTTTGAGTATAGCGTGTTTTTTTTAATTTAATTTAGTCTCTTATTTTCATGTTTTGTGGTTATGTGAAGAAAAGCCAATAGTTGTGGTTATGTGAAGAAAAGCCAATAGTTGTAAGCCTATTTAAAGGCCTTATTATTTTCAATAAAATAGACTAGAATTTTCAGAAAAAATGATTTTGGGGTTTTCCTCTTGAGCGAGCCTCCCATGGCGGGGTGTGTAGCCCTAGCTCTGAAGCTAAATCGAGTGTGTGACGTGAAGCGGCGTGAGGTCAAAATTAAGGAGCGTGCGGTGTGAAGCGGCGTGAGATCTAGAAGATGGAAGGGCTTTTCATTTATCCATTAGGTAATCTTTAGTTATTTTTTTTCATCTCTCATCTTTTTTCAAAATTCTGAGATCTTTTTTTCATTTCACATTAATTTGGTATCAGAGCATGATTATAAAAAAGTTATGAGTGATGAAAATTAAATGTAATACAAGTTTCTGTGAAAAGATTCTCGATGAATAATGAAATCAGTACAATTTTTTTGAACCATTCATTACGAATGTTGAAATGAATTGGTAATCTCAGTGAAGAGTTAGTGCAATTTGTTACTTCATTCACTTTCTTTTTCATCTCTCGTCAAAATTTAAAAAAAAAGAAAAATCATATCCTAATTATCTTTTCATCTAATCTCTCAATTCTCTACTACAAATTCTATCTTAACCACAAAATCAAATCCCTCCACTAAAATCAGCATCTTAGCCATAATCCAATCTTTGGTTTAAAAAAATCCAAATCCAAATCCAAATCTCTTTTATCTCTTCCCATGTATCAAAATCTCAACCACCGATCTTTCTCTTAGCCACAAATATCCACCAGAAAATTTAAACAAAAATACAAAAACATTATTGTTACAGATCCCCACAAAATTCCAACAGAAAAATTTTCAAAATCAAAACAAGTTACTGTCCATATCTGACGTCATCAAACCTCTTCCCACGTGATCTTCTCTTTCGTTCCTTTCTCTCCAACCTCAACCCAAAGAACCCAATCCACCAACAACCTCTTCTTTATTCATGCTCTGTCTGCTGCCATCAATCGACAGCCAATTGGCCGCCTATGTTGTATGGACACAGTCACTCTGATATGGACACGATACGCGGATATGTGACAAAATTCTTAAAAATACATGCGACATGCGTGTCGGACACGTTTCGTACACGACATGGCTCCATGATAGGAGTGTCCATGCTTCATAAACTGCCGCCACTTCTCTCCATCTTTAGATACATTCTTCCATGGTTGCGCCCGACTTTACCCCGCGAGCCGCTCCTCTCCCTCGACTGTCCCCTCGACAACACACCACTATCAACAGCCTTACCTCGACAGCCTGCAACCACAACATCTCTAAGATTAGTATCATCTTTAGCAACATCAAATCAGCAAACAGTGGAGTACAAGCATCAACTATTCAACGCACAAGATTCATACGACAAGATTCATAACAACCACCACCACCACCACCTCATGTATACTCGACGGGGTTGAGTTCTTCCCACCCAGCGAGAATGATGGGGACATCAATGTCATGAGAGTTCTAATTGAGTATGTATTTCTTTTTTTGAGTCCAGTGTGTTTTTTTTTAATTTAGTCTCTTATTTTCATGTTTAGTCCCCTGTCGGTTATGTGAAGAAAAGTCAAATAGTTGTAAGCCTATTAGAGGCCCATTGCTTTTAATAAAATAGACTAGGATTTGGAGATAAATTGTTTGAGTTGTTTTTCCTTGAGGGGTGTGCCCGGCAGGGTATGAAACCCTAACTGTGAAGTTAAGATCGAGTGTGCGGCGAGATCGAGGGGCATGCAACGTGAAGCGGCGTGAGATCCGGGAAGGTGGAAGGCATTTTCATTTATAAATTAGATAATCATTCGTTATTTTCTTTCATCTCTCATTTTTTTCTCAAAATCCTTAGGACCCCCTCTTTTCATTTCACATTAACCCCGTTATAGGATGAAGACAGTTGATAACAAGGAAGATGGTCATGTGCATAAGGGTGTGAGGCTCCTCTCTTTTCTCTGATTGTAACTGGCAGAGTTCTCTTCCCATCCGCCTCAGCCTCTTGACTAATGAAGTTGATAACTGGATATAGACATGGCTGAAGCTTCTCTATTCGATATCCAGCTTCTAAAATACCTCACACAACATGACATCTGCTAAACTAAACTGACAATATATATGAACACCTTCTTAAACATCGCACTCCATTTTGATAGAGATAATGATCAAGTCGTTGCCCTTAAGTTTAGCAAGTAAATGTCACTTCTTCAGCCTCAGATCTCTTTTTGTAGGTCTTATCTTCTTTCACAACTCAAAGGAGACACGTTGTTTGTTACACCTGATCCTTTGGCTTTGAACGATAACCCTTGGGGGGTTGGCTGTTCTGTTCCGGGTGTGTTTTACCTTGCAGGGATCTTTCATGCCACTTAACATAGTTTCTTATAGGGCCTCTTTACCAACACCTCAATATCATCCTTCAACAATCAATGAGGCAATCATTGATGCATCACCATGATCTTGCTGATACAATACTCCCTTTCTTCTGTTGTTTTGGTTTTCACTTCATCTTTGGAGTTCTCGTGAGAAAGTTATCATCTCTAATTTGCATAAGGACTTCTCCGGTAATGGGCATTCAGCATGGTGTACTTATCAAGCCTCTTGTGCGCAGAGCGAAGGTGACTTCTGTCATCTCTTGAGTTGTCTTTTCTTGCTTGCTTGTAATCCTTCTTTTTTCTTCTTCCCTCCCCTTTCTTTTGTCATCAGAGGTTATTTTGTTGATCTTGCTGCTATTAGGTCTTCCTCCGTAATTATTGCTTTCCCAGCCTGATCTATGAGTGCATTGATATCCTTCTTTTTGTGTGGGTTTGGTTTGTTTTGTTTTGTTTTTTTTTGTTTTGGGGTGGGGGGGGGGGGGGGGGGTCAAAGAGCGATTTACCCAGATTTCTCATATTTTGTTCGTTTATAAGGGCGTGTGGTGATGTCAACATTTAGGTTCGTGACGGCAACATTCTTGTCATTGAAACGCTTGATGTAGCGTCTTTCAGTCCTCTTCATAAACTTGAATTGATGGCTTCTTCTTCTAGTGGCTACAGCTATGAAGTGGTTGTGGAGATGGTCTTGTGAGTCTGTTGTTCCATTAAACTCATCAAGTTGAGGAAGTCTGAAGTCCTTGGGCAGATCTTGAATAATCTCTTTCGAGAATGGGGGTGTTCTTTTATCCTTCTCTAGTTCATTGATCTCTCTCATAATTGGCAATCATCGCATCTGACATCATTGGGTGATTGATTTTGCTTTGCTATGACAAGGTTTTCCTAATTCTCCCCCCCCCTGCGACTATGAGCTGTATTCTCAAAGGCATCACCACTTGAAGCTGCCCGACTGAGGCGTTCTGATGATTGCATCGAATCAGATTGAGATCTTCTCGGGGAGAGGTTGGGGTTGTAGACTGGGTATGACCAGTCAAAGGGACTCTTTAACTATCTTGCGGTTGGACTTGGTTCCCGAGCCCTCTTCCCTTTTGGTTCCAGAACCGTGTGTTTGCATGGGAGTTAATTGTAAAGTTGCTCTTCGACGTCTAAGGTTAGGGTTTCAAGGCAAGTGGGGGATCAAAGATTTGCTTTGGGTATTGCAATGAGTTTTTGCTTCATGCCCCTAGAAAACGCCAATGATGACATTGGCTTTGAAAGTAGGCTTGGACTAAACCAAGCTGGACCTTTCGCACCTGCAAAAAGTCCAAGACTAGGGTTTGAGCTCGACCCAGACCCTCTAAAAAGGATTGTGTTGCTTACTTGCCCTGGGAAATTTCGTTTATTTATGGCAAACATAAGGCAGATTGTCTTCTCATCTGATGGCATGCAGAATATTAGGGTGCAATGTTGTGGAAAGTGAAAGCCGGAATAAATAGGAAGGCAGGTCATAGGCGTTAGCGGGGTTTAACTTGAGAAAAAATAGTATTAAAAGAAATTAGAAGTTAAAGGATTTCATAACTAATGGAGAAAATAAGAAATTAACACTAAAATCTCAATGATTACATAAGCCATCATCAACATTTGAAGATAATACATGCAATGCCAAAATCTTCTAATCTTGAAGTGCGCCCTAAACCCCCACATAGCAAAAGTGGGGGCTTTAGCGGAATCAACATGTTATGGTGGCCAATGTTTGAGGATTGTTATGGTGTGCGATTGGCCCATGAACGTTCATTTGTGATGTGGGCCTAGACACAAAAGGTCCTATGCCCTATTGATATCAACCACATTTATTTGTATAGCGGTGTTTGAGTCCTGGTTGACTATACAACATTCATATATGAGATAAAAGTATGTAAATACTAACAGTTAAATAGATTTGAATTTTTAAATGATAAGTCATTTAGTAGCATATTCACTGTCTTATTTTGTGTTATATAGTCATTGTTCCCTAGTTGTCACAGTGTTACATCCTCCATGATCGATGTGACTTCTTTTTATAGTGTTCTAAAAAATTAGTTTCATTATTCGTGCGATCTAACACTGAATAATGATTAATCAGATTAATCGGAGATTAATCATTTTTGAAATTTTAATATATTTAATTATATTTATACACAACTACATATGAATATGTACAGTTAATTGTTAAAAATATCTAAATATTATACAAGACAATATCTAGATGTGAAGTTATAAACTATGATATGATTAACAAGACAATATGAATAATTAGTAAAAGAGAAGAAGTAAAAGAACTCATCTCTTCACATTAGTAATTCAAGATTTCAAATTTGTAACATAAATATAAATCAAAGAACTTACTTGCAAAATAAAATAAATAAAAAAATTAGTCAATTTATCAATCAAAATAATGAGATTTAAAGAATGATGGAGAAAGATTGCTAAATAAGTTAATTTGAAAAATAATCAAAAATAATAAAACATAAATATCACTTTATGCAAAATATACAATAATAAAATATCATAATTCATTTACTATTTAATAAATAACAGTTCATCTACTATTTAATAAAAGATCATTAACAAATCATCAACATCACAACATAAACTACTTAGCGATCCAACACACACAAAGTGATAAGTTTTTTAAATAAAAACATATGAAATACCTAAATGATTAATCGGGCATTAATTGAGGATTACTCGGGGATTAATCGTTTTGGACCTGATTAATCGCCCGAGCGCATAATCAGAGCGATTAATGTAATATTAAGCGGGCTGCCACCGAATAGGATTAATCGACCGATTAATCCGATTTTTAGAACAATGCTTTTTTGTACTCCCAAGTTATTCTTATATATTGAAGAAACCAATTTCCAAATTCACTCTTTATAAAATCGAAAAATCAATTACAATGAGACTAGAGGGACAAAATACTAAAAGGTGATTTTTTTTTTAAAAAAAAAAATCTTTTACTAATAATAGATAAAAGAACTATTGAAAATTTGATGTAAATATCAATTTGTAAAAGAGTATATTAGAAAGATGATGGGATTTACCACTTATTAATTATTTAATTCAATTTCATTATTAGTGCTATGTCCTTGTCAAATCCACTATTTATTAACTCTTTTCAAACTAAGTGACACACCCTCAATAAATCACCAAAATCATTATTGATTTGTTTTTTCAAGAATGCTCCTCTTTTTTTGCAAAACCAACCTTCAAAATGATGGGGGTGGTTTGTTAATTTCATGGGCATTATGTGGCCTCTCCAATTTTGGAACTATTAGCTGCTTCTGTTGCATAACCGTGTTTTCTTATCTTAAATAAATGCCCATTACAAATTTCAGATTGTTGTGCCATATGTGCTTGGTAATCTTGGGTTGCTTATTTGCTTCCATGTGCAGGTGAGCTGCTTTGGAAGTGATGGTGAGTCAGATACTGGAGACTACTGGCGGTGAGCCTGCTTATATACAAAAAAAATTTAATTCTATTTGACAATTAATTAATGGAGATTTTGCTTATTCTTCCCTGCGGCCTTCATCTTCAGAGTTGAAATTGAGGGTAGCGGGAAAACATGGAAGCAAGATCAAAAAATAAGGCTCCAACACATCGATACTGGCGGTTACCTGCATAGCCACAATAAGAAACACTCGCATAGCTGGCGGGCAGCAAGAGGTAACATCTGCTCCAGTTTGTCGATTTCTAAAAACAGTGGGTTAAAATTGCATCTATGCTTGTTTTTCTTTGTGAAGAAAAAGAATGAAATCAATAAGGTCAAGGGGAAGATGACTTTTTTTTCTTTTTGAAAAAAAAAATAATAAGATGGTGGGGATAAACTCCAACCCTCCTGCCTAACAGTGGGGAAATTATCTAAATGTGTTGGTGGCCTGCCTAGAACCTATTGACACTATTATCTCAAGCCCTGATGAATTGTGCAAGTGCTTGTGCTGATCAGAGTCTAATTTGATATCTGTCTTTTTTTTTTTTTTCCCAATGAATTCTCCTAGATCTCAATTCTGTGTTTCACTGGGAAGTTTTCATTGGCTTTAAATCTTGCCCTGTTGATATTTTGCAGGTCTGTGGGGTAAGAGACAAGCGACCTGATAATGTCTGGTTAGCAGCTGAGGGTGTTTACCTTCCTGTTAGTGGGAGCAAGTAGAGCAGCCGGACCATGGCGGAGTTTTGCCACACAATATCAGTGTTTTGTTGACCTCTTTGGGAGTCTGAAACTGATTCTTACAGGAGTTTTTTAGACTGGTGAAGAGTATATATACTCTTGATTTTTACAGTAGTAACTATTAGAATCTGTTTGATGCAGGCGTCGCCAAATTCATAACTGCAACAATGTAACAATTGCTGTTCACAGAAAGTAGGTTTTCGTCAGATGTTTGCCTACTGTTGATTAACTGTGTGCTTGGAAAAGCTTATGATTCTTTCTAGTGGAGACTTTTGCCAGTGTCCTTAGAGAGCCTACGCCTGCCACGAGCAGCATCAGGGGCTCAGTGCGCTTTGGTTTGCATTTAGTTCAGCCTTCCATGTTGCTGCTTCCAGATGTGACAAAAATCTTCTTAGTTTGTGGCATTTCGAGGTGTGTATTAACTGCCGAGGATGGTCGATTATTGAGAATATTGTTAGAGAGAAGCAAGCAAGCTGTTTGTTAACTCGACTCGAGAGAAGTAGGTTTCTGAGATATGCTCGACAAAAAGAATCGAAGCAAACGCCACATCTTTTTTACATGGATAGGAGATAAATACATTCTCACTACAAGCAGGAAGAAGATGCATGATTTAATTTCACTAGCTCCACTGTGTACAGCATTGCTCGTCATATTCCCTCGTGCACGAGTGCATTTTCTATCTTTCAATCTCTGCCATCCCATTACTTGCTACCTACCTGCAAGAACACACATGCAAATTAGAAAACACAAATTCATATTAGCATATACTACCATCACAAGTATTTATTCACTTTAAAACATATTTAAAAAACACCAACTACACCCAACTCACCGACGCTAACTTTTAAGAACATTAATGTTCGTTCCCTCAAGCACCACATATTCCCAAGATTCCCGGTGACACGAAGAGGGATAAAAATACCTTACACATTTTGTTACCAAATCACATCACTTCACCCTTTTCTGGCAGGGCGTGTTTGGATGTAAGGAATCGGAGTGAAGTGAGGAAGTGGGGAAGTATAATTGCTCATTTCCCTATCTATCCAAACACCGGAAAGGAAAATAAGAAAACCCCCTTTTCCCTTTTTCATCTCTCTTTTACACAACCATTTTCTCACTTCCAGAGTGCTACAGTTAATTTTGTGGTCATGTAAATCTCATTTATAATAAGTTATAGCATAAAACAGTTAATTTTATGGTCATGTAAATCTCACTTGCATTCTAATTACAATCTATTTTTATTTTTTCTTAATTATTTTTATTTTAATATTATTTTGCGGTCAACTTTGTGGTCAACTTTTCCATTTCCACTTTTCATTACCATCCAAACACCGGAAATGACAAAACATTTTCCAAACCACACTTCCCAACAACCATCCAAACACCAGAAAATTTACTACTCATTTCCCTTTTTCTAAAGGAAATAAATCTTACTTCCTACTTCCTCACTCCACTCCAATTCCTTAATTCAAACAGACCCTAATATACCCTTAAATTGCATAAGGATAAATAGAAACCAAGTTAATGGTTAACGAATTAAAAGATTTATAACTATTTTACGTGTCACTTGCAAGGGATAAAATACGTATTTGTGGCTAAAAACTACCAAAATTAAATCAACCATCGTTTATTATTTTATTACCTATGGTTACATGTTTTCTTTTCTTTTCTTTTTTTTTGGCTAGAGCGTCGAGTTTGAACACTGGAGAGCAAACTCTGCAAGTGAATGTCCGCGCTGGCACCTGAATTCAAAGTTGAAACCGTGAACAGCTGAGAGCCCCCGAGGGGACATTAACTATGGTCACATAATATGATTAAAACACACGGACACGGGGTATGCAAAATCCTTACACATATTTAGTCCAAAAAATGTAACAAGTTAAAAAAAAAAATGCAAAAAGAATTTGGGTCCACAGCATTATAGAGTATGATGAACAAGTTGCAGCTTTTACGAATGAATAAAGATAATAATGCGAGCGACAAACAGGGAAGAAAAGCATCAAACCTTCCCTGCTCCACTTTACCTTTTCAATCATTCACAGCCTCGAGAGCTAAAAAGGCAGGCTCTTGGAGGTGGCTGAGGATCCGGTCACCGCCATGAGACGATCCGACGGCGCGAAATCCGGCGGCAAATTCGCCCTCTTCACAATCCTCCTCATATTGCTCTGCAGGCTCTGCTGAACAGCTCCTTCACCGCCTTCCTCTCCTCGCTTATTCCCAGCTCTTCGTCTTCGTCTTCGCCTTCCGGCTGACCGGAATAGAGCGGTGCGGATACCGGCAGAGCACCAGAACTGGGCTCATTGCATCCGACAAATCCCTCAGAGATTTGCTTGCCCTTGTCAGCTCGAAGGATCTCGAGGATTCTGGAGGCCCTCTTCTGAGCGAGAGGGCTGCCAATGAGAGTGAGCTCCAGCAGGGTGGAGATAATGCCGGCCTCGATCATGGCCGCTCGATCGTTGTATGCTTTGTAGGCCATGATCATTAGAATGTATGCCGCTTTCTCCTGCAAAATACCAAATAATTTGGAACAATGTTATAAATCTTAACATTATTAATAATAATCAGGATAAATCCATGAAATATTCAACAATGTTCTACAAAATGAACATGCAAAAATGTGGAGCAATTTCTACAAATCCCGTCAAATTACCTGGCACTCAGGCGAATCGCCCCAGTTGAGCACATCCACTAGAATCGGGATTGCCTCCGGTGATCTGCTCACCGCTCTCCGCCCTCCGGCGACCCGACGAGGTTCGAAAGAACCGACAGCGCCTTCTCGCTCACCTCCATGTCCCCAATTGCGGCGAAAAGACAGGGAACGAGCTTCGATTCCACGAGATGAGGGGCATTCAAAGGCGAGATCGAGAGATTGAAGAGAGAACGAAGCGAATCTAGCCTACATTGACTCCCAGGCTCAGCATTACGAAATGTCGTCACCAGGAAGATGATCGCACCGGAAGCGCCAATGATGGCCTTGTTCGAATCGAGAGCGCTGAGGCCAAGGAAATTCGCGACAATGGCTTCCGATAATGACTGCGAGCATCCTGATTCGATCAAATTTAGCATCTTGTGCACCGTTCCTGCCTTCACTATCGCTGCTTTGTTCCTGAAATCAATCAATCAAGAAGAGAGATTAAGGGTAAGGTTTCAGGGTTTTAGATCTGGGATCGTATTGTGGAGAGGGTGAAGAAGCGCTAGCTTACGTGTCGTTTCCGATCCCCAAATTGAGAAGCGCGTAGAGCGATTCTACCTGGAGGTGATGATCGCAGAAATCAATCATTCCGGCGAGCGGCGGAATCGCTCCGAGCATCGCCAGCGTCTCCCTCGCTTCGGCATTGTCCTTTGCGAGCCTCCTCACCTCGCTTGCCGCCTCTTTTCTCAAATCTTCCACCTGAAGTCTCTTCACTACACTCTGTAACTCGTCAAGAAACTGAACTTTCCTCTTTATCTCTTTCTCCGACTCGTCGGACGGCGCGTAATTGGAGATCTCCGCTCTGAGAAGTTCCCCCAGACGATGATCCGACCGCTCGCTCCTCTTCGATTCCACTGCCGCCGGCTCCGGCGATTCGAAGTCTGTCTGCTGGCGAGAAACACCGCCGCCGCCGCAGACGACAGCTTCTAGAAGCTTCCGCCTGAATGCTGCGGTGGAGAACACCGGCCAGAGGCGGAACCACCGCCTCCGCCGCCGGCGATCAGAGACCCGACCTCACTTTTCGCCATTCCAAAGACCAAATCCTTCCTTACTCACTGTGCACCGGAAAGTGATTTAATTGATCTTTCAGAGCGATGAAGCTTGGAAGAGACGCCATTGTTCAACTCTGCTGCTGCTGTTGCTCCCTCTCTTTTTTTTAGATATTAACTCAACCGACAAAAAACAAAAAATTAAAAAAAACCCAAAAAACCTCAAAATAAATACAGAAAACGGATCCAATTTCAGAAACTTCTTTAATCTTAGAGGGGAAAAAATAAATGGGAGGAGGAAGAGAGAGAGAGTGAGTGAGAGAGATGCGGCCTTTGTTCTCCAAAGAAATCAAAATCAAATCTGCCCTTCTGTTTTCTATTTCTGTTTTTATTTCTGTCTCTATGTAGGACGCCAAGGCCGAGGCCTTTCGACACGTGGCTGCTAGCAGTTTGGATTAATGAATTTGTTTAACTCCTTGATCATAATCATAATGATGATTGTGTTTAGTGTTTTGTATTTGCTTTGATTAAAAAGCTAGCTAGCTTGTGAATCAAGAATGGTTTTGATATTCATACTCTTGATTTGAGCACTCTCCCCGCTGCATGCGTGTTGTTTATTTGTTGTAGAAATTGGAAGTTCGTTCAGTTTGGGGTGAAGATATCAATAGAGATATTTTACACGAGTTGCGTTCTTCAAGGGAAAAAGGGTGACGTTGGGTTCTAAAGCTGAGGCGTAAAACTGGAGGAAATTACGGAGATGCCACTGTAGTGTTATTGAGAGTTATGGCGGTGATGGGTTTTGATGACACGGAGATCTCGAGGTACGCTCTCCTCGGATTCCCATGTACGACCGACCGTCGAAGTGGGGAAAAATATTTACAATTTTCTCCTACTGAATTTAGTTAGAGACTTCTTGTGCTGTGATCTACTAAACTTCCGACTTTTGGCGTGCCGTAAAATTGTAAATTCTGAAGTCCCAAGCCTTTAAATAAATAAGTAAATACTTTAACTATGAAATCCATTCCGTTTAGAGTTAAGGAAGGTTGATTCAGTCCGTCGGCCCCAACGAATCAGTGGCGAATCGACATTTTTTAATATTTTTTTAATTCGAATTTTCTTAAATTTAAAAATTTAAAGTTATAAAGAAATTAGGAAAAAATAGTAAAAAAAAGAGGAAAATTTTTAAAAATTGTCTAAAATTATAAAAAATAATAGAATTAATATTCACTAATTACAAGTTTTTCGTAAGATAAATTATTTTATTAATATGAAAAAAATCATATACCAATTTACTCATTACATATAATGTACATAAAACTTATCTCATATAATAAACATAAAAAACTCTGATGCTTATCTCATATAATGTATATAAAAAACTCTAGTGGTTCTCTACTCTTCATCATCATCATGTTCAAATTCTTCATCTAGAACAACTTTTCCTTGTGTGCGTCTTTCTGCATTGAACCAGTCCTTTAAGTAAACAACTATCTCTAAGTGTTTCGGTGTCCGTCTACTCCTCCAGGGTGTCAAAACTCTACCACCTGCAGAAAATGCGCTCTCGGACGCTACTGTAGAAGCCGGAGGTGTTAGTATATCTCGGGTCATGTAGAAAGAACAGGAAATTATTTTCTCTGTTCTTTCTACTATGACAAAACATCAAATGTTTCACATGGTTCATCATCATTTTCATTTATTTCAGCAGGCATTGTGTTCAAATATAAATTAAGTTCATGAAATGAACCTGCTCCTGAAGAGTGTTTCTTTCTAGTATTAGAGGAAAGTAAAATTTTAAAATTAGATAATCTTTTACCTAGACTAGTAGAAGAAGTTTGTGATGCTATAGGTGTCCTAACTTCAGAAGAAGAAGGGGGAAATAACTCATCTCTGTACAATGAGTAAATTTCTTCTAGAAGAAATCTAATTTCTAAAAGTAATTTATCTACATTTTGTTCATAATTTAAACATAAAATAAAATTGAATATTAAAAGTTTTAAATTATATTTTAATTCTAGGATCCATAATTGCAGCTAAATAAATTAAAAAAAGGCATATTTTCAAAATATTTTTGAAAATTTTCTCCATATCATGTATAGCCTCTTCAAGGCTGTCATCATATGTATATGCAGCAATACTTGAGCAATCTCATTAAGATTATAAAAAACTAAGTTACATGTGAGATAATATATACTAGAAAGTGTTTTTGTGACAGTGCTAAATTTTTCTAGAAAAGTATAAATTTTTTTATATAATTTTCACTCTTCATCGCTAAAATAACAAGATGAATATTCATTACTGTAAAAAATTGAATTGTTTGTTTATAAGGAAGACAATCTTTAATCATATTGTAACTTGAATTCCAACGAGTTTTCACATCTGCTTGGAGTAGCTTTTCCTTCAGTCCATATTGTCGGCAATAACTTTTAAAAGATTGTCTCTTAGGACCACTGTATTTTATATGTAAAATAATTTCTTTGACTTTATAAATATATTTGTCTAAGATTTTTAGACCATCTTGTACACATAAATTCAATATATGGGAAACACATCTAACATGAAAAAATTTGTCGTTTAAAATCGGATCTAATACCATTTTCAATTGTCTTATTAAAGCAGTATTTTCACTTGCATTATCAAAAGAAATAGAAAATATTTTCTTTCTATACCATAATTTCTACAAGTAAGAAAAATTAAATTGCTATATTTGTAGCAGAATGTTTCTCAGAAAATTTAGAAAATGATAAAATACATTTTTGTAAAATTCAGTTATTAGCAATAAAGTGAGTAGAAACACATAAATAATGAATAAGATTAAGAGCTTCCCATATATCGAAAGTTAATAAAATTTTTCTAACATCACTAGTAAAAAGAGCCTTCAAATTTTTCTATTTACAAATAAATCTTCATTTTCTTTAGTTATAGTTTGTCTACTAATTCTCTTATAATCAGGAGCAAAAAACAGATTAAGATAATCAATAAATGCATTTGATTCAGTAAAAGAAAATGAAAGTCTTGCTCGAACCATAAATTTAACTAACTTATGTTTATTTGCTTCAAGCTTATATCTCCAAGTGGAGAGTCTGCCTGAATCAGCTCATATTTGTGCTTGTTGTGGTAGTAAACCATGATCTTTAACTTGTTTTTTTCATAGTGTTTACTAAAAACACCTGTACCATATCCTTGTTTATGATCAAATAGTTGATGACAGCATTTACATTATGCCTTTCTTCTACCTTCAATAATTTTTTTTTGAAATGGTTCCACACTAGAGAAGTTTTGACTTTTATTTTAATGGTTGTGCTAGTTGGTTATTGTGTTTCTAAAACTATAGTATCATGCAGTGCTGGCTGTGCATCGTGTTATTCTTGTATTTCAGTAAAAGGGAGCCAGAGATTGTGCGTGCATTGTTGTGGTGATAAACCGTGATCTTTAGTATGCTTTTTTTCATAGTGTTTACTAAAGACACATGTACCATATCCTTCTTTATGATTAAATATTTAATGATAGTACTTACATTCTGCCTTCTTCTACCTCAATAACTTTTTTCGAAATTATTCCACACTAGAGAAGTTTTGGCTCTTATTTTAGTGGTTGTGCTAATTGGTTGTTGTGTTTCTTAAACTATAGTATCATGCAGTGCTGGTTGTATATCGTGTTATTCTTATATTTCAGTGAAAAAGGGAGCCAGAGATTGTGAGTGTATTGATGATGATGACATTAAAAGTTGAGAATATGAGGAATAATGACGAAGGAAGAAAATAGAATGCCGACCTGTACCACTATCATTAGCATATGCAACATGTGTATAGGTGCAAGGCCACTGTAGTCAATTGCATAGCTTGACGAACTATGATAGGGAGCAAATCCGGATGTTGGGGGACCATAATTGTATGGTGGATAGGCGACATATGTTGACGATGAGCTACCGCCAGCATCAGTGTAAGGGGCGGAAGATGAAGGATTGTTTATTGATGAAGAGCTACCATCGGCTTCGGGTGAGGTACCGCCAGTACTCTAGTTGGGCTCCTTTAGACTAGATTAGAAGTTGGTAGAGATTTATAATTATAAGAATAAGAGTGATTTATAATAGAAGAGAGAGGGTTGAGATTGAATGAGATGAAAGTGGAGAGATTGGAGGGTATTTATAGAGGTTGGAGGGGTTTTTTAATTTTCTTTAAAGGAACACAACGACTCTATTTTGAGCCGTTACGGGTGAGTCAGAGGGTTGGAGGGGTTTTTTAATTTTCTTTAAAGAAACACGATGACTCTATTTTGAGCCGTTGAGGGTTGAAAAAAATAAAAAAACAATCTAGGGCCCTGAGACTAAATTTTCTCTCTCACAGTTATTAAAAATATTGGACATAAAAAAATTTATTATAGAAGGGGGGTTGGGGAAATTTTTTTCCGACCCGATTCGTCCTATGATTCGTCACGGGACGAATCTGACCCGTCCCGTTTACGCGGGACGGGTCAATTTGTATTGACCCGCCCCTAAACGGGGCAGGTCCAGGTTGACCCACAACCCACCCTGTATTCAAACGGGTCGCACAGGGTAGGGTGGGGCGGCGGGTCGAAGCGGGTCGACCCCACCCCATTAGCCATCCCTAATTCCATTTATCTAATAATAAGTTTTTTTTACCTATGGATAAATTTTCAAAAAAACTTTTTTAAAAATAATTTTAAAAATAAACATCTCCCAAAAGTGTTTCTAAGAATAGACCTCCGACACGTCACGTCAGCGCCACATCAGTGCTGGTTGCCAGCGTGACGCTCGCACCAACGGAGGTTATGTTTTATTTCGATCGGGTTGACAACCCTGGTTGAAAGTTATATATATTTTTTGATTTTTTCGACTCGGCCGGTTGCCAACTCAGGTCAAACTTATCTCCAATTTTTAGTAGAATTGACTTGGCTGAGATTGGCAACCGCAGCCAAGCAATTTTTTTCCATGTCAGATAAGCATGCGGTTCATGCATTTCATGCATGCAAGCGTGTATGCATGAGTGCAATGTCATGCGTGCGTACGCACATGTATGAACGTGTGCATGCATTCATGCATGCATGCATGAACTGTATGTAACATGCAACAACAAAAAAAATTGTTTGGCTCGGGTTGCCAACGCCGGTCTAGACTTGTAGTTTCACTTCACAATTAGAGGCAAGTCCGGCAGGGGTTGGCAACCCCTCCTGATATATATATATATATTATATATATATATATATATATATATATATATATATATATATATATATATATATATATATATATAATATATATATATATATATATATATATAGGGAGCTGATCCTCTAAGAACGGTTCTCACGGATTTCTGTGAGAACTTTCACGTGAGTCGTCGGATCTGATAGATCAAATCAAATAAAACTAGATCTCTATCAGATCCGACGGCCCACGTTAAAGTTCTCACATGAATCCATGAGAACCGTTCTTAGGGGATCAACTCACTATATATATATATATTATATATATATATATATATATATATATATATATATAGATGTATATATATATAGATGTATATATATATAGATGTATATCAGCTGACGGCTGAGAGACTCTCTCAGCCTGCGGTGACATGGCTCAATATTTGTCACCGCACTAACTTGCGGCCCGCTTATAGGAAGAAGTTAAATTACTAAATACCCCTTATGAAAAGCTACTCTTTCGATAACTTCCGTTATTGTTTATTATTATTTCCCCACAAGGCAATTTTTGACCGCTCGTTGTCAGATTTAGGTTATTGTTTATTATTATTTTTTCCTCTTTTTTTTGCCGCTCTTTATAGGATTTAGGTTATTGTTTATTATTATTTTTTCTCCTATTTTCTTACCTCTCTTTGTCAGATTTAGGTTCTCCTTTTCAGCCTGCGATAAACTTTTTCCTGAAAATATCGTTTTTTCAGAGCAATTTTTTATCCTTTTTATTTAATGTCGACGTCTGAGCAGTCTGCTTCCCCTGCCAATTCTGGTCGCAGTCGTAAGCGATCTTTATCTGACGATCTAAATATGGAGGATATATCATCTGGTTTAACTTTCTCTCAGAATATTGAAAATATTGAAGGGTTGACATCTTTGCATGCCGATCAACAGGTTTTAATTGTGTCACTTGTTCTAAAGTTTCAGAAATGCGACCATGGCGCAATCTTATTTGAAAATAATCTCCGGCTGTGAAATCTTTTTTTTGTGACTGCGACCTAAGTCGCATTCCTTGTTCGAACTATAATTTGTTTTACAGAATAGAATAATTACTTGTTTTAATCTTTTTAGAACAGCGATCACGGTCGCAATTTGATTTTTGTGACTGCGACCCAAGTCGCATTCTTTGTTGTCATAATTCTTACACGTTTCTATGTGAATTATATCCATTTTATATATTCATTAGATTGTTGCACAGTTATTATTCTGTTTTTTTAAAAATATGCTCATACGCATAACTGTGACTACGGTCGCAGTCTTTAGTAAGAAGTAATATAGATTTCATCTCATCTGCGATCTTGGTCGCAGTTTTAGAAATTATATTTTAGACGTGTGATATCTAAAAAATATTTATATTTATGTAGTTTGTCTAATTGTTTTTGTAGGATATGAATGCAATGGAGAAATGTCTGGAAGCTCAAATAATTTTTTAGGGAAACAGTTTCTCACGGATGTGGAAGCATACAATTTCGACAATTTTATGCAAGGAACAGAGGTTTTTGTGTGAGAAGAAAAGGAATAGATAAGTCACGGAAGCCTCCTCATGAAGTTATTTGAAGAAAATTTTACTGTAACAAGGAAGGTGTGAAGAAGTTGTGTGACAAAGACAAGAGGTTCTTATAGTGCATCGTCGAATTGACACTAGAGTAGCGTGTCCTGCTGAGATGCATGTTCGTCTTCGTTTTTTTTGACAAAAGATATTGGGTTGTCACAAAACTTGTTGATTCTCATTCACATGAATTGTCAAGCCCGATAAGGTACATCACCATTACTCTCATCAGACTCATCGTTCGAAGATTAGCAGAAGCATCATGAGCAATTTGGTTGATGTGGGAATGCGCCCTTCAAATATTTCTCGTGTTGTGAATGCAATGAGCCAGGGGAAGGCTGTGAAGAAGTGAGCCCGCACCAAGTTATTGATTTTACTCGTCAACGTAGAAATAACATTGGCCATGAGTTTATTGCTATTATCAATATTTCCAAGAGAAAGCCGAGACCGATCCAGAATTTTTCTTTGCAAGTGAAGTCGATAACGCGGGCACACTTAGAAGTATTTTTTGGGCTGATGGAAGAGCTATTTCCTCATATTTGAGGTTCTGTGATGGGATTGTTTTTGACACAACATACAGACTAATCACTTGAGCTTGCCATTTGCTCCATTCATTGGAGTAAATCATCATCGGCAGTCAATTTTGTTCGGATGTGCATTGCTTGCTGATGAGAAGAGAGATACGTTTGTGTGGCTATTCCAAAATGGCTCAAGTGCATGCATGAAGTTGCACCAAAGTTGATTATTACTGATCAGGATGCCCAGATTGGTGACGCTATCAAGCTTGTTTTTCTAACTACTCGGCACCGGTTTTATTTCTGACATGTACGGAAACATATTGCCGAGCAACAAATACCGATGACAAACAAGTATGGAGAAGATATGGTCTCTGATTTTCATGATTGGTACACCTCCCGTGATATAAGCACATGCGAGGAGCGATGACGTTTGATGAATGAAAAATATCATTTAGAAGAAGAAGACAGTTGGTTGTTGAAGATGCATAGACTGCGCGGACATTGGGTTAATGCATATCTCAAGGATGTTTTCTGTGCTGGAATGACAACCAGCCAGAGGTCCGAGAGTATTAATTCCATCTTGATGGTTTTGTTAATGCAAACACGAAAACTAGTGGAATTTGTTCACCAATATGATAAAGCTGTTGCTGCCCGTCGTACCTCTGAATCTCAATAAGATTTTCGGGGTTTGAATTCTGTGCCCAACTGTACATCGAATCCATATGAGATACAGGTTTCGAAGTTGTATACACCGAAGATTTTTCAGTTGTTCCAAAAGGAATGAGCAGTTATAATGACACTGTTTTTCAGAAGAGTTAGAACATGACAAACCTGGATCAAAATATTTGGTTGGTGATTTTTCAGAATCAAAAGACAGCTGGGAAAAGGTCAGTTATGATAAGCATAAGGAACTTCATGTTTCTTGTAGTTGCTCGTTATTTGAAGCAGAGGGTATCCTATGTAGACATATTCTGTGTATTTTGTGGCGCAATCACGTTATACATATACCGGAATCATATATGCTTCAGGGATGGAGGTTGGATGCTCGTTACAAAAACGTTGCAATTGAAAATGGCATCAGGCCTTTTCCCAGTCAAGGCACTCCACGGACGGCTAGATTGTGGACAATTCGTTCAAAATTTAATCCAATTCTTGAGATGGTCGCTGATTCTGATATCCATCTTTCAAAGTTGGACGCAGTTTTGGAAAGATTTGCCGAAGAAACCACTAGTGAATACAGAGCCATATCAGGAAATTTTCAGTCATCACAGCCTAAAACTACAGTTGGTTCCAGTGGATTCGTTGTCGTTCTGCGAGATGGTGAAGAATTGAATATACGTGATCCAATTGGTCCTGTACCAACCAAGGGAGGCCTAGAGCTGCATCCAGGCTTAAGTCTGGTTTTGCAGATTCTATATATCAGAAGGAAGTTAAGCATCGAAGATGTGGTAACTGTCAAGAGCTGGCTATTACAGGACTGGTTGTCCGTTACTGGTATTACATTAAACCTGTTAAACAATTTTTTATAATGATTTATGTTTAAATTCTTACTATTCCTTTTTTAATGGCAGAAGAAGTAGGTTTGGGTTTGCGTCCATCTTTAAGGAATAAAATCTTCATTTTTTCATGAACTGGGACCAGGGTCGCACAGTGTAGAGAGATTCATGTCGCAGTCTGCCACTGGCGTGTCATTATAATCAGATTTTATTCTCATTTTTTGATTTCTACTGTACTATTTTTGTATTTAGTTGTACTTTAAAGTTTTACTGTTACAAAATTCTCCTATATAGTTTAATTTTGTTTACTATAACGTAGACAGCGACTTTGGTCGCATTATACGTGGTTAATTGTGACCATGGTCGCAGTGTTTCTATATCGTGAAAATTGAATTGATGCTTTTATAATTGCCCCCGTCTCTTGGTATATTATTGTAACATCTGAATATAGTTAAAGATTCTCCGCACTATTATATTTTGACATTTTTAGCGCTTTGTTCTTTTTTAATTCCACTCAACGTAAAGTACCACTGCGGCCATGGTCGCATCGATATTTACACATTTGAATATTGACTTTCTCCTTATATACAACATCTCATTCACTGCGACCCGAGTCGCAGTTGCCTGACGGATTTTTTTAGATTTTTTTGCCTACAGTCGCAGCGTTCCCTTTATTTTTTAATTGTAACTTCCATTTCTGCATTTTCGCCCTATGTTTTTGCTTTACTCCACTGAACATAAATTAAAACTGCGACCTTGATCGCAGTGTCGACTTTTTTGCCCATTTGAACATATTATCTGGATGTGTACACTAGTTTCATGACTACGACCAGAGTCGCAGTTTGGTGAAATAAAATTTGTGACAAATGTACAGTATTTCAACCAAGACTAAGTATTAAAAAACTATAATTCACACAATTAATCTTAGAAAACAGGGTTATATATATATATAAAATCAAAATACAAATTTTAAACTTCTAATCTACTCCTTCTCGTCATCACCATCATAATCAGATTCGTCCTCAAGATTATGACCGCGTTCGTCTTCCGTATCGCTTTCCGTCTCTTCCAGCTCTTTACCAACAATCTCCTCTTCGCTTTCTTTCTCTTCATGTATGTATTTTGGTTCATCAATGAACTCGCAGAACGGGTCGTCTGTATCAAGCTCATCCTCTGACCCGTAGCGAGGCATCGCTTCAGAATTATACATCCAATTATCATTAGATGATTGGCTTCTTTCCGGTGAAGACGGTGGAGAAGACATTTTTGAATCTGATTTCGAATATTGAAAGTAACGAGTTTAAGCAAAACCAATTTAGTATGTTTATAATCCTGTCCTGATGACCCTTTATATATTTTTAATCCCGGAATTCCAAAAGGTTTAAGCTCTCAAACCATGTGAATATGTCCCAAATTTATTTTCTATCTTTTCTCTAAAATTGTATACTTCCTAGGTGACTGTTCAGTTATCCAAAACAGTTTAAAAGTTAATACAGTCTTACATTAAATTACTTTGTACTCCAAAACAGTTCATTATTGCGACCACAGTCGCATTGGGGACTGATAATGATTAAGTAACTGCGACCATGATCGCTGTCTCGATTATAGTATCGCAATATAAGGAAACGCTGTAACTAAAACAGTTCATTAATGCGACTTTGGTCGCAATACAACTGCTGAACGTATGTTTGTTTCTAATATCAGTACGTAATAGTAAAATGCACGGTGTAACAAATGTAGATTGAAAATAATCAATGGAATTTATAATAAATAAATGTATAAAAATGTTTATAAATTAAATCAATAAAACAAAAAAAATCAATGAATTTCAAATATTTTTTACATTTATAAATAAAAAATTGTGGTATATCAATAAATTGCCCACTGTCAGTCTTCAAATACCATCCTTCGTATCATTTTTGTTTCTTCATCCCAACTCTTCTCTCTATCTGCAAGTATCATGCATGCAAGCTCACTTCTTAGTCTCTGTACATCAGCAGCCGTAACAGTATCAACAGCTGGTGGACTACCAAATGCTATACTTTCCATGTACTTGCATACATATACAGCGCAATCAACACTGAAATTTGCACAGAGTAATCATTAAATGAAATTAGATTTTTGTACTAAAAAAGCTAGAAAATATGATAGGTAAGGAGATGTCAAAAATTTATATACCTGTTTGCTTGTTGGGGGCATCTTGTGTATTTTATATTTGTTTTTCTCATTAATTTATTGAAATCAATCTCAAAAATCTGTAATAATCTTTTTTTCTGCAATGTCAATAGAAAAAAATCAGTATTAATCAAATTAAATGCAAGTTTCCAGTAATTGAAATATTAAATTTCAACTCACCATTATTCTTGCATCTTTTTGATAAAGCTTTAATATACTACTAGTTTTTTCAGCTGGGACCAAAGAGTTGTAAAAAATCTACTCTTCTGTATGGCAATCAAATACCAACAAGGTCCAGTGAAATCCGGGATCGTTGGCACTATGTTTGTGATTGATCGGGAAGAACATGTACTGCACATTATCTGTCCAGTTTTTCAACAGCTGCTGCTTGATGAAATGATCTTCCAGATCTTTACTTTTAGATACAATACCGTGCTGCGGACAACAAAAAAAATAAAATACAAAATGAATTTAAAGTATAAAAAATTATGAAAATTAGAAGTCATTACGTCAAGACAACAGACTGCGATCATGGTCGTATTGTTTCTTAATTATCACATTTTTATATTAATTAATGCAGTGACCAAGGTGGCAGTATTGTTATTAATAAAGACCGCTAGGAATTGCAATCTAGGTCGCATACTTTTCATTACTAAAATTATAATCGTGGTGATTTATATTATCATGGACTGCGACTTAGGTCGCAGTACATTAGGTAGCTGCTCCTTTTATATTAGCACGCATAGCGACCAAGGTCGCAGTGTTTGTTGTTGATTAAGACCTCCAAGAATTGCAATCTAGGTCGCATACTTTTCATTACTAAAATTATAATCGTGGTGATTTATATTATCATGGACTGTGACTTAGGTCTCAATACATTAGGTAGCTGCTCTTTTTATATTAGCACGCATAGCGACCAAGGTCGCAGTGTTTGTTGTTGATTAAGACTGCCGCCAGCAACTGCGACCACAGTCATAACCTTCATTTTAAATTGATATTGGGGTGAATTAATTTAATTATAAACTGCGACCTTAGTCGCAGTACATTCGTTATGCCTAAACAGCGATAAAGAATATTAGTAGAATATTTAACGTTCAAAGATTTAATTCACCAAATTAATTAGGAAATTGATATTATATTAAACCGTAAAGTAGGAAATAGATGTTTACCCAAGCTTCGCTCTGAAAGAATATACTTTTTAATCCTCCTCTTTTCTCTAGATGCTGCATGTAGAAATGAATTATATTCACATCTAACTCTCTACTGAACATCAGGTCCTCAATGTCATTCTTTGTAACAATGATTCCGTTGTCGGTATCCTGATATGCAGTAGAACTGCAAGATATTCAAAACAAAGTTAGTAATTAAATTGTTCTTATATATATATAACAGTTTTTTGATATGATTTATAATAAAATAATTAACTTACTCAGAGAAGGCCTTGTCCAAGAAATTTTTTATAATAGCTTGTTGATGGGGCTGCAGAATTCTGTATGCTGTGGTTTCGGTCAATTCCCTCGTTTTTAGCTGAGTGGGGGGAATTGCTTTGTCGCCGAAACCAGCGGCAGAACTCTGAGCCGCAGGCTGTGAAAGAGGATGTTCATTAATTTTCTTCTTCTGTTTTGGATAAATAAAGTCGGAGTCATCGCGATCTCTTTCAGCGCGCTTGCGTTCTCTGACTCCCCTTTCTATCGTTCCTTTAGAGTAATCCAAAACTGTTCTTTTTAAGGATTGCTTTTGATCCAGAGCATGTTCTTGAATTTTTTCTTCAGAAGCTCTATCTCTTTGGAGTTCTTGAATCTGTTGAATTATATTCAAAGAAAAACTGGGGATATCTTCCCCAGAAATATTTACAATAAATTCAGAACCCATGATTTCATCCTCTTCCAATTTTTTCTTCTTCTCTTCAGCCTGCTTCTCCATCTGCTCCATAATTATTTTCTGCTTCTTCTCCTCTTCTCCCTTCTTCCTTCTCCTCTCATCTTCTTTCATCCTCTCCTTCAACTCTTCCCCCTCTTTCTTCTTTTTCTCCTGCCTCTTCTCCTCCTCCTCTAACTTTCTCCTCTTCTCCTTTTCCTGCTCCTCCTCTTCTTTCCTCCTCTTCTCCTTCTCCTTCTTCTCCACTACACTCCTCTTCTGCTCCTCCTCCTCTTCCCTTCTCCTCTCCTCCTCTTCCCTTCTCTTCTCATTCTCTTCCTCTTCTCTCCTCCTCCTCTCCTGCCCCTCCTCTTCCCTCCTTCTCTCCTCCTTCTCCTGCTCCTCCTCTTCCCTCCTCCTCTTCTCCTTCTCCTTTTCTTCCCTTATTCTCCTCTCATTCTCCTTCTCCCTTTTCTTTCCTCCTCTCCTCTTTTCCTTCTCTTCTTCCATCCTTCTCCTCTCATTCTCCTCCTTTGCCATCCTCTTCTCCTTTTCCTTCTCCTCCGCAGCAGCGGCTGTTCTTAGCAGCTCTTCTTCTTCTTCTTCTTTCACTTTTAATTTCCTCTGCTGCTTTTTTAATTTTTTCTTCTCTCTTATTTCTCTTCTTTTTTTTTTAATTCAGCCTTGAGTCTGTTCTCAGTCTCCATTTTTTCAATTTTTCTTTCAAGCTGAGAAACATATTCTCTCAAGTACTGATTTTGATTCCTCAACTCTTCAATTTCTTCAGCTTGTTCATCCCGTGGTAGTGGCAAATAACCTGTAAAAGTTGGTTCTTGCTCACTCGTCTCTTCTTGCTCAATTATTTCTGCAGCTTCTGGTTCCTTTTCCGACGGGATGTTAGCTTGATTATATGTATTTCCTTCTTCTTCTTCTTCTTCATCTTCATCTTCATCTTCTTCTTCCTCCTTCTCTTCCCCTTCAACAGGAAGGCTAATCATAATTTTTTCATCATTAGAGATGTTGACCATTCGACACAAAATCTGAAAAGAAAAATAAAAAAATTAAGTTAAAACCAAAACAATGAAATAATTATACTGCGACCAAGGTCGCAGTTTATTTATTAACTATTAAGATAGAATGCGACCATGGTCGCAGTTTGTTTGTCCGGCACATAAATTTAACTGTGAAGACTTGCAGCTTAATACTGCGACCATGGTCGCATTTAATGTATACGGTATTATCAGGAGAATGCGACCATGGTCGCACTTTGTATGTCCGGCACATAAAATGAACTGCGAAACGTGCAGCTCAATACTGCGACCATGGTCGCATTCTGAGATTATAGTCGCATTTTATTTGTACTGCACATAAAAAGAACTTGAACCAAGGCCCCATTTAAATGTATAAAATTTTAATCAATACTATATGGTATTTAATATTTTAAAACTTACGATATTTGCGTCAAGCTCATTTAGATCAACTTCAAGCAGAGATCTGCTAATGTTCTGGAGGTCCCATCTTACTGCGCGTGGGGTTTTGTCCTCCAAACCAGAACTCGGCTCAAAAATAGGAGCCTTCTCACATAGCCAATACTGCAAAATGTAAAATTAAATTAGTTTACACAAATATTCACAAGATTATGGGAAAATTTCATACAATGTTGGCCAAATTTGACATACTTACAATAATTTGCACGGAGCATCCTTGCAGCTCGTACGTGGTGTGCCTGAAGATGTCCATTGACTCAATCAGGAATTGCCAAACAGGTTTAGCCCAGCATATTGTCCTCATCAGCTGCATATTGGCAATCTGTTCCACAATATACCACGGCACCGTGCATTTACTGTCAGAGAAGAATAGAGTGGTAGACATGTACAGGATGATTATTGTAGTAAAGTCTTGAGCTGCAAGTCTTTGTCTGTCTCTTATAATTTCATGTAAAGTCACTTGCTGCTCAAGCTGTTCATCCTTTGTCACATCTAATTCACCCTCCTTTTCTTGACCAGAAGATCATCCAAAGCCTCTTCAATAGATACTTTCGTGATCTTCTTTATATTGGGGAAATAATGTTTTATAACCCCTCTGTCTTTCATCGTAAAGGTCTTATTCATAATAAAATCCGCCCTAATGATAGGTAGACCAAAAGTTAGGGCAACATCCTCCACTGTTAACTCAATTTGTTTGCCCCCAATTTTAAAGGTCCTTGTATCCCTATCATACCGGTCTAAAATACTCAGTACAGCAATGTTTGATTTTAGACCCTTTTCAACCCCAAATTCCTCATTGTAAAATGCCATGAAGATTGGGCCAAATGGGGTATTCTTCATCGCCTCTAAGAAATCGGCCTGAATGTACTTTTTGAATTTCTTTATGAACTCGCACATAGGTTTAGGCTCGATATCAGAGGACGAACCTTCATCTGTTGTTTACCTATAGATGAAGAAAAATTAAAAACTTTAACCAATGATTATTTTAAAATTATAAGGGAATAAAAAACATATTATTGTTTAAAAACACTGCGACCTAGGTCGCAGTCATCTACAGCGCAAATGTAAACAACTGCGACCCGGGTCGACACTGCGACCAAGGTCGCAGTCATCTACAGCGCAAATGTAAACAACAGCGACCCGGGTCGACACTGTGACTAAGATCGCAGTCATCTACAGCGCAAATGTAAACAACAGCGACCCGGGTCGACACTGCAACCAAGGTCGCATAAGATTACAGTGCAAACATAAACAACTGCGATCCGGGAATTAAAAACAGATGATGTTAAATACACTGCGACCATGGTCGCACGACACTACATCGCATATTGAAACAACTGTCTGCGGTGACGTATCATATTGAAACAACTGCAACCCATGTCGTCAGTATGTAATAAAAAACAAAGGACGTATCATATACTGCGACCAACGTCGCATTCGTCTACAACGAAAAGTCCAAAAAAATAAAAAATTTTAAAACTCTACGATCTAAGTCGCACAGATATGCAACTATAATTTTAACAACTGCGACCGAGGTCGACAAATAGTGTATGAAAAAAATTTTATTTAAAAAAATATTAGCAAGGTCGCATACATATACATCGCTTTTTCAAAAATACTGCGACCATGGTAAAAATAGAAGGAAATGAAAAAACTTGAAAAAAAATGGACCTTTATCATTGTGTTAGAAAATTTATAAATTTAAAAAATTATTCGTCATCTAAAGTTTCAGAATCTCTTTCTTAATTGCGACCATGTGTAGGATCACCTAGAGGGGGTGAATAGGTGATGGCTAATCTAATGGTCACTAAATGCCAAATTAATGCGGATTAAAAACTAATATGACCTAAACAAACTATTTAAACTAAACACCACGTATAACACAAGAGTGTAGCCGAATTCCCCGTGAAGGGCTCTGAACTAGCTCCTCTAGATTCCCCTAGATAAGGGTTGAGGTGCCGCGTTGGCTCTCTTGGTTGAATACAAGTGTTAGCAGATAAACCCAAGCATGTATAGCAATTAAGCACAGTATGAATATCAAGCATGTAAGGATAAGCACAATAATAGCATGCAAGATATAAACAAAAGACAAAGAGAGAGAGAGAGAGAGAGAGAGAGAGAGAGTGAGCAATCGCAAACACAAGGGGTTTGTTTCGAGGTTCGAGCACACTTGCTCTACATCCCCGCCTTCGACACACGAAGGATTTCCACTATAATCGATCCCACCGGATCACTCGGTGTCGCAACACCTACAACTCTCGGACTCCCTAGTCCGTACACACCGCAAGCCCACCGGCTCGCCGAGGCCGCACCTCAAACAGAGGGTTCACACACGAACTCGAAACAACCGCGAACGCACTCGTCCGCCTCCTCAAGAAACAAGAAAAGATCTCTTGGTGATCTAAACACTTGATCACCAATAAACACTCTCACTACAACACTCCTATAGGATGAATAGCAATGGATAGCTCAAGTGTATGTGTGAGAAAAACAAGGATGAGAATGGTGGAGGAAAACTCAAAGAAATACTTTTAAACACTCTTGATAAAACTCTCCTTTTGATTGGAAATATTTGCTCTTAATCAAGTGGAGGAAAACCTCTAAATAGTTTAGGAAAAACTGGTGAAAACTCACTTGAAAATCTTGGAGAAAAACAATGCCCAAACCCCCAAATTTATAGGGCTAGAAAAACTAGCCGTTGGGGTCTGTCAGAACTGTCGGTCGACCGCCTGGTCGACCGGCCAACGGTCATATTTCAGACCGTTGTGCCAGCGGTCGACCGGTCGGTCGACCGAGGCCAGGATAAGAGAGCAAGTCTCTCTGTTCGGTCGACCGCCGGTCGGCCGGGCCTTTCCAGAGAGCAGAGCTTTCTGGACGGTCGACCGGGTCGGTCGACCGGCCTCCTGCCAGAACTGGCGTGCACGTCTGTGCACGTCGGTCGACCGGCTCGGTCGACCGGCTGAAGCCAGGACAGAAAACAGGGATTTAAACTAAGGTATTTTAACACAAATAAAATCCCATAAAATTACAGAAAATCTACAAAAATAGTTTTGATGTTATACTTTGATAAACAAACATGCTTGCACAAAATCAAGGCATGTTACAAATGTTTTGGACTATTTTTATAATATGGAATAATTGGCTCAAATGAAAACAGTATTTTTCCAAACATGATTTTTCAAAATTATTTTTCCAAAACTTCACCAAATACAAAAACAAGATATTTAAATAACTTTGAAAGCATAGGGTGTATGGATTTGATCCACTACACAAACATGGTGAAATATCTATGTTTTTGACTTTAAGCTTTAAACACGGTTTTGGATAAAAGATATGAACTTGAATACCAAAAACTAAAAAGATATTTGTCAAAGAGAAAAATCTTTTCTAAAACAAACTAAATCAAGAGTGTGTGTGTATTATGATACTTGGGCAATCCACCAACTACTCTATCCTTTACATTTTATCTAAAAATAAAATCTTCTAAAACAAACCTAGACACAAGTCTTCATCTTCTTGAAGTCTTCACTTGAAGTCTTCACATCCTCTTGACTTGGTCCAAACACGATCCAATGGCTCTTGGATCAAACCGTGCTATCTCCAAAACTTGACTTTAAATCCTTTATTGAAGCTATGCACCTACTTAGATCTTGATCATAAATCTGTCACTAATTAAACACAAGACATTAGTACTATAACTACATGAGTTGATCATCATCAAAACTAGAATGATGGGCCTTCGGCCAACAATCTCCCCTTTTTGATGATAACAAAACTCATCAAGTTATATATGCATGGATTAAAGTAAAGCTTCAAGGAAGCTCCCCCTTAACTCATGCATAACAAATAAAAACAAAATAATGCAATGAGGCACATAAACATGTATGTAAAAGAAGGAGTAAACATGCTAATCAAGTATAAAACAAAAATTCTTTTTCTCCCATTTGCACAACAAAACATATATGCATAAACATAAATCCTTTTTGCACAACAAAACATATATGCATAAATATAAATCCTTTAACCACAAAAGCATGCATATATACCAAATACTTCTCCCCCTTTTTGTCAATCATCAACAAAGGGGTTAAAGTAAAACAAAACCAAATAAAATTTTCTCCCCTTTTTATCCGAAACAGAAAACCAAAGAAGGGGTAAACCAAACAAATCAATAAATGGTTATATGCGATATACATTCATGAAGAGGAAGACAGTAAAGTAACTTCCCTACACATATACATTACATGAAAGAGGGATGACAAGCCCTAATTCACATAACATATAATATGTAATGCATAAGAGGAGATGTGAAGCTCCCCCTACACACGTGTACCGCATAAAGAAGAGTTGTCAAGCTCCTCAATATACAATACACTCAACATGATAGATGTTGAAGAGATGTTAAGCTCTCCTTGCATATAAGCAATACAACTCAAAAATATTTTGATTTTTCTTATAAAACAAAATTTTGAATTTTTCTTATAAAATTTTCATTTTCTTATCATAAACAACTTTGTGCTTTAAACATGTAAAAATCAATGTTAACTCAAGCACAATTAACTCATATATATGTATGAAAAATGAGTATACCAAATGAAATTGATACATACATATATAAGAAAACAAAATATGAGTATATACAAAAATAGAGTCAAATTGATACCAATTGAAACGATTCAATGATACCAATTGAAACAATAATAGGATCATGTGTATATCTCATAAACATTGAAGAATAAATAACTAGTTAAATTAATTTTTGAAAAACTAGTTAAAGATCCTTCAAAAACATGAAACCAAATCATATGTATTTCATGAATCATACCAAATACACAAGAATTGACACTCGATCTATAAAGCTCAAAAATATGTTCATGAACCAAGTCATGACAAACAAATAAAGTGTGAGTGTACAAAGATTATGTAAATAGCATTTTCATGAAATTAAACGATGAAGCCCAAAACACAAATATCATTTTATCAAACAAAACATGAAAATTCATTTTTCATTAAAACAATAAATTTTATGGTATATGTATGATTTATCTTAATCTAACAATATACATACATATCCCAAGCATAAAGAGTCTATTAAAGGTATTTGCATGAAGGCAAGAGACTCACGGGTATACATGTATATTTATTAGATTTGAATAAAAATTACATATACATGAAGTAAAACATGAAAATTGGCAAAACAAGTATAAATGAAAGAATCATCAAAACTAGGCTATACATGTGCATATAGTGGGTACAAATGAGCATGAAGTGCAAACATATATGAATCAATTTGTTGCTCACTACTTGAACATATATATACACAAGTTTTAATAAAAACTACATTTAACTAGTATTTACTGCATGAAGCACATAAAACAAATGAACATGCTAAAATTATGATATGAATAAAAAGCATGTATACAAAATAAGAGTTTAGAAATAGTTACCAACTAAGGAACTATGTTCCAAAACTCTAAACATGGTGGTTGTCCCACCAAACCTCCTTGATAGCGGTGCATCAAGTATATGTCCTTCAAGTCCATGCAACCACCATCAAGGCACCATTCCTCTCACGTCGTGTGAGAGCCCTCACCTACATCAAATACAAAAGGTGGGGATTTTGGTACCCATTTTCTGGGTCCATGGGGGTTAGCTTTATAGGGCACCCAAACATTTTTATTAGCAAAATTTAAAGCATTTATCTTATCATAACAAAATTTTGCTAAATGGCCTTTGCGGCCACAATGTGTACATTTGGACACCTTAGAATGCATATGTGTGTGAGGGTGATCATGGCGTGCAAAGTGTGCATATGCATGATGATGTGCATGAACATGTGGAGCTTGTTTCTTTGAAAACAAGGACTCCAAGCTCTTATGATTGAATGCACATGAGCTCAAAGTTGAGCTCAAACAATTTATCCTATTTTTCAAAACATTAATCTCACTTTCATCAATGGTGGCATGTAAAGCATGGTGAGAATGTGAAACATTTTTCTTATTCTTTTAAGAAAAACTTTCCTTTTCTTTTTCACAAATTTTTCTTTTTAAACAAGAGTTTTCTTGAAAAATAACTTCTTTTTGTTTTTCCACCAAAACAATTTTTTTTTTCAAACAAGTGTTTCTTTCACAAAGATCATTTAATTTGGAAAGCAAGGTAACATTTTCATTTTTCAAACATACATTTTCTTTTTCTAAACATGCAATTTTATTTTTAATGAATCATTTTCTATATGCATGCAATCAAAATTCTTTTTCAAATTTTTATTATCTTTTCTTAGCATGTCATATTTTTCAAGTAATTGTTGACATAAACAAGCAAGCTCATCATATGACATGTCATTTTCATCTACCTCGGATTCGGTAGTTACCTCAAGGGGGTTATCCCCTTGGACCATATAGCACATGTTGGAGACGTCACTTCCAACATCCGAATTGCTCCCCGCATAGTATTGTTCATTTTCTCTAAGGAGAGGAGGGAGTTCCAAACTACAAATATGTTAGAAACCCTTGATAAATAATCATCATTTAGGGTACTCTTCAAAGCATAAAGGGCTTTTGCATTAGCCTCATTATTCTTACCATTTAAACAATAAGCATTATTAGTTGTGGCAAGATAAACATGAATGCCTAGGGCCTTGAGGTACAAAGACATCTTAACCTTCCAAATTTGGATGTTAAGAATGTCAAAGGTGGGTGGTGACATGAAGTCCATGGTGTGTGTACAAATATAGTGATTAGCCTAAAAAGAGGATCTTTAACTCTAGGTTGTGAGACCCAAATTCAGAGCACTTGGCTCTGATACCAATTGTAGGATCACCTAGAGGGGGGTGAATTGGTGATGGCTAATCTAATGGTCACTAAATGCCAAATAATGCGGAATTAAAAACTAATATGACCTAAACAAACTATTTAACTAAACACCACGTATAACACAAGAGTGTAGCCGAATTCCCCGTGAAGGGCTCTGGACTAACTCCTCTAGATTCCCCTAGATAAGGGTTGAGGTGCCGCGTTGGCTTTCTTGGTTGAATACAAGTGTTAGCAAATAAACCAAGCATGTATATCAATTAAGCACAATATGAATATCAAGCATGTAAGGATAAGCACAATAATAGCATGCAAGATATAAACAAAACAAATAGAGAGAGTGAGCAATCGCAAACACAAGGGATTTGTTTTGAGGTTCGAGCACACTTGCTCTACATCCCCGCCTTCGACACACGAAGGATTACCACTATAATCGATCCCACCGGATCACTCGGTGCCGCAACACCTACAACTCTCGGACTCCCTAGTCCGTACACACCGCAAGCCCACCGGCTCGCCGAGGCCGCACCTCAAACAGAGAGTTCACACACGAACTCGAAACAACCGCGAACGCACTCGTCCGCCTACTCAAGAAATAAGAAAAGATCTCTTGGTGATCTAAACACTTGATCACCAATAAAACACTCTCACTACAACACTCCTATAGGATGAATAGCAATGGATAGCTCAAGTGTATGTGTGAGAAAAACAAGGATGAGAATGGTGGAGGAAAACTCAAAGAAATACTTTTAAACACTCTTGATAAAACTCTCCTTTTGATTGGAAATATTTGCTCTTAATCAAGTGGAGGAAAACCTCTAAATAGTTTAGGAAAAACTGGTGAAAACCCACTTGAAAATCTTGGAGAAAAACAATGCCCAAACCCCCAAATTTATAGGGCTAGAAAAACTAGCTGTTGGGGTCTGTCAGAACTGTCGGTCGACCGCCCGGTCGACCGGCCAACGGTCATATTTCAGACCGTTGTGCCAGCGGTCGACCGGTTCGGTCGGTCGACCGAGGCCAGGATACAGAGAGCAAGTCTCTCTGTCCGGTCAACCGCTCGGTCGGCCGGGCCTTTCCAGAGAGCAGAGATCTCTGGACGGTCGACCGGGTCGGTCGACCGGCCTCCTGCCAGAACTGGCGTGCACGTCTGTGCACGTCGGTCGACCGGCTCGGTCGACCGGCTGAAGCCAGGACAGAAAACAGGGATTTAAACTAAGGTATTTTAACACAAATAAAATCCCATAAAATTACAGAAAATCTACAAAAATAGTTTTGATGTTATACTTTGATAAACAAACATGCTTGCACAAAATCAAGGCATGTTACAAATGTTTGGACTATTTTTGTAATATGGAATAATTGGCTCAAATGAAAATAGTATTTTTCCAAACATGATTTTTCAAAAATTGTTTTTCTAAAACTTCACCAAATATAAAAACAAGATATTTAAACAACTTTGAAAGCATAGGGTGTATGGATTTGATCCACTACACAAACATGGTGAAATATCTATGTTTTTGACTTTAAGCTTTAAACACAGTTTTGGATAAAAGATATGAACTTGAATGCCAAAAACCAAAAAGATATTTTGTCAAAGAGAAAAATCTTTTCTAAAATAAACTAAATCAAGAGTGTGTGTGTATTATGATACTTGAGCAATCCACCAACTCTATCCTTTACATTTTATCTAAAAATAAAATCTTTTAAAACAAACCTAGACACAAGTCTTCATCTTCTTGAAGTCTTCACTTGAAGCCTTCACATCTTCTTGACTTGGTCCAAACACGATCCAATGGCTCTTGGATCAAACCGTGCTAACTCCAAAACTTGACTTTAAATCCTTTGTTGAAGCTATGCACCTACTAAGATCTTGATCATAAATCTGTCACTAATTAAACACAAGATCATTAGTACTATAACTACATGAGTTGATCATCATCAAAACTAGAGTGATGGACCTTCGGGCCAACACCATGGTCCCAAGATTTAAAAAAAGAAAAGAGATAGAAACTGAAATAAATCTGGAAAAAAATGAAACTATTAAAATCCACAAACCCTAAAAAAATTTGAAAATATCGTTTTTGTGGTACCTTTTTCGGCGGATGATTTCTTTGCCGCAATGTGTTGAAAATATATTTTTTTAAAAATGGATCAAATTTGTGAAACAATAGAACTAATTGGATCAAAATGATCAGGTGAAATTTTAGAGCTATGAATTTTTTTGAGAGGAAATTTTTTACATAAGGTAAAAAGTTGTGAGTAAGGATATTTTCGGAAAATACAATGTTGAGGTGACTGACATTAAATTAGGCGGGATTTTTCAGGATTTTGTCCGCCAAAATTTATGATAGGTTTGCGGCTCTGATGTTGCCACGTCCTGCCAGCTGAGAAACTCTCTCAGCTGGCGGCTGAGGTACAGTAACCCCATATATATATATATTATATATATATATATTATATATATATATATATATATATATATATAAATGTATATCAACCGACGGCTGAGAGACTCTCTCAGCCTGCGTTGACGTGGTTCAATAATTGTCACCGCACTAACTTGCGGCCCGCTTATAGGAAGAAGTTAAATTACTAAATACCCCTTGTTAAAAGCTACTTGTTCCGTAACTTTCGTTATTGTTTATTATTATTTCCCACCCCCAATTTTGACCGCTCGTTCAGATTTAGGTTAATGTTTATTATTATTTCCCTCCTTTTTTACCGCTCTTTATAAGATTTAGGTTATTGTTTATTATTATTTTTCCCCTATTTCTTTACCGCACTTTGTCAGATTTAGGTTTTCCTTTTCTAGCATGTGATAAACTTTTCTCTGAAAATATCATTTTTTTCAGAGTAATTTTTTTATCCTTTTTATTTAATGTCGACGTTTGAGCAGTCTACTTCCCCTGCCAATTCTGGTCGCAGTCGTAAGCGATCTCTATCTCCCAATCTAAATATGGAGGATATATCATCTGGTTCAACTTTCTCTCAGAATATTGAAAATATTGGAGGGTTGACATCTTTGCATGCCGATCAACAGGTTTTTATTGTGTCAATTTTTTTCCACAATTTCTTAAATATAGAATCTTTATATGTAGCGTATATGGTACTGCGACCTATAATCACTTGTTTTAAAGTTTTAGAATTGCGACCAAGGTCGCAATTTTTTTTGAAAATAATCTCCGGCTGTGAAAGCTTTTTTTCTGACTGCGACCTAAGTCGCATTCCTTGTTGTTATAATTCTTACACGTTTCTATGTGAATTATATTTATTTTATATATTCATTAGATTGTTGCACAGTTATTCAGTTTTTAAAAATTATTCTTATACGGAAAACTGCGACTACGATCGCAGTCTTTTAGTATGAAGTTATATAGATTTCATTACATCTGCGACCTTGATCGCAGTTTTAGTAATTAAAGTTCAGACTTGTGATATTTAAAAATATTTATATTTACATAGTTGTCAATTTGTTTTTGTAGGATCTGAATGCACATGGAGAAATAATCACTTGTTCGACCTATAATTCGTTTTACAGAATAGAATAATCACTTGTTTTAATCTTTTAGAACTGCGACCACGGTCGCAATTTGATTTCTGTGACTGCGACCTAAGTCGCATTCCTTGTTGTTATAATTCTTATACATTTCTATGTGAATTATATCCATTTTATATATTTATTAGATTATTGCACAGTTATTATTTAGTTTTTTAAAACTCTGCTCATACGGATAACTGCGACTACGGTCGCAGTCTTTTAGTAAGAAGTTATATAGATTTCATTACATCTACGACCTTGGTCGCAGTTTTAGAAATTAAAGTTCAGACATGTGCTATTTAAAAATATTTATATTTATGTAGTTTGTCAATTTGTTTTTGTAGGATCTGAATGCACATGGAGAAATGTCTGGAAGCTCAAATAATTTTTTAGGGAAACAATTTCTCACGGATATGGAAGCATACAATTTCTACAATTCTTATGCAAGAAACAGAGGTTTTGGCGTGAGAAGAAAAGGAATAGATAAGTCACGGAGGCCTCCTCATGAAGTTATTTGCAGAAAATTTTGCTGTAATAAGGAAGGTGTGAAGAAGTTGTGTGACAAAAGACAAAAGGGACTTACAGTGCATCGTCGAATTAACGCTAGAGTAGCGTGTCCTGCTGAGATGCATGTTCGTCTTCGTTTTTTATTTGATAGAAGATATTAGGTTGTTACAAAATTTGTTGATTCTCATTCATATGAATTGTCAAGCCCGGATAAGGTACATCACTATTACTCTTACCAGACTCATCGTTCAAAGATTAGCAGAAGCATTATGAGCAATTTGGTTGATGTGGGAATGCGCCCTTGAAATATTTCCCGTGTTGTGAATGCAATGAGCCAGGGAGAAGGTTGTGAAGAAGTGAGCCCGCAACAAGTTATTGATTTTACTCGTCAACGCAGAAATAACATTGGCCATGAGTTTATTGCGATCATCAAATATTTCCAAGAGAAAGCCGAGACCGATCCAGAATTTTTCTTTGCAAGTGAAGTTGATAACGCGGGCACACTTAGAAGCATTTTTTGGGCTGATGGAAGAGCTATTTCCTCGTATTTGAGGTTCTGTGATGTGATCGTTTTTGACACAACATACATGACTAATCACTTGAGCTTGCCATTTGCTCCATTCACAGGAGTAAATCATCATCGGCAGTCAATTTTGTTTGGCTGTGCATTGCTTGCTGATGAGCAGAGGGATACGTTTGTGTGGCTATTCCAAAAATGGCTCAAGTGCATGCATGGAGTTACACCGAAGTTGATTATTACTGATCAGGATGCCAGATTGGTGACGCCATCACGATTATTTTTCCAACTACTCGGCACCGGTACTGTTTCTGGCATGTACGGAAACATATTGCCGAGCAACAAATCCTGATAACAAACAAGTATGGAGAAGATATGGTCTCTGATTTCCATGATTGGTACTCCTCCCGTGATATAAGCACATGCAAGGAGCGATGGCATCTGATGAATGAAAAATATCATTTAGAAGAAGCAGACAGTTGGTTGTTGAAGATGCACAGACTGTGTGGACACTGGGTTAATGCATATCTCAAGGATGTTTTCTGTGCTGGAATGACAACCAGCCAGAGGTCCGAGAGTATTAATTCCTTCTTTGATGGTTTTGTTAATGCAAACACGAAACTAATAGAATTTGTTCACCAATATGATAAAGTTGTTGCTGCCTGTCGTACTTCTGAATCTCAACAAGATTTTCAGGGTTTGAATTCTGTGCCAACTGTACATCGAATTCATATGAGATATAGGTTTTAAAATTATATACACTGAAGATTTTTCAGTTGTTCCAAAAGGAATGGGCAGTTGTAATGACACTGTTTTCAGAAGAGTTGAAACACGACGGACCTGGATCAAAATATCTGGTTGGTGATTTTTCAGAATCAAAAGACAGCTGGAAAAGGTCAGTTATGAGAAGCCTGAGGAACTTCATGTTTCTTGTAGTTGCTCATTATTTGAAACAGAGGGTCTCCTTTGTGGACATATTCTGTGTATTTTGTGGCGCAATCACGTTACACATATACTGAAATCATATATACTTCAGAGATGGAGGTTGGATGCTCGTTACAAAAATGTTGCAATTGAAAATGGCATCAGGTCTTTTCCCAGTCAAGGCACTCCACGGACGATTAGATTGTGGACACTTCGTTCAAAATTTAATGCAATTCTTGAGATGGTCGCCGATTCTGATATCCATCTTTCAAAGTTGGACGCAGTTTTGGAAAGATTTGCTGAAGAAACCACTAGTGAATACAGAGCCATGTCAGGAAATTATCAGTCATCACAGCCTAAAACTACAGTTGGTTCCAGTGGATCCGTCGTCGTTCTGCGAGATGGTGAAGAATTGAATATACGTGATCCAATTGGTCTTGTACCAACCAAGGGGAGGCCTAGAGCTGCATCCAGGCTTAAGTCTGGTTTTGAAGATTCTCTATATCAGAAGGAAGTAAAGCATCGAAGATGTGGTAACTGTCAAGAGCTGGGCCATTACAGGACTGGTTGTCCATTACTGGTATTAAATTAAACCTATTATACACTTCTTTCTAATGATTTATGTTTAAAATTATTACTTTTCCTTTTAATGGCAGAAGAAGTAGGTTTGGGTTGCGTTCACCTAGAAGGAATAAAGTATTCATTTTGACAGTTTCAGTCATGAACTGCGACCAGGGTCGCACAATGCAGAGAGATTCATGTCGCATGCTGCCACTGGCGTGTCATTATAAGCAGATTTTAATATCATTTTTGACCGTGGTCGTAGTGTTTCTATGCCGGGAAAATTGATTTGTTGCTTTTAAAATTGCCCCAGTCTCTTGGTATATTATTATAACATCTGAATATAGTTGAAACTTTTTGCATAAATATAATTTCGACAATTTTGCGCTATGTTCTTTTTTTACTCCACTGAACATAAAGTAACACTGCGACCATGGTCGCATCGATATTTGAATATTGACTTTCTCGTTATCTACAACAGTTCCATCACTGCGACCAGAGTCACAGTTGCCTGACGATATTTTTTTTCTGTTTTCGACAACAGTCGCAGCGTTCCCTTTTTCATTTAATTTTAACTTCTATTTCGACATTTTCGCCCGATGTTTTGCTTTAGTCCACGGAATATAAATTAACACTGCGACCGTGATCGCATGTTCATTTTTGCCCATTTGAACGTATTGTCTGGATGTCTACACCAGTTTCATGACTGCGACCAGAGTCGCAGTTGGCTGACGATATATATATATCTTTTAATTGTAACATCCATTTCGATCTACAACATGAATATAATTTGTGACAAATGTACAACATTTCAACCAAGACTAAGTAGTAAAAATTATAATTCACACAATTAACATTAGAAAACAGGGTTATCTATTTATAAAAAATCGAAATACAAATTTTAAAGTTCTAATCTACTCCTTCTCGTCATCACCATCATAATCAGATTCGTCCTCAAGATTATGACTGTGTTCGTCTCCCGTATTGCTTTCCGTCTCTTTTACCTCTTTACCAACAATCTCCTTTTCGCTTTCTTCCTCTTCATGGCAGTATTTTGGTTCATCAATGAACTCCCAGAACGGGTCGTCTGTATCAAGCTCATCCTCTGACTTGTAGCGAGGGATTGCTTCAGAACTATACATCCAATTATCATTAGATGATTGGCTTCTTTCCGGTGAAAACGGTGGAGAAGACATTTTTGAATCTGTTTCCGAATATTGAAAGTAACGAATTTGAGCAACACCTATTTAGTATGTTTTATAATCCTGTCCTGATGACCCTTTATATATTTTTAATCTCGGAATTCCAAAGTTTTAAGTTCTCAAACGACGTGAACATGTCCCAAATTTATTTTCTGCTTTTTCCCAAAAATTGTATACTTTCCAGGTGACTGTTCAGTTCTCGAAAACAGTTAAAAAGTTAATACAGTCTTACATCAAGTTACTTTGTACTTTGAACACGTAAAGATTTTAATTGTTTTAATATCTTATGGTAGAAAAATGCAGGGAGGATTATGTTTACGATAACATAAATTAATGAAGTTAATTAAATTAAAACATATATAAAGGGCTATGTGTACAAAAACTTTGGTCTCTACGATTATGGAAGTGCGACCATAGTCGCATTGGGAACTGATAAATGATTACGTAACTGCGACCATGATCGCTGTCTCGATTACAGTATCGCAATATAAGGAAACGCTGTAACTCATACAGGTCATTACTGCGACTTTGGTCGCAGTACAACTTTTGAACTCATGTTTGTTTCTAATATCAATACGAATTAGTAAAATGCACGCTGTAACAGATGTAGATTGAAAATAATCAATGGATTTTATAATAAATAAATGTTAAAAAATGTTTATAAATTAAATCAATAAAACAAAAAAAAATCAATGAATTGCATTTATTTTTACATTTATAAATACAAATTGAGGTACATCTATGAATTGTCAAATGTCAGTTTTCAAATACCATCCTTCTTATAATTTCTGTTTCTTCATCCCAACTCTTCTCTCTATCTGCAAGTATCATGTATGCAAGCTCACTTCTTAATCTCTGTCATTGACAGCCAACAATATCAATAGCTGATGGACTATCAAATGCTATACTTTCCATGTACTTGCATACATATACAGCGCAATCAACACTGAAAATTGTACAGAGTAATCATTAAATGAAATTAGATTTCTGTACTAAAAAAAAGTAGAAAATATGATAGGTAAGTAGTTGTCAAAAAATTATATACCTGTTTGCTTATTGCGGGCATCTTGTGTATTTTATATTTGTTGTTTCATTAATTTATTGAAATCAATTTCAAAATCTGTAATAATTTTTCTTTCTGCAATGTAAATAGAAAAAAATATCACAATGCAAGTTTTCAGTAATCAAAATATAAAATTTCAACTAATCATTATTCTTGCATCTCTTTGATAAAGCTTTAATGTACTACTTATTTTTTTAGCTGAGACCAAAGAGTTGTAAAAAATCCACTCATCTGTATGGCAATCAAATACCAACAAGGTCCAGTGAAATCCGGGATCGTTGGCACTGTGTTTGTGATTGATCGGGAAGAACATGTACTGCACATCAACTGTCCAGTTTTTCAATAGCTGCTTGATGAAATTATCTTCCAGATCTCTACTTTTAGATACAACACCGTGCTGCGAACAATAAAAAAATAAATTTCAAAATGAAATCAAAGTATAAAAAAACATTATGAAAATTAGATGTTATTACGCCAAGACAACAGACTGCGATCATGGTCGCAGTGTTTTTTAATTAAACTACTTTTACGCTGCGACCTTGATCGCCATCACCTGTATTCATGTTTAATTTTTAAGCATTTCTTATGAACCCCGACTTTTATATTAATATATGCAGCGACCAAGGTCGCAGTGTTGTTATTGATAAAGACTGCCAGGAATTGCGATCTAGGTAGCATACTTTCATTACTAAAATGATATTCGTGGTGATTAATTTTATCATGGACTGCGACCTATGTCGCAGTACATTTGGTAGCTACTCGTCTTTTGTATTAACATGCATAGCGACCAAGGTCGCAGTGTTGTTGTTGTTTAAGACTGCTGCCAGCAACTGCGACCAAAGTCGTAACCTTCATTTTAAATTGATATTCGGGTGAATTATTTTAATTAGAACTGCGACCTTAGTCGCAGTACATTCGTTATGCCTAAATAGCAGTAAAGACTACTAGTAGAATATTTAACGTTCAAAAATTTAATTCACTAAATTAATTAGGAAATTGATATTCCATTTAACCGTAAAGGAGAAAATAGATGTTTACCCAAGCTTCGCTCCGAAAGAATATACTTTTTAATCCTCCTCTTTTCTCTAGATACTGCATGTAGAAATGAATTATATTCACATCTAACTCTCTACTGAACATCAGGTCCTCAATGTCATTTTTTGCAACAATGATTCCGTTGTCGGTATCCTGATATGCAGTAGAACTGCAAGTATTCAAAACAAAGTTAATAATTATATTGTTCTTATATAAATATCTAATAGTTTTTGATATGATTTATAATAAAATTAATTAACTTACTCAGAGAAGGCCTTGTCAAAATTTTTTTTTATAAGAGCTTATTGATGGGGCTGCAGAATTCTGTATGTTGTGGTTTCAGTCAATCCCCTGATTTTTGGCTGAGTGTGGGAAATCTGTTTGTTGCTGAAACCAGTGGCAGAAGTCTGAGCCGCAGGCTGTAGAAGAGGATGTTCATTAATTTTCTTCTTCTGTTTTGGATAAACGAAGTCGGAGTCATCAAGATCTCTTTCAGCGTGCTTGCGTTCTTTGACTCCCCTTTCTATCGTTCCTTTAGAGTAATCCAAAACTTTTCTTTTTAAGGATTGCTTCTAAGCCGGAGTCTGTTCTTGAATTTTTTCTTCAGAAGCTCTATCTTTTTAGAGTTCTTGAATGTGTTGAGTTATATTTAAAGAAAAACTGGGGATATCTTCCCCAGAAATATTTACAATAAATTCAGAACCCTTGATTTCATCCTCTTCCAATTTTTTTCTTCTTCTCTTCAGCCTGCTTCTCCATCTGCTCCATTATCCTTTTCTGCTTCTTCTCCTCTTCTCCCTTCCTTCTCCTCTCCTTTTCTTTCATCCTCTCCTTCCTATCTTCCACCTCTTTCTTCTTTTTCTCCTGCCTCTTCTTCTCCTCCTCTAACTTCCTCTTCTTCTCCTTTTCCTGCTCCTCCTCTTCTTTCCTCCTCTTCTCCTTTTCCTTCTTCTCCTCTTCCCTCCTCCTCTTCTGCTCCTCCTCTTCCCTTCTCTTCTCCTCATTTTCCTTGTCCTCCTCTTCCCTCCTCCTCTTCTACTTCTCCTCCTCTTCCCTCCTCCTCTCCTCCTTTTCCTGCTTCTCCTCTTCCCTCCTCCTCTTCTCCTTCTCCTCTTCTTCCCTCCTTCTCCTCTCATGCTCCTTCTCTTTCCTCCTTCTCTTCTCCTTCTCCTTCTCCTCCGCAGCAGCGGCTGCTCTCAGCAACTCTTCTTCTTCTTTTTTCACTTTTAATTTCCTCTGCCGCTTTTTTAATTTTTTCTTCTCTCTTCTTCTCTTATTTTTCTTTAATTCAACCTTGAGTCTGTTCTCAGTCTCCATTTTTTCAATTTTTCTTTCAAGCTGAGAAACATATTCTCTCAAGTACTGATTTTGATTCCTCAAAAATTCAATTTCTTCCGCTTGTTATCCCGTAGTGGTGGCAAAAACCTGTAAAAGTTGGTTCTTGCTCACTCGTTTGTTCTTGCTCAATTATTTTGGCCGCTTCTGGTTCCGTTTCCGTCAGGATGTTAGCTTCATTATATGTTTTTTCTTGTTCTGTTCTTCTTCTTCCTCCTCTTCTCCTTCAACAGGAAGGCCAACCATATTTCTTTCATCATTAGAGATGTTGGCCATTCGACACAAAATCTGAAAAAAAATAAGTTAAAACCAAAATAATGAAATAATTTAACTGCGACCACGGTCGCAGTTTATTTATTAACTATTTATGATAAGAATGCGACCATGGTCGCAGTTTGTTTGTCCTGCACATAAAATGAACTGCGAAGACTTGCAGCTCAAGACTGTGACCATGGTCGCAGTTCATGTATACGGTATTTATCAAGAGACTGCAACCATGGTCGTAGTCTATTTGTCCTGCATATAAAATAAACTGCGGAGACTTGCAGCTCAAGACTGTGACCATGGTCGCAGTTTATGTATACCATATTTATCAAGAGAATGCGACCATGGTCACAGTCTATTTGTACTGCATATAAAAAGAACTGCAACCGAGGCCCCAATTAAATGTATAAAATTTTAATCAACAGTATATGGTATTTAATATTTTAAAACTTATGATATGTGTGTCAAGCTCATTTAGATCAACTTCAAGTAGAGATCTGCTAATGTTTTGGAGGTCCCATCTTGTTGGCCCAAGGTTACAATCACCCGTCTTTAGTGTGTTTTGATGATTACAAAACGTATTAGTTATTTGTACTAATATTATTTGTTGTTTAAGTGTGTTTCAGGTTTTCTATCTTGCATAGGTGTTTTCTTCCCTAAAGGAAGGTGACTTGGACTCAAGATAACTCAAATTGGGCTCAAGACGCAAAATTGAAGATCAAGTGGAGAAAGCCCCTCTTGAAGCCTTGAAGTCCTTAGAACATTGTAAGAATAGAATGTTAAAGTTTGAGTGTAGGATAATTGGCTCTAGGATTTGCGCACACACTTATTCGTTATCTTCTCTATGTTTTTAAAAATGTTCGGTTTTAAGTTTTATACATTAGTTTATGTATACATGTTTCCAACTTGTTTTATATTGAAAATCTTTGTTTAAACATGTGTAGACTAATCCTTGCATAATACTTAGTCATATATATTTTTAAAAATGTTTTTACAAAAAATCCCAACTTCAAATTCAGCCTGTTTTTCTGTTTCAGGCGAGACCGGTTGACCGGACAGTCGACCGGCGCCTGTGTCAGGACATGCACGGTTTGTGCATGTCTGTCGGTCGACTGGCCGGTCGACCGACTGTAACCAGTTTTGCTCTCGGTTTGTTTGAGTCGACCGACCGGTCGACCGGTAGAAGGAAACTGTGTTTCCTCAAAGAGGATGGTCGACCGGACAGTCGACCGGAGCCCAACGGCTCTTTGCCAGCAAGGCGACGGTCGACCGGACCGGTCGACCGCCAAGCCTGCTGCTGGCCAACGGCTCTTTCCTCTTTGGGATAGTTCTGAAATCTGTTTTTTCTGTCTTCTTTAACAGAGTTTTAGAGAGTTGTTGGGGGCCTTTTGTAGGTCAAATTAGGTGTAAAGAAAAGAGTTTTAACCTATTCTCTCCTTATAAATAGAGGGCAATAGGTTTTTGTTACTTACCAACCAAAAAGAAAAATCCTCAAGTTTTCATTGTTTTCAAAGAGAAAAGGAAAAATTGTTTTAAAGCTTTCAACTCCAATCTTTTGAGCTAGTTGTTCAGTTGTGTTTGATTGCTAATATCACTCTACAACTGAAGTTTTCTCACCACACTTCATAGAGCCAAAAATCCATTACTCATACTATAGTGAAGTTGTAAAAAGAGTGAGAATTATAAAAGTGTTTGAGAAAGAGTTTAGTGATCTTGTTGTGATCACTCTTGTTCTTGTGATTCTCTTCTTGTGGAGCAACCTCTAAGGTTGAGGTTCTTTTGTAAGGTGTGGAGCTCGGTGCTCGGTCTTCGGTAGACCAAATTGTAAGGCGTCCTCGGTGGATAGTGGAAACCCTTCACGGAGGTGAAGGCGGGGACTAGAGCGGTGGCTCGAACCTCGAAACAAATCATTCGTGTTTGCGATTGCCTTGTGTCATCTTACTTTACATTTCTCTTGCTTTATATTGTCTTCAATTATTTGCTTGAGAACTAACCCTTTACTTGTGCAATTCTCTCTTGTTCATTTTACTTGTGATATTTATTGTGTGTATTTCATCATAGCATTTCATTCTTATCTTGTTCGATCATATCTCATACAACACGGTTGCATTGCGCACCTCTAACCCATCTTTAAGGGGAATTGGGAGGACGGAGTTCAGAACCCTTCACCGGGTATTCGGCTCCTAGTCGTGTTTTGAGAGATCGTTGCATCACTCATATTTACTTAAGTTTAAAAAAAAATCATTAGATTAGCAATTACACCTATTCACCCCCCCTCTAGGTGTATTTCAATTGGTATCAGAGCTTGGACTCTAGGATTTGGCTTAACAACCTTAGAGGGATCCTCACATTGCTAATCATTTCATTCATACTCATTTAGTAAACATGGCCGATGGTATCAAGACACCCCCTAAGTTTGATGGACTTAACTTTCCCATATGGAAGGTTAAGATGACCGTGTTCTTGCAATCTCTAGGTAGCCGAGTTGCAAAGGCCGTGACCAAATCTTTTACCACACCCACCGGTGATGAATCTACTTGGTCCGAAATGAGACCAAGGAGTTTGATGCCAATACTAGGGCTCATTATGCACTCCTACAAGCCCTCAATGATGATGACATAGCTAGAGTCATCCATTGCAAATCCGCATACGAGATTTGGACCCATTTGTTAGTCACACATGAGGGGACATCACAAGTGAAGAGGGCCAAGATAGACCTTCTTCGGTCCCAATATGAAAATTTTAGCATGCAAGAGAATGAAACCATAGATGATATGGTTACAAAATTTACCAAGATTACTAATGGACTTTCTTCTCTAGGTGAGGACATCAACAATGATCAAAGAGTAAGAAAGATCATCCGGGCTCTTCCTCCTTCATGGGAAGTCAAGGCTACAACCTTGAAGGAACTCAACGATAAGGATGAGATAGAGCTAATTGGTCTCATTGGGAATCTAAAAACCCATGAGATGGAAAGGAAAGCAAGAGAGGAGATGGCTCCCTCCAAGAAGAAGACCATAGCTCTCAAAAGTCAAGCTACTCACTCCGACGAAGATGATGAAGAAGAAGATGACGAAGAGCTCTCACTTCTTGTCAAGAATGTCCGGAGGATGTACAACAAGGCAAAATTCTAAGGTAGAAGGAGATGGCAAGGAGGCAAAGAAGAAAGAAAGATCATATGCTTCAATTGCCAAAAGCCGGGACACATTGTTGCGGAATGTCCGGACAAAGTGAAGCCATCCTCATCCAAGAAGCCCTTCAAGAAGAAAGCAATGAAGGCGACATGGGATTCCGAGAGCGAATCCGAGGAGGAGATCGACACCGCCAACATGTGCTTCATGGCTAATGAAAGCACAAGCTAGGTAACCCCTTCCCCTTCATTTGATGAAGATCTTTCCATGAATGAGTTAGGAGAAGCCTTTGTAGAATTGTCTCACAATTATGACTTCTTAAAGAAAAAGTATTTAAAAATGAAAAAGGAAAATGAATCTCTTAGTCTTCAAGTTGTAAATCTTTCTAAAGAAAATAATGACTTGCATTCTACTTTGGTTTCCACTAAAAATGAATTTGATAAATATAAGACTTCTTGTAAAGGCAAGTCCCCATTTGTTGATGCTAATGAGATTACCATGCTTAAGTAAAGAATAGATTCTTTAGGTATTGTTTTGAAAAAGTGTAGTGAGTTTGATAAGAAAAAGATTGAGGCTATGTTCCCTAAGAAACAAGCCTCTAAGAAAAATGTTCATAATGCTCATGCTCATGTACATACCACACAACCTTTACATCGTGGCAAACCCCAAAGCATGCTCACACTTCACACACACATGCTCACACTCCACACACACATCATGCATTCATGTATGGTAGAGTGTTCTCATGTTCACATTGTGGGCGGAAAGGACACTTAGCCAATTTTTGCTATGATAGACTAAGTGCATCTCATCATAATGTTTGGGTTCGAAACACTAACTTCCAAGGACCCAAGAAAGTTTGGGTACCAAAATCAACGATTTTGTTAAATGATGTAGGTACCTTCCAAAGCCCAACGACGTAGAGGATTGTGGTATCTTGATAGTGGTTGCTCAAGGCACATGACTTGGGATATCAACAACTTTGCAACCCTATCAAGATACCATGAAGGTGGCACCGTCACCTTCGGAGATAACGCCAAGGGTAAAATCATCGGTATCGGTAATATAAAACTTGGCACATCCCCTTTAATTGAGAATGTAGTTTTAGTTGACGGCCTCAAGCATAATCTCTTGAGTGTTAGTCAATTATGTGATAAAGGTTTTGATGTAGTTTTTGATAATGTTGTTTGTAAAGTAATTGATAGAATTTCTAATGCTTGTGTGTTTTCCGGTTTTCGTGAAAGTAATGTTTATATGATAGATATGTTAAATATGTCTTGTAATATAACATGTTTAAAAGCCCTCGATGACGACTCTTGGTTGTGGCATAGAAGATTAGGCCACATTTCTTTTGACCATATATCTAGGCTTAACACAAAGGAAATGGTGAAAGGTATTCCTTGTTTGAATTTTGAAAAGGACCGAGTTTGTGACGCATGTCAATTTGGGAAACAAACTAAGTCTTCTTTCAAGTCAATTAAGGATATCATGACATCACGTCCTTTGGAGTTAATCCATATGGATCTATTTGGCCCTACACAAACCAAAAGTCTAAGTGGGAATAGATTTGCATTTGTTTTAGTTGATGATTTTTCACGTTTTACTTGGGTTTTCTTTCTTGAGCATAAAATCAAGCATTTTCGTATTTCCAAACTTTTAAGAAAAGAGTTGAAAAAGAAAAGGATGTTTCGATTTTAAGAATAAGAAGTGATAGAGGAGGTGAATTCATTAACCAACCCTTTACCACTTTTTGTGAAGAACATGGAATAAAGCATGAACTATCTTGTCCTAGAACTCCACAACAAAATGGAGTAGTTGAACGGAAAAATTGAACTTTGCAAGAGATGGCTAGGACAATGCTTAGTGAATATGGTCTACCACATTATTTGTGGGCCGAGGCCGTTAATACATCATGCTATATATCAAATCGTGTTTTCTTGTGTAAAAATACTACAAAAACCTCTTTTGAAATGTACTTTTCTAGAAAACCAAATGTTTCATATTTCAAGTTTTTGGATGTAAATGTTTTGTTTTAAATACAAAAGATAATTTAGGAAAATTTGATCCTAAATCTTATGAGGCTATATTTGTGGGTTATTCTAGTACTAGTAAGGCTTATAGAGTCTTCAATAGGTCATCATTGACTATTGAGGAATCTATACATGTTAAGTTTGAGGAATCTAACTTGTTTGTTAAGAATGTTGTAGAAATAGATGCTTTGCATGAAGGCTTGGAGAAAGTGACCTTGGAGGATACACCTACTATGGGAGACAAGCCAAAGGATGATGAAGGAAGTGAAGCTAAAATACAAGAGGCTCAAGGAAATGAAGATCAAACAAATGGAGAAGAGCCCACTCAACAACTTCCAAAGGATTGGAGATACAATTCACATCATCCCAAGGACCTCGTCATAGGTGAAGTATCAAAAGGGGTAACAACTCGCTCTAAACTTCATGACTATTGTGGACATTATGCATTTATTTCTCATGTTGAACCCAAGAACGTCCTCGAAGCCGAGGCCGATTCATATTGGTTGCTAGCTATGCAAGAGGAACTCAATCAATTTGAGCGCAACCAAGTTTGGCACCTTGTTCCTAGGCCCCACGATAGACCAACAATTGGCACTAAGTGGATCTTTAAGAACAAGTTGGATGAATCGGGTAACGTTGTTAGGAATAAAGCTAGGTTAGTTGCCCAAGGTTACACTCAAATCGAAGGAATCGATTTTGAAGAAACCTTTGCACCCGTAGCACGGCTTGAAGCCATACGGATGACACTAGCATTTGCCTCATATAAAGATTTTAAATTGTTTCAAATGGATGTTAAAAGTGCTTTTCTAAATGGTTTTATTGAAGAGGAGGTGTATGTTGAACAACCCCCCGGGTTTGTTGATCCTACACATCTGGATTTTGTATTCAAATTAGATAAAGCTCTTTATGGTTTAAAACAAGCCCCTAGGGCTTGGTATGAAAGACTTTCTTCATTTTTGATTTCAAATGGTTTTAAGAAAGGTAAAATTGATACAACCTTGTTTGCAAAACATGTAGAAAAGGATATCCTCATTGTACAAATTTATGTAGATGATATTATTTTTGGTTCTACTAATGAATCTCTTTGCCAAGCTTTTGAGTCACGCATGAAGGATGAATTCGAAATGTCTATGATGGGGGAGCTCAACTATTTCCTTGGACTCCAAATCAAGCAAAAGAAGGATGGGATCTTCATAAATCAAGCCAAGTACACAAAGGAACTAATCAAAAGGTTCGGGCTTGAAGAATCTAAAGTAAGCAAAACTCCCATGGCAACAACTACAAAGCTTGACAAGGATGAACAAGGTAAATGTGTAGACATTAAATTATATCGTAGCATGATAGGTAGCTTGCTTTATTTAATGGCTAGTAGGCCGGATATTATGTTTTCCGTGTGTCTTTGTGCACGTTTTCAATCTTGTCCTAAAGAGTCTCACATAATTGCGGTTAAACGCATAATTAGATACCTTAAGGGCACTATTAAAATGGGTTTGTGGTATCCGAAAACCGGCCAATTTTCAATGACGAGTTTTTCGGATGCCGACTATGCGGGTTGTAGGGTAGATAGGAAGAGCACAAGTGGAACATGTCAATTCTTAGGTAATTGTCTTGTATCTTGGTCTTCCAAAAAGCAAAATTCGGTAGCCCTTTCAACCGCCGAGGCGGAGTATGTTGCGGCCGGAGCTTGTTGTGCACAAGTTCTTTGGATGAAACATACTCTCCTTGACTATGATTTACACTTTGATCATGTTAAAATATTTTGTGATAATACTAGTACTATTCACATGACAAAGAATGCAAATCAACATAGTAAAACCAAACACATTGATATTAGGTATCACTTTCTTAGAGATCACTTTGAGAAAGGAGATATTGATATAGATTATGTTTCTACCGATTTTCAACTTGCCGATATTTTCACTAAACCTTTAGATTATGCTAGATTTTCATTTATTTATGGTGAGTTGAATGTATGTATGATTGATTCTTAAAATATTTTTAGTTTGTTCGTTTTTTGTTATGTTTTAACCCTTTTTGATGTATGACAAAAAGGGGGAGAAAAATATATAAGTTTAATTAAGGTGTTTATTACTTGAAAATATATAAGTTTAATTAAGGTGTTTATTACTTGAAAATATATAAGTTTAATTAAGGTGTTTATTACTTGAAGTTTTCAGGGAGAAAAAGGATATTTGAAAAAGATAAGTTTGCTTATTATAAATTTGTTTAATGTTGTTCATTATTTGAGTTATATGACAAATTTTATGGTGTTGATATTTTCATAATGCTTCATGATAAATACATAGCATTGTTTGAGGGGGAGCTTTCCAAGCTTTTCTTCCTTTATTTGTTTCAATAACTTATATGTTTTGTCATCATCAAAAAGGGGGAGATTGTTGGCCCAAGGTTACAATCACCCGTCTTTAGTGTGTTTTGATGATTACAAAACGTATTAGTTATTTGTACTAATATTATTTGTTGTTTAAGTGTGTTTCAGGTTTTCTATCTTGCATAGGTGTTTTCTTCCCTAAAGGAAGGTGACTTGGACTCAAGATAACTCAAATTGGGCTCAAGATGCAAAATTGAAGATCAAGTGGAGAAAGCCCCTCTTGAAGCCTTGAAGTCCCTAGAACATTGTAAGAATAGAATGTTAAAGTTTGAGTTAGGATAATTGGCTCTAGGATTTGCACACACACTTATTCGTTATCTTCTCTATGTTTTTAAAATGTTCGGTTTTAAGTTTTATACATTAGTTTATGTATACATGTTTCCAACTTGTTTTATATTGAAAATCTTTGTTTAAAACATGTGTAGACTAATCCTTGCATAATACTTAGTCATATATATTTTTAAAAATGTTTTTACAAAAAATCCCAACTTCAAATTCAGCCTGTTTTTCTGTTTCAGGCGAGACCGGTCGACCGGACAGTCGACCGGCGCCTGTGTCAGGACATGCACGGTTTGTGCATGTCTGTCGGTCGACTGGCCGGTCGACCGACTGTAACCAGTTTTGCTCTCGGTTTGTTTGAGTCGACCGACGGTCGACCGGTAGAATGAAACTGTGTTTCCTCAAAGAGGACGGTCGACCGGACAGTCGACCGGAGCCCAACGGCTCTTTGCCAGCAAGGCGACGGTCGACCGGACCGGTCGACCGCCAAGCCTGCTGCTGGCCAACGGCTCTTTCCTCTTTGGGATAGTTCTGAAATATGTTTTTTCTGTCTTCTTTAACAGAGTTTTAGAGAGTTGTTGGGGGCCTTTTGCAGGTCAAATTAGGTGTAAAGAAAAGAGTTTTAACCTATTCTCTCCTTATAAATAGAGGGCAATAGGTCTTTGTTACTTACCAACCAAAAAGAAAAATCCTCAAGTTTTCATTGTTTTCAAAGAGAAAAGGAAAAATTGTTTTAAAGCTTTCAACTCCAATCTTTTGAGCTAGTTGTTCAGTTGTGTTTGATTGCTAATATCACTCTATAACTGAAGTTTTCTCACCACACTTCATAGAGCCAAAAATCCATTACTCATACTATAGTGAAGTTGTAAAAAGAGTGAGAATTGTAAAAGTGTTTGAGAAAGAGTTTAGTGATCTTGTTGTGATCAGTCTTGTTCTTGTGATTCTCTTCTTGTGGAGCAACCTCTAAGGTTGAGGTTCTTTTGTAAGGTGTGGAGCTCGGTGCTCGGTCTTCGGTAGACCAAATTGTAAGGCGTCCTCCGTGGATAGTGGAAACCCTTCACGGAGGTGAAGGCGGGGACTAGAGCGGTGGCTCGAACCTCGAAACAAATCATTCGTGTTTGCGATTGCCTTGCGTCATCTTGCTTTACATTTCTCTTGCTTTATATTGTCTTCAATTATTTGCTTGAGAACTAACCCTTTACTTGTGCAATTCTCTCTTGTTCATTTTACTTGTGATATTTATTGTGTGTATTTCATCATAGCATTTCATTCTTATCTTGTTCGATCATATCTCATACAACACGGTTGCATTGCGCACCTCTAACCCATCTTTAAGGGGAATTGGGAGGACGGAGTTCAGAACCCTTCACCGGGTATTCGGCTCCTAGTCGTGTTTTGAGAGATCGTTGCATCACTCATATTTACTTAAGTTTAAAAAAAAAAAAAATCATTAGATTAGCAATTACACCTATTCACCCCCCCTCTAGGTGTATTTCACATCTTACTTCGCGTTGTCCTCCAAACCAGACCTCGGCTCAAAAAGAAGAGCCCTCTCACAGAGCCAATACTGCAAAATGCATAATTAAATTAGTTTACACAAATATTTACAAGATATCGGGAAATTTCATACAATGTTTGCCAATTTGATATTCATACTTACAATAATTTGCACGGAGCATCGTTGCAGCTCATACGTGGTGTGCCTGAAAATGTCCAGTGACTCAATCAGGAACTGCCAAACAGCTTTAGCCCAGCATATTGTCCTCATCAGCTGCATATTGGCAATCTGTTCCACCATAAACCACAGTACCGTGCATTTACTGCCAGAAAAGAATATAGTGGCTGACATGTATAGGATGATTATTGTAGTAAAGTCTTGAGCTGCAAGTCTTTGCATGTCTCTTATAATTTCATTTAAAGTCATTTGCTGCTCAAGCTGTTCATCCTTGGTCATATCTAATTCACTCCTCCTTCTTTTCTTGACCAGAAGATCATCCAAAACTTCTTCAATAGATACTTTCGTGATCTTCTTTATATTAGGAAAATAATGTTTTATAACCCCTCTATCCTTCATTGTACACGTCTATTCATAATAAAATTGGCCCCAATGATAGGTAGACCAAAAGTTAGGGCAACATCCTCCACTGTTAACTCAATTTGTTTGCCCCCAATTCTAAAGGTCCTTGTATCCCTATCATACTGGTCTAAAATTCTCAGTACAGCAATGTTTGATTTTAGACCCTTTTCACCCCCAAATTCCTCATTGTAGAAGGCACGAAGATTGGACCAAATGGGGTCTTCTTAATCGCATTTAAGAAATCGCCCTGAATGTACTTTTTGAATTTCTTAATGAACTCGCACATAGGTTTTAGGCTCGATCTCAGAGGACGAACCTTCAGTTGTTGTTTACTTATAGATGAAGAAACATTAAAAACTTTAGTTTAATGATTATTTAAAAATTATAAGGGTATAAAAAACAAATTATATTTAAAATACTACGACCAAGGTCGCATACATCTACAGTGCAAATATAAACAACTGCGACCCGGGTCGACAGAGAAGGGAATGAAAAACAGATGACGTTAAATATACTGCGACCATGGTCGCAAACTCTACAACGCAGATTGAAACAACTGCAACCCGGGTCGTCAGAAAAAGGGAAAGAAAAACAAATGATTTGTAAAAAAAACTTCGACCGAAGTCGCAAACATCTAAACCACAAATTTAAACAACTGCCACCCAGGTCGTCAAAATCGGGAATAAAAAACAAAGGATGTTTCATATACTGCGACCAAGGTCGCATTCATCTACAACGCAAAGTCAAAAAAAAAATTTTAATACGCTACGATCTAAGTCGCACAGATCTGCAACTGAAATTTTAACAACTATGACCCAGGTCGACATAAAGTGTATGAAAAAAATTTGTGTTAAAACATTATGAGCAAGGTGTCATACATCTACTTCGCTTTTTCCAAACAACTGCGACCATGGTAGAAATAGAAGGAAATGAAAAAACTTGAAAAAAATTGGACCTTTGTCGCTGTGTTACAAAATTTATAAATTTAAAAATTTATTTATGATCTCAAGTTTCAGAATCTCTCTCTCATTTGCGACCATGGTCCCAAGTTTTCAAAAAAAAAAGTGACAGAAATGGAAATAAATATGGAAAAAAATTATAACTATTAAAATCCACAAACCCTAAAAAAAATTTGCTTTTGTTTCACCATTACCTTTTTCGGCGGATGATTTCTTTGGCGCCATGTGTAGAAAATATATTTTTAAAAAAATAGAATAAATTTGTAAAACAATAGGACTAATCTCTTCAGAATGATCAGTTGAAATTTTAGATCTGTAAATTTTTTGAAAGGAAACGTTTTACATAAGGTAAAAAGTTATGAGGGAGGGTATTTTCGTCAAATACAAAATTGAGGTGACTGAGAGTAATTTAGGCGAGATATTTCAGGTTTTTGTCCGCCAAAATTAATGACAAGTTCGTGACTATTATGTTGCCACGTCCTGCCGGCTGAGAAACTCTCTCAGCCGGCGGTTGAGGTACAGTAACCCCTACATATATATATATATATATATATATATATATATATATATATAAAGAAAGGGAGAGGTAATCCGGTAAGAAAGCTAACTTATGTGAGAAGATGAGAAAAGGGCATAAGAACTGTCGGATTAGTTTCTGGGCGATTGAAATTAGATTTGGAGGAAATAAAACTAAATCCAAAAAACTATATTATTAATCCAAAACTAACTTAACCAACCCAAAAACTAATCTCAACGTCCCAAAAGATAATCTGACGGCTCCTGTGATCCCTTCTCATCTTCTCACCTAAGTTAACTTTCTCACCAGATCACTATTATACACACACGCACGCACGCGCGCGCGCGTGTACACACACACGCAACTTTCGATTGGGCTGCTAACCCCGATCGAACAAAAAAAGACCTCCACCAGCGCCAGCGTGACGTGGCCTGTTAGAGGTCTATTCTTGAAAATATTTTTTGAGGGGTCTATTTTTGAAATTATTTTAAATAAATGTCTATTTTGAAAATTTCCTAATAATAATTTAATGTAACATTCTGGTCGCCCAGAAAATGCCAGCGACACTTAATTTGTGCCCCAAATCTCCCTCTTCTACTCGCTATGAGAAGGAGTGGTGAAGCTATGCCCGAGTGCTAGAGCTTCTATACCCGAGTGGTGAAACTTCTCGTCATCGTCTGTGCACTTGAATTCTTTATATGCCCGTGTGATGGATAAAAATGGCTTACAGTGGATCGAACCCATCACAAGCGATTTGGACGCTCCCCTATATGACATTTGTCAAAGCACACATAGGAAAAGATGCCTTTCAGGTAGGAGTACCAGTGTGGTGCTAGCCTAAGACCCTAGGGCGTGAGAATCATTAAGTGGAATGGAATGAAAAAATCGACAAAGGATAACTTCGTGGTAATGGATGTATGTGCCGCACAGAGGATAACTGCAGGCGTAGTAGGGACTGAGCAGATGATAACTTCCTGCCGCGATAATGCAATGTGTGTGTTCTGAGGTTTAGGAAAGCGAGCTCCCTCTCTTAGGAGAAGAAGGTTCATATACCCTGACGTAGATGTTGGCGTAGAGGCAGAACTGAGGGACTACTGTTACTGCATGATCTGCACGTACCAGATTTATTGTAACGATTGTGATCATTGGTCCTGATCGGTTATTATTCCATGATAGAAAATCTATCACTGTCTATAATTGCCTACATTGATAAGGGTGTTACATGTTATAGATATGGAGGGGGAGGAGTTTCATAAGTATCGACAGAGATCATGAACAATCTGTCGTTAGAGCTTCAGGTTCGAAGCTGGGACCTTCCGGATATGAAAGACCATCAGTGTAACAGTCCCAGATTTAATCACCTGAATTATCATGATCAAAAACCTTGACACTTAATTATTCAAATAATTTCTGAAAATTCGGCAGCACCTCCTCTGAAATATAGGGTCTACCTCAATACAATAAATTAGATTTTGGCTAACATCAGCTTACTTATGATTATACAACATCCGACGCAATATAATATCATTTCGGTTTGACATTGCCTACTTATCAATTCTAAATTTCATCATATATGATTTCATCTCAAAGTCAATCAAATAAACATATATACGAGAGTACTACCCTCGATATAACATGCTAGTACAAAATCAACTATAACCCATCTTCAAATAGAACTAGCACATAAGTATGTGTGTGTGTGTCCTCAAACTATCTTATACATAATCGACTATTTGATCTATGCAATGACATTAACTACACATATACATATTAACAAAATACTCAAATAAATCAATTGGCTTGATGAACCCACACTAGAGTTACTCTGAGCCCTTACAGTATTATGGCCTTGCCTTAAACCGGGTCTTTTCTTAATCTTCACTTGAAAGTCATAAAATCTGTGGAGGAGTGAGCTTAACAGCTCAGTGAGTAAAATCATTCAAATTGAAGTTACATTTAATATCATTACAAGTCAAGTATGATGCGTGGACAATTTATAGAATAATTTCAATCATGTTCTTTCTTATGATAAGTAGTCCAGCTTAATATGTCACGATACTCTCTATTATTTGATGCTTGTTCTTCGCACTCTTCTGGGTACGCATGTCCAAATATTCATTATTTTATATCATGTTTTATATGACACCTAACCTGATTGTCTATCTCTAATATTCACTAGGTGATTCACTAATCATATACATACTAGTTATATTACTCATATTCAGTTCATAACACACTCGACTTTCGACGCATGACCTACAGTCACAATCACATCTTTCGGAGATATAGTCTTAGTTACTTCTCTATTGGTTTACTGTTCATTAATTTCTTCCCATATATATATAAAATGCAAAACACGCAGACATCTCATGATGCTAATAATAGTATCCAAATATAACTGTATGTTCATACATAATGAAGCACACAACAACAACATCCATATACCGGATGTCATAACAACCACATCCACATACCGGATGTCTAAACAACCACATTCATATACTAAATGTCTAAACAACTGAATCCATATACCAGATGTCTAAACAGTCACATTCATATTCTGGATGTCATAAATAACTGCATCTATATGTTGGCTCAGAGGCCCATCACTCTAGTTTCGATGATGATTAACTCATGTAGTTATAGTTTACTAATAATCTTGTGATATTTAGTTTCAGATATTTGATCAAGATTTTTGTAGGTGTTTGGTTTCAACAAAGGAGTTTTGGAGCTTTCACATGCAGATTCAAGAGCCTGAGCGTTAAGATCGCATATAGCACTCGGTTGGAGTCTAGCTCGTTGGATCGTGTTTGGATCGAGTCGGCTTGGAGACAAGAAGACTTCAGTTTGTATTTAATTTAGTATGTTTAAATCTTGTGTAAAAATTGATATGCTCAAGTTCACATACACACACAAGTTTAAAGTTTATTGGTTTTGATTTTTGGTTTAAACGATTTTGGATTTCATGTCAAAAACATAGATAGATATTTTTATATGTATATTGGATTCTATTCATATACAATATGCTTCAAAGCTGTTTCAATATCATGTTTTTGTATCCATATGAGTTTTGGAGAAAACAGTTTTCCATTTCAAATATTCAAGTTTGGAGAATACCGATTTTGGTTTAAAGGCAAATTTCTATATTACAAAAATAGTTCAAATAGTTTGTAATATGTGTTAAATTTTAGTCACACATATTTGTATTTCAAAGATCTTAAAAGAACTTATTTTTGTAGAATTTATATGTATTTTATGGGATTTTTTAGAAGGTAAAAGACAAGTTTTTCAATCCCTATAATTGTTTGTCCTGGCCTTCTGCCGGTCGATCGGACGGTCGATCGAGGCAAAAGTCGGTCGACTGGTCTGGTCGATCGATGTGCACAAATGTGCACGGTCGTATGGCTGAAGGGTCGGTCGACCGGGTCGGTCGACCATCAGAGAGCTCTACTTTCTAGATCTGGCCTCGGTCGACCGGGTGGTCGACCGGCAGAGAGCATCTGCTCTCTGTATCCTGGCCTCGGTCGACCGGGCGATCGAACGGTGGCTCAACGGTCATAAAAATGATCGTTGGCCAGTCAACCGGGCGGTCGACCGGAAGGGCATTTCTGCCCTTTCCTGGCTGCCAACAGGCAGATTTTTGAGGGTATAAACACCCATCTCTTGAGCTAGTTTCTTCATGATTTTTGAGAGCAAAATTTTCCCATCTTCTTAAGTATTTTAGTAATAAGTTTAAAAGAGTTTTTGTGCCAAAAGATTTTATCTTTAAAGGGTTGGAAAAATTCAAAGAAAAAGAGAGTCTTTGGGAATTGGTTTTTGATCTTCACTTATATTTCTATCTAAAGTTTTTTCAAGAAATTTTCTTTGTGATTTGTTTTCCAAACTCTTTATTTTCTCACACTTGAGCTATCTATCTATCCTATCTATTAGGATCTTTGTTTTGTGAGAAAATTGGTTTGTAGTTTAGTGAGACCACTAAGAGTTGTAACCTTCCTTGTATTTGTTGGTATCCCTCTTGTGTAGAGGTGAGTGTGGATGTTGTGTTGGTATCCCTCTTGTGTAGACGTGAGTGTAGAGGTTGTGTTGGTAACCCTCTAAGTGTAGAGGTGATTGAGGTTGTTATTTGGCTTTGTGCCTTATGCCTATATTGAGAGGTTGATCTTGTTTTGGCTAAGTGCCCATCCCTCTAAGTGTAGAGGTGATTATTGTAGTGCCTTGCTTATTTTGCAGAGGTTATTATTGTTTGAGAGAGGAGTTGTGTACTCTAAATTTGTATTACCCAAATCCTCAGTAGAGGTTCCCTGTGTGGGAAGTCCTGTGTAGACGATATAGTGAAAATCCTTCTGTGTGAAGGCGGGGACGTAGAGCAGTGGCTCGAACCTTGAAATATATCTTGTTGTTTGCAATTGATCCACTATCTCTAAACTCTCTCTTATTTATCTTACATTACTTCATATTGTTCATTCATACATATATGCTTGGTATTGATTGTGTGTGTCCATACTTCTGTTGAACCAAGAGCTTTACATAACACCTCAACTCTTATTATGAGAAATTTAGAGGAGATAGTTCAGAGCCCGTCACCAGAAATTCGGCTACACTCTTTGGTTACACTAAGTGTGTTGCAATTAGTTTTTAATTCTGCATCATTTGTCATTAGATTAGCCATACACCTATTCACCCCCCTCTAGGTGTACTTTCAATTGGTATCAGAGCCTACGCTCCTGATATTAGGTTTAGCCACCTAGGAGTGGGATCTTGGTTAGCTAATCAAATATTACATTTGCACACATACAGTCTACACTCATGAACTTCATGACTCCTCCCATGTTTGATGTTTCTAACATCGATATGTGGAAGTTTAGAATGAGTGCCTAATTAAAAACCCTAGGCTTGCATATTTACCTTGCCGCTACCAAGAAATCTTATCTTGATAATAGTAAGCATATAGAGGCCAATGCACAAGCCCTAATGGCACTTAGAAACACACTAAGTAAAGAATATTTTTCTATGCTTTCTCATTGTGATTCCGCTTTTGCAGTGTGAAGCACTTTGACATCTCCAAAGCTTCAAATGCCAAAATATGTAGAGCAGGAATCTAGTGGAGATGAGTCCGATCAATATTGCTACATGGTCCAAGGGAATGACTCCTTTGAGGTAAACTCAAATACTCAACTAGATGATAGTGCTAGTTCTTCTAGTGATGATTATGTTGATGCCGATGCTTTAAATGAAGAACTATCTATTATTTGTGAAAACCTATTAGAAAAATACCAACTTTTGAAATAAGAAAAGTCTTAAAATAAAAGAAGAAAATAAGGATTTATTTCAAAACTTAATGTGACTTTGCAAGAGAGGGATGAGATTTCAAATGAAAAGGACTCATTAAAATCCCAACCTGATCTTGCCCTAAATGAAAACAAAATCTTAAATGTAAAAATAATTGTGATGAAGTTTTGAAGAAAAATGAAGTTCTATCTTCAAAACTTGTTGTATTAAAAGAAAATGATTCTTTAAAAAAAATCATTTCTATTTTAAAAGAATTGGATTTGATTTCTAATGAAAATAAATCTTTGAAAAATGATTTAGCTTCACATGTTTGCCATGCTTCACCATCTATTATGCCTATTGCAAGCTCCACTTCTTCTTATAACATTGAAAATGATATATGTGCTTTAAGAAGAGTGTTGATTGTTTGGGCTCCACTTTGAGCCAATGTGCTATGAACCATACACGGTTGGAATCCAGTTTCACAAGAAATATCTCCTCCTATGCATGCACACAAACCACGGCATATACATGCTTTTCACGTTCATACACATAACACCATGTATGCTCATGTGTACACATGTACACATTGTGAATGTAAGGGCCACCTTGCAAAGTTTTGTTATGATAGAGTGTATAATGTAAATTTTGTAAATAAATTTGTTTGGATTAGGAAAGGTGCTAACCCCATGGACCCAATAAGGTATGGGTATCAAAATTCACCCCTATTTTATTTGATGTAGATGTGGGCTCTCACTTGACGTGAGGGCATTTGTGCCTGATGGTGGATGCTTTTGTGCGTGATGGAAACTATTTTGGATGCATTACTTTCAAGGAAAGTTTGGTGGGAGGACCACCATGGATTGGAGATCTAGAGATAAGCCCTATTGGTTTTGGTAACTATCTCTAACTCCTTATTATGTTTACATGCTTTTAGGTTATTGATTTTAGCATGTCATGTTTTAATGGCCATTGTGTTAAATGCTATGATATTTAGACTTATGACATACATATTTAGTAATTGAGATACACCCATATTCATATGGATCCATATTTTTTGTTCTCACTATAGTTTAACTATTGTGTATATCATTACTCTAAGACATGTGCATTTACTAATGATTATATTGGTTTATGTTTTCATTATGTATCATGTTTTAATTACATGTTTAAGATATAGTTTTCATTAAAACTTGTATAGATACTTGTACAACTAATGAGTCACATTTGATTTTTACATATTTGTGCTTAATTACTCATTTGTACCCATTAGATATACTAGTATAGCCTAGTTTTGATGATTCTCACATTTCAACTTACATTCCCTATTTTTAGACATGTTTTAAATAAAAACTTATTTAGCTTCATGTATATGGTAAATCTGTTAAAACTATTGGATATAAATATATACCCTTGAGTCACTTGCCTTCATGCAAATTCTATTATAGACTCTATTGTGTTTGGGATATGTATATATACTTTTAGTTTTAACTAAACATACATGTACCTTGAAGTATATTTAATTTTAATGACTTTCATTTAAAAAAAAGAATTTCATAATTGAGCTTAAATGCCTGATTCCATGGCTTTGTTGATTACATGACTTTGTACACTCACATTTCTTAATGTTTTCTCATGACTTTTTTTCATGAGTCTTATATGTGTTTTACAGACTTTGAATGTCAATTGTTGAGTGATTTTCATATTTTCATGGATATATTCTTGTTTTATTCCTTACTTGAAGGATTTCGTACTAGTTTTTAAGATTATCATAAAACTAGTTCATATTCTTCACTTCGTAGAGTTTTTCAAGTATACTAAAACTATTTTCAAACTTATTTTTGAAAACCCCTACCAACGCCAAGGGTGGCTGGATGGGCGACCATGCCTTGTTTGCTCTTATTGAAAATCTTTTAAACTTGTGCATGAATAGGGAGATAATTATGAGTTATACACTTGATCCTCATTATATTTTCAATTGGTATCACAATTGATATTTTAATGTTTGTATACTCATATATGTTTTTCTATAAATGTATGCTTCAAACTTTAAATAATATCAATTTTGATTGGTATTTACATTTTCATATACATATATATATATATATATATATATATATATATATATATATATATATATATATATATATATATTATATATATGATTTGATTGTGCTTACAACATCTGTACATCTTAAAGCACAAATTATGTTTATACTAAGCTTGATTTATTCCTTAATGTCAATTAATTTTCATTGGTATCTTATACAGGCTTATGCATCGTTTTCAGTTAGTATTTCATAAAGGGGAGAAAATTCATGTTTTATTTTTCAATCAATTTTATTCTCAATTGGTATTTTACTCCCACTCTTTATGATGAAAAATACTTTATTTTGGTATATGCTAACATTTTCAATATTAATATCAATAATATTAAATTAGTATTATTCTCAGTTTGGTATTTTTATTGTAAAATAAGTGTATTTCCAAAGAAATATGATTTCTATTTTCAATTGGTTTTTACTTTCAATTGGTATCAATATCCATATATATATTTCAATTGATATCAAAACCGTATAATGTTTCATTTTCTTTTGGTATCAAAAATTTACAAGACATTTTAAATTGGTATCAAGATATTTTCAATTGGTATCTTTTTGTATCTTTAAATTTTGTTTACTTTCAATTGGTATCTCAAAAATATTTTGTTTTTTCAATTGGTATCATAAATTGGTACCATAATGTTTCTATGTATACCTTTATCATAAATTGATAAATTTTTCTATTGGTATCATAGTGTTTTGATATGTAATACTTGTATGCAAGGGAAGCTTAACATCTTCTCCATATATAGATTCATGTTGTGTGTATCTCATATTGAGGAGCTTTACCTCTCTTCTCTATGTCTTATACGTGTGTAGGGGGAGCTTTACATTTTCTTTTATACATTGTATATTATGTGTTATGTGATTAAGGTTTAGTCATCTCTTTTTCATGTAATGCATATATGCAAGGGGAGTTAACTTTACGTTTCTCCTCTTCATAAATGTATATCGCATATACATCCTTCTTGTTTGATTTGACAAAAGAGGAGACAAATATTTTTTGGTTTATTTATGCCCCTTTGTTGATGATCTGACAACAGGGGGAGAGAAATTTGGAGTTTTATATATGCATGTTCATGTCATTTATATACATGTTTGTTTTTCAATTGGTATCAGAGCATATATGTTTTGTTTATGTAAAAAGGGGAGAAGTATTCTTCACTTATGCATATATGTGTTATTTGGTTTATGCATTCATTGAATATCTTTATTATTTATTGCTATGCATGAGTTAAGGGGGAGCTTCTATGAAGCCTAACTTTAATCCATGCATATATAACTCCATGAGTTTTGTCATCATCAAAAGGGGAGATTGTTGGCCCAGAGGCCCATCACTCTAGTTTTGATAATGATTAACTCATGTAGTTATAGTTTACTAATAATCTTGTGATATTTAGTTTCAGATATTTGATCAAGATTTTAGTAGGTGTTTGGCTTCAACAAAAGAGTTTTGGAGCTTTCACATGTAGATTCAAGAGCTCGAGCGTCAAGATCGCATCTAGTACTCGGTTGGAATCTAGCTCGTTGGATCGTGTTTGAATCGAGTCGGCTTGGAGATAAGAAGACTTTGGTTTGTATTTAGTTTAGTATATTTAGATCTTGTGTAAAAATTAGATAGTATTAATGTGCTCAAGTTCACATACACACACAAGTTTAAAGTTCATTGGTTTTAGTTTTTGGTTTAACTGATTTTAGATTTCATGTCAAAAACATAAATAGATATCTTTATATGTATATTGGATTCTATCCATATACAATATGCTTCAAAGTTGTTTCAATATCATGTTTTTGTATCCATATGAGTTTTTAGAAAAAACAGTTTTCCATTTCAAAAATTCAAAGTTTGGAAAATATCAATTTTGGTTTAAAGGCAAATTTTTATATCACAAAAATAGTTCAAATAGTTTATATTATGTGTTGAATTTTAGTCACACATATTTATATTTCAAAGATCTTAAAAGAACTTATTTTTGTGAAATTTATGTGTATTTTATGGGATTTTTATAGAAAAAAGACAAGTTTTCAATCCCTATAATTGTTTGTCCTGGCTTCTGCCGGTCGACCGGTCTGGTTGACTGATGTGCACAAACGTGCACGGTCGTATAGGCTGGAGGGCCGGTCGACTGGGTTGGTCGACCGCCAGAGAGCTCTGCTCTCTGGATCTGGCCCCGGTCAACTGGGCGGTCGACCGACAGAGAGCATCTGCTCTCTATATCCTAGCCTCGGTCGACCGGGCGGTCGACCGGTGGCTCAACGGATATAAAAATAACCGTTGGCCGGTGTCACGCCCCGCTTCCCAAAAAAACGCTGGAGCGGAGACGCGACACGAGTCGGCGACGCATATACGCAAGAAAAATCCCTCACGTATACACGCTAAGCCTTAAGTAACCTGAAACAAGCTATAATAAATCCCAACTGTAATGAATACTGAATATTGCAATACCACATATGAGCAACCACGCATGATATCATATGAATCAAGACTGGAATAACAACTGAACTGATATAACAAGAAACAGGAAATGATACGAAGGCTAGAAAGATAAAAGTACCAGAATAGAATAGGGAGAAGCTCCAGCTATTCGCGAAGCGTACAGCCTCAACGAACACCTGCACATTAGAAACAAACCGTCCAATATCTGGACGTGCAATTCCAGGGTCGTCAGAACGCGACCATGGTGAGTGTGCGTGTAAAAGGTAAATAGCTCGTGCATAAGAACATGTGCATAAATAATAATAAGAGCAACTGCAAATATAGCACAACTGAATAACAGATAAACAACTGTAGATATAAGATAATTAAATATCATGACATGATAAACATCTGAACTGAAGCATATCTGATATCAATATCAACAAAGATATAAGACAACTATCACGTCTGTAAACTAACAACTGATATCAAGTCAACTATCACAACTGTAAACTAACAACTGATGCCTGAATGTCTGACCTAGCATATGTCACTAGTCTGATTGGTTATTATTAACCTAACTAGTGTAGTACTTAGCTGTGTCCCATACCACAGCCGTTTTCCCACATATCAAACAATGTTATCGTTGTTGTAACTGCCTGCCAATGTAGCGCATGTGTTTTGGAAGAGTACCGTGCATGCCCGGTACCACGGTCTAACACCCCTGGCACTGAACCAGGACAAGCCGCTAGGCTCTGACAACTGAAGACCACAGCCCACACGAAAAGACAACTAGTGTGGCGCCGTAATCCGGGCGTAGCCCTGACAACTGATAACTGAATGGGTAGCCAGTACTACCCTGGTTCCCCATGGTTGGAACCCACAACTCAGTACCATAAGAATCCTTCCAAACTACACGACATACATCATCAGGCAATTACCCCTGTTCCCCGGGTTATGGTGTCTTTTATTAATAAGCAATCATATGATTTAATATATAATAGTAACCAATATCTCCAACAACTACTGATGTCAACACTAGCTGATAATCTGACAACTGGTAACTGATAACTGATATCTGACAACTGTGATATCTCACAACTATGATATTTGACAACTTTGATATCCGACAACTGTGATATCTGACAACTAATATCTGATATCTTAATAGAATACTGGAGATATAGCCACTAACAAATAGTGCCACTAACACAATAGTGTCACAGACAACTAGTGTCACTAACAACTATAACTGGTACAAATCTCTGTCAACTCATATAACTCTGAAGTACATATCTTATGATCATCAACAAACAGTCTCGCCAACTGATAAACTGATAACTGCTATAAACTCTGGATACATCATATAATCAACAACAAGTAATCTTACTAATAATTGATAAACTGGTAACTGGTAAATCCGAAGTACAAGATCATTAATATCAACTTGGTCACTATCACAGTAGCTCAATCTCTACTAACTAAAGTGATCCAGTCTCCAACATCTTAACAAGTCCACATCAATACTCAAATGAATCATAAGGTATATCTCCGAGAGCAATATGTCAACACACACCACAATCATATCTGAATAGGAAACATCCTCAAAGAACATCGTAACAAGTCAACAACAATATCTGAATGAATCATCAACTAAGTTATTATTAATGAAAGAATATCAAGTCAAGAGGTCCTCTACATAAAATATATCATCTGTCCTCTATAACTAAAGTTCAGTCCAAATCACAGTCCAACTCTGAAATAGTCCAAGTACCATCCAATCATAAAGAACTCTAATCTTTAAGTAAAGTAAGATTATATCTTACATGTCCTCAAATAGCTGCAACATAGAATAGTTACCTCTGATACTTAACATCAACGACATATCATCTGATAGTTCTTATATACTCAACTATAGATCCAAATCATCACAACCAATTCATAATCCCAATAGTTCTACAATCATCTTGTTCCAATACACATCGAGTAATCAAATGCAATAGTTGTTTTTCTAACATATGTCCATAATCAGTACTAGTCTACTCTCTCTGACAAACTATATCTGATTCATTAGACTTCACAATTCCCTCTTCCATAAGTATCAAGTATGATATCCCAACACTCGACAATATATCATGTACATGCATCTAAGATCTATCATGATCAAATCATTATCACCAATATCTATCTCTTGAGGTCACATACAATCCATCCAAATCTAACACACAACTCATGGGTAAGGTCTACAATCCATCAGATGTCTATACATAACATTCAGACAGACACTAGTCGACTAGGGGTGATGAATAGTCGACTGGAGGATGAGTTAGTCGACTACAAGAGTAGCCCAAGTCGACTACACCAACTGCTAGTCGACTATAAAGGTGATCAAGTCGACCAGCGGGAAAACAGAGAGTTAAATACATTCCTGGGAAGAAACCTAGTCGACTAGGGCAAAGGGTCAGTCGACTAATACATGGATTAGTCGACTAGTAAATGAGTCAAGTCGACTAATCCAGTTCTGTCAGCCAGAAACAGAGGTTCATCAATTCTATTCTCCCACACAATAATATATGTATGTGTATCCTCTCTTGCACATATCATCATACTCAATCACTACTTTAATCTTGGTACATATACACATGAATTATAATGGAATTGATTACATGAAATTAAAAGGAACCAAAAAGGAGTAAACACTCACATTGGGGAATCTGCTCGTTACCGGGCGAGTCGCCGTTACGGTCGCTGTGGTGTCGTTCCTCGCCATCGGACTGCATGGGAGGGTGGCCAAGGCACTGGAGAAGGTCACCGTGTAGTCTCCGACGACGGCTTGGCGTGGATCAGGAGAACGACCTGCTCGCTCGCTGCCTACGCTGCTGATCTGGATCTGTTGGTGATGATTGGGGCCGTGTCGCTGTTGTGGTCGGCCTGCTGCTCTGTTGGATCCGGGGCTGGTCTGAGATGGAAGGAGGCAGCCTGGCCTGGGTCCGGATCTGCTGTGCGCGGTAAGGGAGGATCCGGGTGCTGCTGCTGTTCCGTTGATTGCTTGCTGGTCTGTTGTCCAGATCTGCAGGATAAGAAGGGGAGATCTGCTGCTGGGGCTTGCTGGTTCTGACGGCGTCGGGCTGCAGATCTGCAGCCAGGGGAGATGCACACGGCCTGGTGGAGATTTGGCCGAGTAGGGGGCTGCCTTGCTCGGCCGTGCTGTCACCTGGGGGCATGGCTGGATCTGGTGGAAGAAGGGGCAGCTGCTGGTGGCTGTGCTGATCTGTTGGGGGGCAGATCTGGACAGGGCTGTTGCGCCTGCTGCCAGGGAATGGAGAGGGGGCCCTGCTGTGGCCTGGTTTCGGGCTGCGCCAACAAGAGAGGAGGAGCACGGTGGGGTGCTTTGGCCTGGAGATGTCGAGTGGTGTTGTCGGCCATGGATGAGAGAGGAGGAGAGAGGGTGTGCGGCAGCCTGAGGGGAGAAGATGCGGCTGCTGCTCTGTTGGTAGCCGTAGGTGGAGAGAGAAGAGAATAGGATTAGGGTTTGTTAATTAGGTTTAGGTAAGATAGGTATCTATATATATAGTGGGTTGGGTTAATATGTTAATGGGTTTGGGTTAACTGGATTAGGATCCAAATAGCAAATGGGCAATAGGATATATGATGGATAAGAAAATGGGTTGAATTAGGCTAAACAAAGGAAGCACCACCTGAACGAGCACGTTAGTATAAATGCCAAATATAAATAAATAAATAAGGATTAACTCCAATAATAATAATAAAATAATTAACCACGAAAAGATAATAGAAATATCCGCTACCAATAATATCAATCAACATTCTTAATAGCAACAACTAATGATCAAAATAAAATAATGGTAAACATAAAACCAAATTGCCATTTACTATCTTAAAAATAAATTCCCATATTTAATGATAGAAACAATCACAAGGAAGAAAATAATAAATTGAGTTGATTAAATAAAAATAATCAGTAATTCGAAATAAATACTTTAGAAAAATGAAAATACTGTATTACTAGCTAGGTACTTTACACTCTACCCACCTTATAAAAATTTCGTCCCCGAAATTCAAATAAAACAGGGGATGGTAAGAAATTCCCAAAATCAAAGAAGAAGACAAACAAACTTCACATCGCTTCTCCGCACATCATAAATCTACCACGCTTCCGCTGCGCTACTCTGATGCATGCTACCGGCTACAGGAAGGGGTAACCAATCTTAAGGGACAAAATCAGAAGAAATAGAATAGAAAAGAAGGATGAAATCAAGATGGAAATTCAAATCACTCTAAAGGGAGTGTTAGAATTATGGATATTAAATGATCAAGAAATGAAATTCCAAAGAGTGGATGGCCAATTCCAAATGGAGTCAATATCATAATGGATAGTATATGTATATTGCAGTGTAACTATAGCTCATTTCAAGTTACCGGTACGAACTAGGTCTCTCTTGCGAAACAAAAGTCAAACTCTAACATCGCAAGTCGAAAACCTAGGCTCTGATACCAAGAAAACCCTGTCACGCCCCGCTTCCAAAAAAACGCTGGAGCAGAGACGCGACACGAGTCGGCGACGCATATACGCAAGAAAAATCCCTCACGTATACACGCTAAGCCTTAAGTAACCTGAAACAAGCTATAATAAATCCCAACTGTAATGAATACTGAATACTGCAATACCACATATGAGCAACCACACATGATATCATATGAATCAAGACTGGAATAACAACTGAACTGATATAACAAGAAACAGGAAATGATACGAAGGCTAGAAAGATAAAAGTACCAGAATAGAATAGGGAGAAGCTCCAGCTATTCGCGAAGCGTACAGCCTCAACGAACACCTGCACATTAGAAACAAACCGTCCAATATCTGGATGTGCAATTCCAGGGTCGTCAGAACGCGACCATGGTGAGTGTGCGTGTAAAGGGGAAATAGCTCGTGCATAAGAACATGCGCATAAATAACAATAAGAGCAACTGCAAATATAGCACAACTGGATAACAGATAAACAACTGCAGATATAAGATAATTAAATATCATGACATGATAAACATCTGAACTGAAGCATATCTGATATCAATATCAACAAAGATATAAGACAACTATCACGTCTGTAAACTAACAACTGCTATCAAGTCAACTATCACAACTGTAAACTAACAACTGATGCCTGAAAGTCTGACCTAGCATATGTCACTAGTCTGATTGGTTATTATTAACCTAACTAGTGTAGTACTTAGCTGTGTCCCATACCACAACCGTTTTCCCACATATCAAACAATGTTATCGTTGTTGTAACCGCCTGCCAATGTAGCGCATGTGTTTTGGAAGAGTACCGTGCATGCCCGGTACCACAGTCTAACACCCCTGGCACTGAACCAGGACAAGCCGCTAGGCTCTGACAACTGAAGATCACAGCCCCACATGAAAAGACAACTAGTGTGGCGCCGTAATCCGAGCGTAGCCCTGACAACTGACAACTGAATGGGTAGCCAGTACTACCCTGGTTCCCCATGGTTGGAACCCACAACTCGGTACCATAAGAATCCTTCCAAACTACACGACATACATCATCAGGCAATTACCCCTGTTCCCCGGGTTATGGTGTCTTTTATTAATAAGCAATCATATGATTTAATATATAATAGTAACCAATATCTCCAACAACTACTGATGTCAACACTAGCTGATAATCTGACAACTGGTAACTGATAACTGATATCTGACAACTGTGATATCTCACAACTATGATATCTGACAACTCTGATATCCGACAACTGTTATATCTGACAACTAATATCTGACATCTGAATAGAATACTGGAGATATAACCACTAACAAATAGTGCCACTAACACAATAGTGTCACAGACAACTAGTGTCACTAACAACTATAACTGGTACAGATCTCTGCCAACTCATATAACTCTGAAGTACATATCTTATGATCATCAACAAACAGTCTCGCCAACTGATAAACTGATAACTGCTATAAACTCTGGATACATCATATAATCAACAACAAGTAATCTTACTAATAAGTGATAAACTGGTAACTGGTAAATCCGAAGTACAAGATCATTAATATCAACTTGGTCACTATCACACTAGCTCAATCTCTACTAACTGAAGTGATCCAGTCTCTAACATCTTAACAAGTCCACATTAATACTCAAATGAATCATAAGGTATATCTCCGAGAGCAATATGTCAACACACACCACAATCATATCTGAATAGGAAACATCCTCAAAGAACATCATAACAAGTCAACAACAATATCTGAATGAATCATCAACTAAGTTATCATTAATGAAAGAATATCAAGTCAAGAGGTCCTCTACATAAAATATATCATCTGTCCGCTATAACTCAAGTTCAGTCCAAATCACAGTCCAACTCTGAAATAGTCCAAGTACCATCCAATCATAAAGAACTCTAATCTTTAAGTAAAGTAAGATCATATCTTACATGTCCTCAAATAGCTGCAACATAGAATAGTTACCTCTGATACTTAACATCAATGACATATCATCTGATAGTTCTTATATACTCAACTATAGATCCAAATCATCACAACCAATTCATAATCCCAATAGTTCTACAATCATCTTGTTCCAATACACATCGAGTAATCAGATGCAATAGTTGTTGTTGTAACATATGTCCATAATCAGTACTAGTCTACTCTCTCTGATAAACTATATCTGATTCATAAGACTTCACAATTCCCTCTTCCATAAGTATCAAGTATGATATCCCAACACTCGACAATATATCATGTACATGCATCTAAGATCTATCATGATCAAATCATTATCACCAATATCTATCTCTTGAGGTCACATACAATCCATCCATATCTAACACACAACTTATGGGTAAGGTCTACAATCCATCAGATGTCTATACATAACATTCAGACAGACACTAGTCGACTAGGGGTGATGAATAGTCGACTGGAGGATGAGTTAGTCGACTACAAGAGTAGCCCAAGTCGACTACACCAACTGCTAGTCGACTATAAAGGTGATCAAGTCGACCAGCAGGGAAAACAGAGAGTCAAATACATTCCTGGGAAGAAACCTAGTCGACTAGGGCAAAGGGTCAGTCGACTAATACATGGATTAGTCGACTAGTAAATGAGTCAAGTCGACTAATCCAGTTCTGTCAGCCAGAAACAGAGGTTCATCAATTCTATTCTCCCACACAATAATATATGTATGTGTATCCTCTCTTGCACATATCATCATACACAATCACTACTTTAATCTGGGTACATATACACATGAATTATAATGGAATTGATTACATGAAATTAAAAGGAACCAAAAAGGAGTAAACACTCACATTGGGGAATCTGCTCGTTACCGGGCGAGTCGCCGTTACGGTCGCTGTGGTGTCGTTCCTCGCCATCGGACTGCATGGGAGGGTGGCCAAGGCACTGGAGAAGGTCACCGTGTCAGTCTCCGACGACGGCTTGGCATGGATCAGGAGAACGACCTGCTCGCTCGCTGCCTACGCTGCTGATCTGGATCTGTTGGTGATGATTGGGGCCGTGTCGCTGTTGTGGTCGGCCTGCTGCTCTGTTGGATCCGGGGCTGGTCTGAGATGGAAGGAGGCAGCTTGGCCTGGGTTCGGATCTGCTGTGCGCGGCAAGGGAGGATCCGGGTGCTGCTGCTGTTCCGTTGATTGCTTGCTGGTCTGTTGTCCAGATCTGCAGGATAAGAAGGGGAGATCTGCTGCTGGGGCTTGCTGGTTCTGACGTCGCCGGGCTGCAGATCTGCAGCCAGGGGAGATGCACACGGCCTGGTGGAGATCTGGCCGAGTAGGGGGCTGCCTTGCTCGGCCGTGCTGTCACCTGGGGGCGTGGCTGGATCTGGTGGAAGAAGGGGCAGCTGCTGGTGGCTGTGCTGATCTGTTGGGGGGGCAGATCTGGACAGGGCTGTTGCGCCTGCTGCCAGGGAATGGAGAGGGGGCCCTGCTGTGGCCTGGTTCCGGGCTGCGCCAACAAGAGAGGAGGAGCACGGTGGGGTGCTTTGGCCTGGAGATGTCGAGTGGTGTTGTCGGCCATGGATGAGAGAGGAGGAGAGAGGGTGTGCGGCAGCCTGAGGGGAGAAGATGCGGCTGCTGCTCTGTTGGTAGCCGTAGGTGGAGAGAGAAGAGAATAGGATTAGGGTTTGTTAATTAGGTTTAGGTTAAGATAGGTATCTATATATATAGTGGGTTGGGTTAATATGTAAATGGGTTTGGGTTAACTGGATTAGGATCCAAATAGCAAATGGGCAATAGGATATATGATGGATAAGAAAATGGGTTGAATTAGGCTAAACAAAGGAAGCACCACCTGAACGAGCACGTTAGTATAAATGCCAAATATAAATAAATAAATAAGGATTAACTCCAATAATAATAATAAAATAATTAACCACGAAAAGATAATAGAAATATCCGCTACCAATAATATCAATCAACATTCTTAATAGCAACAACTAATGATCAAAATAAAATAATGGTAAACATAAAACCAAATTGCCATTTACTATCTTAAAAATAAATTCCCATATTTAATGATAGAAACAATCACAAGGAAGAAAATAATAAATTGAGTTGATGCAATAAAATAATCAGTAATTCGAAATAAATACTTTTGAAAAATGAAAATACTGTATTACTAGCTAGGTACTTTACACTCTACCCACCTTATAAAATTTCGTCCCCGAAATTCAAATAAAACAGGGGATGGTAAGAAATTCCCAAAATCAAAGAAGAAGACAAACAAACTTCACATCGCTTCTCCGCACATCATAAATCTACCACGCTTCCGCTGCGCTACTCTGATGCATGCTACCGGCTACAGGAAGGGGTAACCAATCTTAAGGGACAAAATCAGAAGAAATAGAATAGAAAAGAAGGATGAAATCAAGATGGAAATTCAAATCACTCTAAAGGGAGTGTTTGAATTATGGATATTAAATGATCAAGAAATGAAATTCCAAAGAGAGGATGGCCAATTCCAAATGGAGTCAATATCATAATGGATAGTATGTATATTGCAGTGTAACTATAGCTCATTTCAAGTTACCGGTACGAACTAGGTCTCTCTTGCGAAACAAAAGTCAAACTCTAACATCGCAAGTCGAAAACCTAGGCTCTGATACCAAGAAAACCCTGTCACGCCCCGCTTCCCAAAAAAACGCTGGAGCAGAGACGCGACACGAGTCGGCGACGCATATACGCAAGAAAAATCTCTCACGTATACACGCTAAGCCTTAAGTAACCTGAAACAAGCTATAATACATCCCAATTGTAATGAATACTGAATACTGCAATACCACATATGAGCAACCACGCATGATATCATATGAATCAAGACTGAATAACAACTGAACTGATATAACAAGAAACAGGAATGATACGAAGGCTAGAAAGATAAAAGTACCAGAATAGAATAGGGAGAAGCTCCAGCTATTCGCGAAGCGTACAGCCTCAACGAACACCTGCACATTAGAAACAAACCGTCCAATATCTGGACGTGCAATTCCAGGGTCGTCAGAACGCGACCATGGTGAGTGTGCGTGTAAAGGGGAAATAGCTCGTGCATAAGAACATGTGCATAAATAACAATAAGAGCAACTGCAAATATAGCACAACTGAATAACAGATAAACAACTGCAGATATAAGATAATTAAATATCATGACATGATAAACATCTGAACTGAAGCATATATGATATCAATATCAACAAAGATATAAGACAACTATCACGTCTGTAAACTAACAACTGCTATCAAGTCAACTATCACAACTGTAAACTAACAACTGATGCCTGAATGTCTGACCTAGCATATGTCACTAGTCTGATTGGTTATTATTAACCTAACTAGTGTAGTACTTAGCTGTGTCCCATACCACAGCCGTTTTCCCACATATCAAACAATGTTATCGTTGTTTTAACTGCCTGCCAATGTAGCGCATGTGTTTTGGAAGAGTACCGTGCATGCCCGGTACCACGGTCTAACACCCCTGGCACTGAACCAGGACAAGCCGCTAGGCTCTGACAACTGAAGACCACAGCCCCACACGAAAAGACAACTAGTGTGGCGCCGTAATCCGAGCGTAGCCCTGACAACTGACAACTGAATGGGTAGCCAGTACTACCCTGGTTCCCCATGGTTGGAACCCACAACTCGGTACCATAAGAATCCTTCCAAACTACACGACATACATCATCAGGCAATTACCCCTGTTCCCCGGGTTATGGTGTCTTTTATTAATAAGCAATCATATGATTTAATATATAATAGTAACCAATATCTCCAACAACTACTGATGTCAACACTAGCTGATAATCTGACAACTGGTAACTGATAACTGATATCTGACAACTGTGATATCTCACAACTATGATATCTGACAACTCTGATATCCGACAACTGTTATATCTGACAACTAATATCTGACATCTGAATAGAATATTGGAGATATAGCCACTAACAAATAGTGCCACTAACACAATAGTGTCACAGACAACTAGTGTCACTAACAACTATAACTGGTACAGATCTCTGCCAACTCATATAACTCTGAAGTACATATCTTATGATCATCAACAAACAGTCTCGCCAACTGATAAACTGATAACTGCTATAAACTCTGGATACATCATATAATCAACAACAAGTAATCTTACTAATAAGTGATAAACTGGTAACTGGTAAATCCGAAGTACAAGATCATTAATATCAACTTGGTCACTATCACACTAGCTCAATCTCTACTAACTGAAGTGATCCAGTCTCTAACATCTTAACAAGTCCACATTAATACTCAAATGAATCATAAGGTATATCTCCGAGAGCAATATGTCAACACACACCACAATCATATCTGAATAGGAAACATCCTCAAAGAACATCATAACAAGTCAACAACAATATCTGAATGAATCATCAACTAAGTTATTATTAATGAAAGAATATCAAGTCAAGAGGTCCTCTACATAAAATATATCATCTGTCCTCTATAACTCAAGTTCAGTCCAAATCACAGTCCAACTCTGAAATAGTCCAAGTACTATCCAATCATAAAGAACTCTAATCTTTAAGTAAAGTAAGATCATATCTTACATGTCCTCAAATAGCTGCAACATAGAATAGTTACCTCTGATACTTAACATCAATGACATATCATCTGATAGTTCTTATATACTCAACTATAGATCCTAATCATCACAACCAATTCATAATCCCAATAGTTCTACAATCATCTTGTTCCAATACACATCGAGTAATCAGATGCAATAGTTGTTGTTCTAACATATGTCCATAATCAGTACTAGTCTACTCTCTCTGACAAACTATATCTGATTCATAAGACTTCACAATTCCCTCTTCCATAAGTATCAAGTATGATATCCCAACACTCGACAATATATCATGTACATGCATCTAAGATCTATCATGATCAAATCATTATCACCAATATCTATCTCTTGAGGTCACATACAATCCATCCATATCTAACACACAACTCATGGGTAAGGTCTACAATCCATCAGATGTCTATACATAACATTCAGATAGACACTAGTCGACTAGGGGTGATGAATAGTCGACTGGAGGATGAGTTAGTCGACTACAAGAGTAGCCCAAGTCGACTACACCAACTGCTAGTCGACTATAAAGGTGATCAAGTCGACCAGCAGGGAAAATAGAGAGTCAAATACATTCCTGGGAAGAAACCTAGTCGACTAGGGCAAAGGGTCAGTCGACTAATACATGGATTAGTCGACTAGTAAATGAGTCAAGTCGACTAATCCAGTTCTGTCAGCCAGAAACAGAGGTTCATCAATTCTATTCTCCCACACAATAATATATGTATGTGTATCCTCTCTTGCACATATCATCATACACAATCACTACTTTAATCTGGGTACATATACATATGAATTATAATGGAATTGATTACATGAAATTAAAAGGAACCAAAAAGGAGTAAACACTCACATTGGGGAATCTGCTCGTTACCGGGCGAGTCGCCGTTACGGTCGCTGTGGTGTCGTTCCTCGCCATCGGACTGCATGGGAGGGTTGCCAAGGCACTGGAGAAGGTCACCGTGTCAGTCTCCGACGACGGCTTGGCGTGGATCAGGAGAACGACCTGCTCGCTCGCTACCTACGCTGCTGATCTGGATCTGTTGGTGATGATTGGGGCCGTGTCGCTGTTGTGGTCGGCCTGCTGCTCTGTTGGATCCGGGGCTGGTCTGAGATGGAAGGAGGCAGCCTGGCCTGGGTCTGGATCTGCTGTGCGCGGCAAGGGAGGATCCAGGTGCTGCTGCTGTTCCGTTGATTGCTTGCTGGTCTGCTGTCCAGATCTGGCAGGATAAGAAGGGGAGATCTGCTGCTGGGGCTTGCTGGTTCTGACGTCGCCGGGCTGCAGATCTGCAGCCAGGGGAGATGCACACGGCCTGGTGGAGATCCGGCCGAGTAGGGGGCTGCCTTGCTCGGCCGTGCTGTCACCTGGGGGCGTGGCTGGATCTGGTGGAAGAAGGGGCAGCTGCTGGTGGCTGTGCCGATCTGTTTGGGGGGCAGATCTGGACAGGGTTGTTGCGCCTGCTGCCAGGGAATGGAGAGGGGGCCCTGCTGTGGCCTGGTTCCGGGCTGCGCCAACAAGAGAGGAGGAGCACGGTGGGGTGCTTTGGCCTGGAGATGTCGAGTGGTGTTGTCGACCATGGATGAGAGAGGAGGAGAGAGGGTGTGCGGCAGCCCGAGGGGAGAAGATGCGGCTGCTGCTCTGTTGGTAGCCGTAGGTGGAGAGAGGAGAGAATAGGATTAGGGTTTGTTAATTAGGTTTAGGTTAAGATATGTATCTATATATATAGTGGGTTGGGTTAATATGTTAATGGGTTGGGTTAACTGGATTAGGATCCAAATAGCAAATGGGCAATAGGATATATGATGGATAAGAAAATGGGTTGAATTAGGCTAAACAAAGGAAGCACCACCTGAACGAGCACGTTAGTATAAATGCCAAATATAAATAAATAAATAAGGATTAACTCCAATAATAATAATAAAATAATTAACCACGAAAAGATAATAGAAATATCCGCTACCAATAATATCAATCAACATTCTTAATAGCAACAACTAATGATCAAAATAAAATAATGGTAAACATAAAACCAAATTGCCATTTACTATCTTAAAAATAAATTCCCATATTTAATGATAGAAACAATCACAAGGAAGAAAATAATAAATCGAGTTGATGAAATAAAAATAATCAGTAATTTGAAATAAATACTTTAGAAAAATGAAAATACTTTATTACTAGCTAGGGACTTTACAGCCGGTCAAACGGGCGGTCGACCTGAAGGGCATTTCTGCCCTTTCCTGGCTGCCAACGGGCAGATTTTTGAGAGGGTATAAATACCCATCTCTTGAGCTGGTTTCTTTATGGTTTTTGAGAGAAATTTTTTTTTCATCTTCTTAAGTGTTTTAGCAACAAGTTAAAAGAGTTTGTTCCAAAAGATTATATCTTTATTTATTTTAAAGGGTTAGAAAAATTCAAAGAAAAGGAGAGTCTTGGGAATTGGTTTTTGATCTTCATTTATATTTCTATCTAGAGTTTTTCCCAAGAGTTTTTCTTTTTGATTTGTTTTTCAAACTCTTTAATTTCTTACAGTTGAGCTATCTATCATCCTATCTATTAGGATCTTTGTTTTGTGGGAAAATTGGTTTGTGGTTTAGTGAGACCACCAAGAGTTATAACCTTCCTTGTATTTGTTGGTTTCCCTCTTATGTAGAGGTGAGTGTGGAGGTTGTGTTGGTATCCCTCTTCTGTAGAGGTGAGTGTAGAGGTTGTGTTGGTATCCCTCTAAGTGTAGAGGTGATTGAGGTTGTTATTTGGCTTTGTGCCTTATGCCTCTATTGAGAGGTTGATCTTGTTTTGGCTAAGTGCCCATCCCCCTAAGTGTAGAGGTGATTATTGTAGTGCCTTGCCTCTTTTGCAGAGATTGTTATTGTTTGAGAGAGAAGTTGTGTACTCCAAAGTTGTATTACCCAAATTCTCAGTAGAGGTTCCCTGTGTGGGAAGTCCTGTGTAGACGATATAGTGGAATCCTTCTGTGTGAAGGCGGGGACGTAGAGCAGTGGCTCGAACCTCGAAACATATCTTGTTGTTTGCGATTGATCCACTATCTTTAAACTCTCTCTTATTTACCTTGCATTACTTCATATTATTCATTCATACATATATGCTTTGAATTGATTGTGTGTGCCTATACTTGTGTTGAACCAAGAGAGCTTTATATAGCACCTCAACTCTTATTTAGAGAAATTTAGAGGGGATAGTCCAGAGCCCGTCACTGAGAATTCGGCTACACTCTTTGGTTACACTAAATGTGTTACAATTAGTTTTTAATTCCGCATCATTTGTCATTAGATTAGCCATACACCTATTCACCTCCCCTCTAGGTGCACTTTCACTGTATACTAGATGCCCTAAATAACTACATCCATATGCCGGATGCCACAAGCACACATTCATACATGCTTTTATTAACCAAGTAAAAATCAAGAAATCAAAATTTATGAGAAGCACACTTCAATAAAAATAATAATAATACTCCCATTCAATCACCTCTAGTTTAACCCAGTCTTTTCCTCCAATATATCAAATAATAATAATACTCCCCTTCGATCACATCCGATTCAACCCGGCCTCTCCATCCAATATATTAGATAATAATAATGTAAGTGCACCTAGAGAGGTGTGAATAGGTGTACTAACTAATCTAGGATAACTGATGCGAGATTAAAAACTTAATTGTAAACACACTATGCGTAATCAAGAGTGAGCTCGAATTGCCCGTGAGGAGTTCTAAACTACTCCTCTAGATTCATCTAGATTAAGAGTTGAGGTGCTTTAATAAGTTCTCTTGGTTGAACACAAGTGTGGGCATACACAAACTGTTGGTCCAGAGGCCCTTCACTCTAGTTTAATGTTGATTAACTCATGTAGTTATAGTTTACTAATAATCTTGTGATATTTATCTTCAGATATTTGATCAAGATATTAGTAGGTGATTAGCTTCAACAAAGGCGTTTTAGAGCTTTCACATGGTGATTCAAGAGCTCGAGCATCAAATTCACATCTAGCATTCGGATGGAGTCAAGCTCGGTGGATCACGTTTGGATCGAGTCGACTTGGAGACGGAGTTCTACAAGAAGGTTTCGGTTTGTTTAGTTAAGATTTTGTTTAGATTATTGTAAAGATTAGATAGTGTGATATGCTCAAGTTCACAATACACACACTAGTTTCATGTTTTAGTTTTTCAGTTTAACCGATCTTGGTTTTTCAAGGCAATTTGCTTGTCGACCGCCTAGTCGACCGAGGCCAGAGCTAGAGAGTGAACTTTCTGGTCAGTCGACCGGTCGGTTGACCGGACAATCGACCAGCCCAATAGGCAGAGCCTTGTGCACGTCCTGTGCACATCAGTCGACCGGCCGGTCCACCGAGATCTGGTCCGGTCGACCGGTCGGTCGACCGCTAGTGGTCTCATGCTGGGTTTTAGGTTTGAAAACTTGATCTTTTAAATACCCATAAAATCTCATAAAATTACATAAAATTCACAAAAATAAGTTCTTATAAATATTTGATGAACAAATATGTGTGACTAAAATTCAATACATATTTCAAACAATTTGAACTATTTTTTTGATATAGGAATTAAGCTTTAAACAAAAACGGTATTTTCCAAAAATTAAATTTCTAAAGAAAAATACGATTTTTTCTATAAACTTGTACAAATACAAAAATAATATATCTAAACTCATTTTGAAGCATAGTGTGTATGGATAGAATCCAATACACATATAAAAGATATATCTATGTTTTTGACATTAAATCCCAAAACTAAGTTTTGTTAAAAACAAAACTTGAAACGCATGAACTAGAATCATCAAAATAAGTTTTTAGACAATGTGAATCATAGATGTATATGAATGAAATCTAATATACATTAAATCATGTAAAATTTATTTTGATTCTATCTATTCATGAAAATCATATATGTATACTTGAAAATCCAAAACAGTTAAACTAAAACCAATAAACTTTTGACTTTTGTGTGTGTGTGAACTTGAGCATGTCAAGACTAACTATTCTTTACACAAGATCTAAACTATAAACTGAACTAACAAACCGAAGTCTTCTTATTGATCTCCATCTTCAAGACCACTCGATCCAAATGAGTCTGACTCACTGAGTGCTAGATGCGATCTTGACGTGCGAGCTCTTGAATCTGTACGTGTTAGCTCCAAAGCTGGCTTTGAATCCATTGTTGAAGCTAAACACCTATTAAGATCTTGATCAATAACTGAAACTATATAAATACAAGATTATTAGTAAACTAACCTTTATAAGTTAATTATCATCAAAACTAAAGTGAAGGGCCTCTGGGCCAACAATCTCCCTCTTTTTGATAATGACAAAACTTATAAGGTTATATATGTATAGATTAAGAATAAGCTTCATAGAAGTTCCCCCGTAACTTATGCATAAGAATGAAACAATAAAAATATGCAATATAGGCTCAAGATACCAATAAAAATAATACACACACACACACATACACATACTCTCTTAATAAATAAAATATGCATATATAACCTAAATCCTTCTCCCCCTTTTTGTCACTCATCAATAAAAACTGAAGACAAATAAGCAATACCAATAAACTTATTTTAAAATCAAAATTTTTGATACTAATAAAACAATTAATTGAAAGAACCAATTGAAAGAAACAGTCGTTTTACTAATTATAATGAAACAATCTTTTTATGAATTGATACCAATAGAAGGACTGATATTAATTGAAAGTAAAAACAAATTTTTTCAGGTAAATACTAATATCATTTTGCAATATAGGTACCAAATTTAGAATAATATTAATTTAAGATTATTGATACCAATATTGAAAATGTTAGCATATACCAAAGTAAAATATTTTTCATCATAAAGAGTGGAAGTAAGATACTAATTAAAAATAAAACCAATTGGAAAATAAAACAAGAATTTTTCTCTCCCTGTATGAAATGCCAATAAAAATAATACATAAGCTTATAGAAAATATCAATCGAAAAACAATTGACATTAGAAACTAAATCAAGTTTAGCAAGAAATAATTTATACTTAGAAATATATGGCATATATGTTTAAAGCACAAGAAAACATCTATATGTATGTATCAGAGCAATATAATGTCAATTTAGGTATGATCCATACATATATAGAAAACATGAGTATACAAAATGATTGAAAATTATGTATATCTGATAACTACCTCTCTTTCATGTACATGTTTAAATAGATTTTCAATAAGCGTATACAAGTCATGGTCGCCCATCCAACAGCCCTTAAAAAGTAGGGATTTTTAAAAATATAATTTGAAAATATTTTAACATAGTTGAAAACTCTACAAATTGAAGAATAAGAAACTAGTTTTATGATAATTTTGAAAACTAGTACGGAATCCTTCAAGTAAGGAATAAAATAAATATATATTTCATAATATATGAAAATTATACGAGAATTGACGCTCAAAAATCTATGAAGCACATATAGGTGTAAGTACACCTAGAGGGGGGGGTGAATAGATGTACGGCTAATCTATGAACAATAATGCGGAAATTAAAACTTAAAAGGTAACACACTTAGTGTAACCAACGAGTGTAGCCGAATTCCCGGTGAAGGGCTCTGGACTAACTCCTCTTGATTCCTCTGAATAAGAGTTGAGGTGCTATATGAAGCTCTCGTGGTTAAACACAAGTGAGGCACACACAAACAACACAAGCATATATATGATATGGCAATATGATGCTATGTTCAAAGTAATAGAGAGAGTTAGAGAAAGTGGATCAATCACAAACACACAGATATGTTTCGAGATTCGATCACACAGTTCTACGTCCCCACCTTCACACAGAAGGATTTTCACTATCTCATCCACACAGGACTTCCCACACAGGGAACCTCCACTGAGGATTTTGGGCAAATACAACCGGGAGTACACAACTCCTCTCTCAACCGAATACAATCTCTCACAGAGGCAAGGTACATCCAACACAAAATCCACCACACACAAAAGGGGTAGGCACAAAGCCAAATAACAAATCAACCTCTCACTAGAGAGATAGGGCACAAATCCACCACTCCAACAATCAACCTCTACACAAGAGGGATATCACAAATAAGGAGGGTTTACAACTTGGTAGTTTCCATAACCACAAACTATCTCTTTCTCACAAAACAATGATCCTAATAGATAGGACAGATAGATAAGCTCAAGTGTGAGAAAACAAAGTGTTTTGAACAAAGAAAATCAGTTGGGAAAAACTCCAAATAGATATAGAATTTTTAGAACAAAAATCAATTCCCAAAAGACTATTTTCTTTGAATTATCAAACACTTTAAAAACAAATAGAGAATAAGAATTTTGAACCCAAAAACTTTTTACTGAAAAACACTTAAGGAGTATGAAATTTTTCTCTCTAAAAATCTTGTTGAAAACCAACTCTTTAATGAGGGGTATAATAGCCCTCAAGAGAATCTGCCCGTTGGCAGCTGACAACGCCCAGATTGGCCTTCCGGTCGACCGGCCAACGGTAAAAAATATAACCATTGACCTTGTCGGTCGACCGCCCGGTCGACCGTGCTAGATCCAGAGAGCAGTTGCTCTCTGACCGGTCGGACGCTCGGTCGACCGTGCCATGGCTCACGGTCGACCGCCCGGTCGACCGCCCCCCACCCGAAAGTGGGGCAATTGCAGTCGGTCAACCGCTCGGTCGACCGGCCTAAGTGGCTGGCCATGTGCACGTCCTCGTGCACGTCGATCGATCGGTCCGGTCGACCAACCACTGGTCCGGTCAACCACCAGGGCCTGGCAGATCTGGTTATAGGATTTAAAACTTGGGTTTTTAATTATCAAATAAATCCCATAAAACCTCTAAAAATCCACAAAAATCGGTTCTTATATTATCTTTGAAATACAAATATGTTTGAGTAAAATCAAACCATCTTACAAATATTTTGAACTATTTTTATAACTTAGAAATTTTGCCGAAAACCAAAATCCGTATTTTCCAAAACTTAGATTTTGAAATGAAAATCCGATTTGTCCAAAACACATCCAAATATAAAAACATGATATTGAAACAACTTTGAAGCATGTAGTATATGAATATAATCCAATATACATATAAAGATATATATCAATATTTTTAACATTAAATCTGAAAATAAGTTTTATTAAAATACAAAAACTCCAAACTCATGAAATAGACTATCAAACTAAGTTTGTTTAACTAGTTGAAGCATAGATGTATATAGAACAAATCTATTATACATTAAATCATGTAAACTTGTTTATCTATTCATGAAAACCAAGATCGGTTAAACTAAAAACTGAAAATTAAAACATGAAACTTGTGTGTTGTGAACTTGAGCATATTGTTGGCCCAAGGTTACAATCAATCGGTTTTTGAGTTTTGATGATCACAAAACATATATAGTTATTTGTACTAATCATTTTTAGTGTTTAAGTGTGTTTCAGGGTTCTAAGGATTCATGATGTGTTTTTTCCTAAAGAAAGATCATTTTGACTCAAGTCGGATCATTTCGGGTTCAATATGCAAGATTTTCAAGATCACATATGGAGGAGCCCATTTGAAGACTTTGTAGTCCCAAGAACTCATGTAAGAGTTAGTTTGTTAAAGTTTGAGGCTGTGATAAATTGGCTCAAGTAAACACACACACTTTCCAAAATACGTTTTTATTTTTGGCTTTTGATTTAAGTTCATGCTTTGATTCCTATACATGACTCAAATTTTTATAAATTTTATATCTTGTTTATATCATGTATACCTACCTTTTCAGCATGATACTTAGTCATATTTCCTTACAAAATTAATTTAAAAAATTTTTAAAGTTCAGAAAAAATCCTATAATTTTATCTGTTTCAGGCCTGACGGTCGACCAGGCCGGTCGACTGGTCTATTCCAGGCCTGGCCGGTCGATCGGGCTGGTCGACCGAGCCTTGAGACCAGGGCGTTCATGTTTTGTGCACGTCTGTCGGTCGACCGACTGGAAGCAGCTTGCTCTCTGTTTTTGGTCGGTCGACCGGATCAGTCGACCGACAGTTCTAAACAAAATTTTCTTTTGGCTTCCGGTCGACCGACCGGTCGACCGAGTCCAATGGCTAGTTACCAATTGGATTGCTGGTCGACTGGGCCGGTCGACCAGGCCGGTCGACCGACAGCCATCTCCAGCCGCCAACGGCTATTTTTCTGAGTTTCTCTCTTGGGATTTGTTTGGAGATTTTGGTGTCAGCTAATCCTGAAATTTTGACAGCTATTTTCTGACCTAATGAGCTATTTGTAATCATATTTTGATCCCCTCTAATCCCTATAAATAGTGGGGATTGGGCATTTGCAAAATACAAGAAATATACCTAGTTTTTCAAGTTTTCAAAAGAAAAAAAAGTTTCAAAAGCTCTAAAATTCTCTAGTGCATTCTTGGCTATTGTTTCTCAGTTGTTTTTCAAGCAATTTTCATTCACAACTGAGTTTGTTTTCTCACTACACTTCCTGAGCCAAAAACCCTCCTCATTCTATAAGGAAGTTGTAAAGAGAAGTTTTGTGATCCCTTGTTGATCACTTGGTTACTTGTTCTTCTTGTGTGAGATCCCTCTTCGGTAGAGGATTGTAATTGGTAGAGTTCGGTACTCCGATCTTCGGTAGACCTTGTAATCGTTCCTCGGTGGATATAGTGGAAACCCTTCACGGTGGTGAAGGCGGGGACGTAGTGCGATGGCTCGAACCTCGAAACAAACCCTTTGTGTTTGCGATTGATTTCTTTTCCTTGCTACTCTTTATTGCTCTTCAAATTTAGCTTGTGATATTGCTCTTTATTTCTAACTTGTGTTATATCTTGTGTGCACTTCATCATTGCATCCTTTTCATTCCTTGCTAATTTGTCGATCAACACTCATACAACAAGATTTCAATACGCACCTCAAACTCTTATCTAGAGGAATCACGAGGAAGGAGTTCAGAGCCCTTCACCAGGTATTCGGCTTCTAGTCTTGTTTTGGGCGATCGTTGCATCAGTTTTCATACTTGTTTAAAAAGATCATTAGATTAGCTTTAACACCTATTCACCCCCCCTCTAGGTGTTTTTCAATTGGTTTCAAAGCTTTGGTCTCTAGGCTCTTAGCTTAATAACCTTAGAGAGATCCTTATTGCTAATCTTAATATTCATTTTTTTCATACTCATTCACCTAGTAAACATGGCCGAAGGAATTAAGACCCCACCAAAATTTGATGGCCTTAACTTTCCCATATGGAAGGTTAAGATGATCGTATTTTTGCAATCCCTAGGAAGCCGGGTTGCAAAGGCGGTGACCAAACCATTTAGTGTACCCACCGGTGATGAGGATACTTGGTCCGATATTGAGACTAAAGAATTTGATGCTAATGCTAGGGCACACTATGTATTGCTTCAAGCACTTAATGATGATGATATCTTTAGAGTTATTCATTGCAAATCCGCACATGAGATTTGGACTCACTTGCTTGTCACACATGAAGGGACTTCATAAGTTAAGAGGGCTAAAATAGACCTTCTTCGGTCCCAAAATGAAAATTTTTCTATGCAAGAGAATGAAACCATAGATGATATGGTTACAAAATTTACAAAGATTACTAATGGACTTTCTTCTCTAGGTGACATCATTGACAACGACCAAAGAGTAAGGAAGATCATCCGGGCTCTCCCTCCATCTTGGGAAGTCAAAGCCACTTCCTTGAAGGAATTTAATGACAAGGAAGAGATGGAGCTAATAGGTCTCATTGGGAACCTCAAGACCCATGAGATGGAGAGAAAAGCAAGAGAGAAATGGCTCCCTCCAAGAAGAAAACTATTGCCTTCAAGAGCCATTCCACATACTCTGATGAAGACGATGAAGAAGAAGATGATGAAGAGCTTTCACTTCTTGTTAGGAACGTTCGGAGAATGTATAACAAGGCTAAGTTCCAAAATAAAAGGAGATGGCAAGGCAAAGAAGAGAAGAAAATTATTTGCTTCAATTGCCAAAAGCCGGGTCATATTGTTGCTGAATGCCCGAATAAAGTCAAGCCTTCCACCTCCAAAAGGCCATACAAAAAGAAAGCATTAAAGGCTACTTGGGATTCCGAGAGTGAATCCGAGGAGGATGTCGACACCGCCAACATGTGCTTCATGGCAAATGAAAGCACAAGCAAGATAATTCCCAATACTCCTATTGATTGTGAGCTTTCCATGGATGAACTAGGAGAAGCATTTGAAGAACTTTCACATAACTATGATTTTCTTAAAAAGAAATATTTGAAAATAAAAAAGGAAAATGAATCTCTAAATCACCAAGTTTTCAATCTTATTAAAGAAAAGGATGAATTACTTTCTACTCTTGTTTCTACACAAAAAGATTTTGATAACTATAAAGTTTCTTGCAAAGGTAAATTTACACAAGTTGATGAAAAAGAAATTTCCATGCTAAAAGAGAAAATAGATTCATTAGGAATAGTTTTAAAAAAATGTGAATTTGATAAGAATAGACTAGAGGCTATGTTTCCTAAGAAACAAGTCCCTAAGAAACAATCACATACTATTCATGCTCATGCTCATAGATCACAACCTTTACATCATGCCAAACACCCCAAACATGCCCACACTCCACACACACATCATGCATTCATGTATGGTAAAATATTTTCATGCACATATTGTGGCCGTAAAGTCATTTAGTTAAGTTTTGCTATGATAGAATCAATGCATTGCATAATAATATTTGGGTTCGGAATACTAACTTTCAAGGACCCAAGAAAATTTGGGTACCAAAGTCAACAAATTTATTAAATGATGTAGGTAGATACCAAGGCCCAACGACGTAGAGGATTGTGGTATCTTGATAGTGGTTGCTCAAGACACATGACTTGGGATATCAATAACTTTGCAACCCTATCAAGATACCATGAAGGTGGCACCGTCACCTTCAGAGATGATGCCAAGGGAAAAATCATCGGTATTGGTAATGTTAAATTTGGTACATCCTCTTTAATAGAAAATGTTGTTTTAGTTGATGGCCTCAAGCATAACCTCTTGAGTGTTAGTCAACTTTGTGACAAAGATTTTGATGTTGTTTTTGATAATTTAGCTTGTAGAGTTATTGATAGACAATCTAACACATGTATATTTTCCGGTTTTCATGAATGCAATGTATACATGATTGACATATCTAATATGTTTTGCAATGCTACATGTTTGAAAGCCCTCGATGATGACTCTTGGTTGTGGCATAGAAGATTAGGCCACATTTCCTTTGACCACCTATCTAGATTAAACAACAAGGAAATGGTGAAATGTATTCCTTACTTGAACTTTGAAAAGGACCGCGTTTGCGGCGCGTACCAACTTGGAAAACAACCAAGTCCTCTTTGAAGTCAATCAAGGATATCATGACATCACGTCCCTTGGAGTTGACCCATATGGATTTGTTTGGTCCTACTCAAACCAAAAGTCTAAGTGGGAATCGGTTTGCTTTTGTTTTAGTTGATGATTTTTCGCGTTTTACTTGGGTTTTCTTTTTAGAGCACAAAATTAAGCCTTTTCATATTTTCAAGCCTTTAAGAAAAGAGTTGAAAAGGAAAAAGATTCTTCTATTTTAAGAATAAGAAGTGATAGAGGTGGTGAATTAAATAACCTACCCTTTACCACTTTTTGTGAAGAACATGAAATTAAGCATGAACTATCTTGTCCTAGAACTCCACAACAAAATGGAGTAATAGAGAGGAAAAATCGGACATTACAAGAGATGGCTAGGACAATGATTAATGAATATGGTCTCCCTCATTATCTATGGGCCGAGGCCGTTAACACATCTTGCTATATATCAAATCGAGTTTTCTTATGCAAAAATACTTCAAAAACATCTTTTGAAATCTATTTTTCTAGAAAGCCAAGTGTTTCTTACTTTAAGGTTTTCGGTTGTAAATGCTTTGTTTTGAATACTAAAGACAATTTAAGAAAATTTGATGCAAAGTCTTATGAAGCAATTTTTGTTGGATATTCTAATACTAGTAAAGCTTATAGAGTTTTCAACAAGTCATCTTTAACTATTGAAGAATCTATTCATGTAAAGTTTGAGGAATCTAATGTGTTTGTTAAGAATGTTGTAGAAATAGATGCTTTAAATGAAGATATGGAGAGAGTTACTTTGAAGGACTCACCTACTATTGAAGACATGCCAAAGGATGATGAAGGAAAAGAAGTTCAAGACAATAAGGTTCAAGGAAATGAAAATCAAGTGGAGCCTACTCAACAACATCCAAAAGATTGGAGATTCAATCCTCATCATCCCAAGGATCTTATTATAGGTGAAGTATCTAAAGGGGTAACTACTCGTTCTAAGCTTCATGATTTATGTGGAACTATGCTTTTATTTCTCACTTTGAACCCAAGAACATCCTCCAAGTCGAGGCCGACTCATATTGGTTGCTAGCCATGCAAGAGGAGCTCAATCAATTCGAGCACAACCAAGTTTGACATCTTGTTCCTAGGCCCCACGATAGACCAACAATTGGTACCAAGTGGATCTTTAAGAACAAGTTGGATGAGTCAGGAAATGTTATTAGGAATAAAGTTAGGTTAGTTGCCCAAGGTTGCACTCAAATCAAAGGGATCGATTTTGAAGAAACCTTTGCACCCGTAGCATGGCTTGAAGCCATACGGATGACACTTGCATTTGCTTCTTATAAAGATTTTAAGCTTTTTCAAATGGATGTTAAAAGTACTTTCTTAAATGGATTTATTGAGGAGGAGGTGTATGTTGAACAACCCCCCGGGTTTTGTTTTCAAACTTGACAAAGCTCTTTATGGTTTAAAACAAGCCCCTAGGGCTTGGTATGAAAGACTTTCCTCTTTTCTAATTTCTAATGGTTTTAAGAAAGGAAAAATAGATACTACTTTGTTTACAAAACATGTTGAAAATGATATTCTTATTGTTTAAATTTATGTGGATGATATCATATTTGGTTCTACTAATGAAAATCTTTGCCAAGCTTTTGAATCATGCATGAAGGAAGAATTCGAGATGTCTATGATGGGTGAGCTTAACTACTTCCTTGGACTCCAAATCAAGCAAAGGAAAGATGGGATCTTCATCAATCAAGCCAAATACACAAAGGAACTAATCAAGAGATTTGGGTTTGAAGGGGCTAAAACAAGCAAAACTCCCATGGCAACTACCACAAAGCTTGACAAGGATGAACAAGGTACAAGTGTAGACATTAAGCTTTATCGTAGCATGATTGGTAGCTTGTTGTATTTAACAGGTAGTAGGCCGGATATTATGTTTTGTGTTTGTCTTTGTGCTCGATTTCAATCGTGTCCTAAAGAGTCCCATTTGATTGCGGTAAAACGCATTATTAGATACCTTAAGGGCACAATTGAAATGGGTTTGTGGTATCCGAAGACCGGACAATTTTTAATGACGAGTTTTTCGGATGTCGACTATGCGGGTTGTAGGGTAGATAGGAAGAGTACAAGTGGAACATGTCAATTTCTTGGTAATTGTCTTATTTCTTGGTCTTCCAAAAAGCAAAATTCGGTAGCCCTTTCAACCGCCGAGGCGGAGTATGTTGCAGCCGGAGCTTGTTGTGCACAAGTTCTTTGGATGAAACATACTCTCTTGACTATGATTTGCATTTTGATCATATTAAAATATTTTGTGATAATACTAATACTATTCATATGACTAAAAATGCAAATCAATATAGTAAGACTAAGCACATTGATATTCGGTATCACTTTCTTAGAGATCATTATGAAAAAGGTGATATTGATATTGATTATGTTTCTGCCGATTTTCAACTTGCCGATATTTTTACAAAACCACTAGACTATGCTAGATTTTCCTTTATTTGTGGTGAGTTGAATGTTTGTGTTATGGATTTATGAAGAAATTTTTTTTAACTATGTTTACCCTTTTTGATGTATGACAAAAAGGGGAGAAAAAGTAAGCTTATTTTGAGTTTGGATATGTGTTTTCGAGTTTTAATACTTTGGAGTTATGCATTTTGAGTTTGGAGTAATAACAAGTTAGTTTGGATATGCATTTTTGATTCTTAAATGATATCAAGTTAGTTTGGAGCTATGCACTTTGATTTTTAGTTTTTGTCTTTGGAGTTTTTAGTTTTTATCTTGAGAATTTTAGTTTCTATCTATTATGTATATAGCCATTCTTTTATACATAGCATGATTTGAGGGGGAGCTTCCAAGCTCTTTTCCCCATATTTTTTAAAATAACTAGTATGTTTTGTCATCATAAAAAAGGGGGAGATTGTTGGCCCAAGGTTACAATCAACCGTTTTTGAGTTTTGATGATCACAAAACATATATAGTTATTTGTACTAATCATTTTTAGTGTTTAAGTGTGTTTCAGGGTTCTAAGGATTCATGATGTGTTTTTTCCCTAAAGAAAGATCGTTTTGACTCAAGTCAGATCATTTCGGGTTCAAGATGCAAGATTTTCAAGATCACATATGGAGGAGCTCATTTGAAGACTTTGTAGTCCCTAGAACTCATGTAAGAGTTAGTTTGTTAAAGTTTGAGGCTGTGATAAATTGGCTCAAGTAAACACACACACTTTCCAAAATACGGTTTTTATTTTTGGCTTTTGATTTAAGTTCATGCTTTGATTCCTATACATGACTCAAATTTTTATAAATTTTATATCTTGTTTATATCATGTATACCTACCTTTTCAGCATGATACTTAGTCATATTTCCTTACAAAATTAATTTGAAAATTTTCCAAAGTTCAGAAAAAATCCTATAATTTTATCTGTTTCAGGCCTGACGGTCGACCGGGCCGGTCGACCGGTCTATTCCAGGCCTGACCGGTCGACCGGGCTGGTCAACCGAGCCTTGAGACCAGGGCGTGCATGTTTTGTGCACGTCTGTCGGTCGACCGACTGGAAGCAGCTTGCTCTCTGTTTTGGTCGGTTGACCGGATCAGTCGACCGACAGTTCTAAACAAAATTTTCTTTTGGCTTCCGGTCGATCGACCGGTCGACCGAGTCCAACGGCTAGTTGCCAATTGGACTGCCGGTTGACCAGGCCGGTCGACCGACAGCCGTCTCCAGCCGCCAACGACTATTTTTCTGAGTTTCTCTCTTGGGATTTGTTGGAGATTTTGGTGTCAGCTAATCCTGAAATTTTGACAGCTATTTTCTGACCTAATGAGGTATTTGTAATCATATTTTGATCCCCTCTAATCCTTATAAATAGTGGGAATTGGGCACTTGCAAAATACAAGAAATATACCTAGTTTTTCAAGTTTTCAAAAGAAAGAAAAAGTTTCAAAAGCTCTAAAATTCTCTAGTGCATTCTTGGCTATTGTTTCTCAGTTGTTTTTCAAGCAATTTTCATTCACAACTGAGTTTGTTTTCTCACTACACTTCCTGAGCCAAAAACCCTCCTCATTCTATAAGGAAGTTTTAAAGAGAAGTTTTGTGATCCCTTGTTGATCACTTGGTTACTTGTTCTTCTTGTGTGAGATCCCTCTTCGGTAGAGGATTGTAATTGGTGGAGTTCGGTACTCCGGTCTTCGGTAGACCTTGTAATCGTTCCTCGGTGGATATAGTGGAAACCCTTCATGGTGGTGAAGGCAGGGACGTAGAGCGGTGGCTCAAACCTCGAAACAAATCCTTTGTGTTTGCGATTGATTTCTTTTCCTTGCTACTCTTTATTGCTCTTCAATTTTAGCTTGTGATATTGCTCTTTATTTCTAACTTGTGTTATATCTTGTGTGCACTTCATCATTGCATCCTTTTCATTCCTTGCTAATTTGTCGATCAACACTCATACAACAAGATTGCAATACGCACCTCAAACTCTTATCTAGAGGAATCACGAGGAAGGAGTTCAGAGCCCTTCATCGGGTATTCGGCTTCTAATCTTGTTTTGGGCGATCGTTGCATCAGTTTTCATACTTGTTTAAAAAGATCATTAGATTAGCTTTAACACCTATTCACCCCCCTCTAGGTATTTTTCACATATCACACTATCTAATCTTTACAAATGGATCTAAACAATAAACTAAATAATGTACCGAAGTCTTCTTGTAGAGCGGCGTCTCCAAGTTGACTCGATCCAAACCTGATCCACCGAGCTTGACTCCAACGAGTGCTAGATATGAACTTTGACGCTCGGGCTCTTGAATCACCATGTGAGAGCTCCAAAATACCTTTGTTGAAGCTAATCACCTACTAATATCTTGGTTAAGTATCTGAAACTAAACATCACAAGATTATTAGTAAACTATAACTACATGAGTGAATCATCATCAAAACTAGAGTGGAAGGCCTCTGGGCTAACAATCTCCCCTTTTTGATGATGACAAAACTCATGGAGTTATATATGCATGGATTAAAGTAAAGCTTCAAAGAAGCTCCCCCTTAACTCATGCATAACAATAAACAATAAATATATGCAATGAATACTAAACATGAATATGCATAAACATGCATAATGAAATAAACATGCTCTTGATACCAAACTTTAAAAATAAATTCCTTTTCTTTTTGTTTGAAATAAACATGTTCTTAAGTATAAACTTAAAATATTACTCTTGATACCAGTAAAAATTTCAATTGAAAACTTTATCAATAAAAGCAATAAAAGCTCTTGATACCAATCAATAAAAACTCTTGATATGAATTGAAAGATAATCAATAAAAGCTCTTGATACCAACAATAAAAATTTTAACAAAAGTTCTTGATACCAATAAACCAAAGCAACAATATATGTTCTCTTGATACCAATATCAACAAAACATCAAAATATAAAACAAACTCTCTTGATACCAATATGAAATAAACTTTGATATAAACTTACAAATAAATAATAAACATGCATATAAACTAAAATACTTCTTCCCCTTTTTGTCAATCATCAACAAAGGGGTCAAAAAACAATAAAATAATGTTCTCCCCCTTTTTGTCTTAAACAAAAAAAATATCAATAAGGGGTGAAATCAAATCGAAACATTATATATCAATTTAGTGCATCATGATATCAATAAAAAATAAATAAAGCATACCAATTGAAGGTACATAAAACAAATATTTTTAATATAAATAAACATGTCTATATTATACCAATTGAAAGTAAATAAAACATGTTGAAGAATTCAACCAAAAATTTTGATATCAATTGAATGATGTAAACATATAAGTAATCTTGATATCAATTGTAAAGATTAGTACCAATTGAAAGTAATTTTTCATCAGGAGCATATGATACCAAAAAAAATATCATTTTTCAATCCTTCTTCAACATAAAGTGTGGGAGTAAAATACCAAAGGTAAACAAAACTAATTAAAAAGTAAAATATAAATTTTCGCCCCCTTTATGAAATTTCAAACAAAATGATGCATAAGCTTGTATAAGATACCAATTAAAATATAATCAATTAAAATATAATAGTCATTTAAGAAATCAAGCTTAGCATAACCAAAATTTGTGCCCAAAGATATAGAGATATAGTAAGCACAAATATATATATGTATGAAAAATTAAATACCAATCGAAATTGATACTATTTGAAGTGTAAGCATACATATATAAAAATATATATGAGTATACATAAAGAATGTCAATAGTGATACCAATTGAAAAGATCCAATAATATCAATTGAAAATATAATAAGATCAAGTGCATAACTCAAACTTCCTACCACCCATTTCATGCACATGTTTTAAAAAGGATTTTCAATAATAAGCATATAAGGCATGGTCGCCCAACCAACCGCCCTAAATGGGTTGGGGTTTTCAAAAATAAGTTTGAAAATATAGTATGTTTGAAAACTCTACCAAATGAAGAATACAAACTAGTTTAATGAAAAACTTGTAAACTAGTACGAAATCCTTTAAGTAAGGAATAAAACAAGAATATATTCCATAAAACATGAAAATCACTAAACCAATGTCACTCAAAATCTATATATAGCACATACAGTACTCATGAAAACAAAATCATGAGAAAACTTCAAGTAATATGAGTGTATAAGTTTTGTGAAAGACAAGTCATGGAATTAAGTAATCAAGCTCAATATGAAATTCCTAAACAAAACATGAAAATCATCAAAGTCAAATAGGCTTTAAGGTATATGTATGTTTTATCTAAACTAGAAGTATACATACATATCCCTAAACACAATTGAGTCCATAATAAAGATTTGCATGAAAGGGAAAAAGACTCAAAGGGGTATACATGTATATCTTAAATTTTGACAAAATAGTCATATACATGAAGCTAAACACATAAACATGAAAAACATGTACAATATGGGAATACAAGTCAAATGCATGAATCATCAAGACTAAGCTATACTAGTACATCTAATGAGTACAAATGAGCATTTAGGTACAAACATGAAATAATCTATTTGTGGCTCACTAGTTGTACAAGTATGTATCCAAGTTTTAATGAAAACTAACATCTAGACAAGTAATCAAAACATGAAGCATAGAAATCAAAACAAAAACACATATAATCATTATGGCAAATCACATGCATTAGATCTAGGACATACACATTAGTTAAACTAAGTGAGAACAATAAATATAGGTCCATATAAACATGGGTGTCTCAAATACTAATCATACATGTCATAGGACTAATAAACATGGCATATGGCATAATGAACATTAAAACAAGACATGTTCTAAATGAATGATCTAAAAGCATGCAAACATAATGGAGTTAGAGATTGTTACCAAAACCGAAAAAGGCACATCTCCATATCTCCAAACCAAGGTGGTCCTCCCACCAAACTCCCCTTGAAAGTGATGCATCCAAATAGTTCTCTTTAAGCTCGGAACGCATCCACCTCAAGGCACCATCACTCTCACGTCATGTGAGAGCCCACACCTACATCAAATAAGATAGGAGTGGTCTTTGGTACCCATACTCTTTTGGGTCCATGGGGATTAGCTCTTTTCCTAACCCAAACAAATTTAGTTGCTAAATTTACATCATGTATCTTATCATAGAAAAATTTAGCAAGGTGGCCCTTACGTTCACAATGTGTACAAGTGTACACATGAGCATATATCGTGTTATGGGAGTGAGCGTGGGAAGCATGTGTATGCCGTGGTTTGTATGCATGCATAGGAGGAATTTGTTTCTTTCGGAGCATAGATTCCAAACATGTATGATTCAAAGCACAATGGCTCAAAGTGGAGCCCAAACAATCCACACTCTTCTTTAACAAACAAATATCATTATCGATCCTAGAAGAAGAGGTGCATGCAATAGGTAAGTTAGATGAAGAAGCTACACTAGCATGGCAAACATGTGTATCTAAATCATTTTGCAAAGAAATGTTCTTCTTAGAAACCAAATCCAAATTCTTTGAAATAGAAGCAATTTTGTTTTTCAAGGATTCATTCTCTTTTAAAACAAAATCAAGTTTTAAAGACAAGTTTTCATTTTTCTTCAAAATATCATTACAATCATTTTTATTTTTCAAATCTTGTTTTCATTTAGGGCAAGATCAAGTTGGGATTTAAGTGAGTCACGTTCACTTGAAATCTCATCCCTTTCTTGCAAAGCAATCTCAAGTTTAGAAGATAAATTTTTATTTTCTTCTTTTAAACTAAGACTATCCTTTTTTAAAAGTTTGTACTTTGAAATCAAATTTTCACAATTTTTAGCAAGTTCATCATTTAAGGCTTGTGCATCCATACACTCATTGCAACATGAACTAATACTAGCATCTAGTTGAGTTTCTGATTGTACCTCAAGGGAGTCATTCCCTTGGACCATGAAGCAACGTTCGTCGGACTCGTCTCGACTAGATTTCCTCTTCTTATTGATAAGCGTTGGTAACTCAGGAGATGTCAAAATGTTCCATACTGTAAAAGCAGAATCATAGTGAGAAAACAGATGTAAATATTTTTTTATCAAGAGATGCTCTAAGTGCCTTTAGGGCTAGTGCATTGGCCTCTATATGCTTGCTATCACTAAGGTAGGATTCCTTGGTAATGGCAAGGTAAACTTTATATTCTAGGGCTTTTAAATGATAACTCATCATAACCTTCCATATATCAAGTCTAGAGATATCAAACATGGGAGGGCTATCCATGAGTGCAAACTATATGTGTGCAAATGCAAATGCAAATGATAGATTAGCAAAACCAAGATCACACTCCTAGGTGGTTAAACCTAATATCAGAAGCGTAGGCTCTGATACCAATTGTAAGTACACCTAGAGGGGGGTGAATAGGTGTACGACTAATCTATGAACAATAACGCGGAAATTAAAACTTAAAAGGCAACACACTTAGTGTAACCAACGAGTATAGCCGCATTCCCGGTGAAGGGCTCTGGACTAACTCCTCTTGATTCCTCTGAATAAGAGTTGAGGTGCTATATGAAGCTCTCGTGGTTAAACACAAGTGAGGCACACGCAAACAACACAAGCATATCTATGATATGGCAATATGACTCTATGCTTAAAGTAATAGAGATAGTTAGAGAAAGTGGATCAATCGCAAACGCACGGATATGTTTCGAGATTCAAGCACACAGCTCTACGTCCCCGCCTTCACATAGAAGGATTTTCACTATCTCGTCCACACAGGACTTCCCACACAGGGAACTTCCACTGAGGATTTTGGGCAAATACAACTGGGAGTACACAACTCCTCTCTTAACCAAATACAACCTCTCACAGAGGCAAGACACAACCAACACAAAATTCACCTCACACAAGAGGGGTAGGCACAAAGCCAAACAACAAATCAACCTCTCGCTAGAGGGATAGGGCACAAAGCCACCACTCTAACAATCAACCTCTACACAAGAGGGATATCACAAATAAGGAGGGTTTACAACTTGGTAGTTTCTATAACCACAAACTATCTCTTTCTCACAAAATAATGATCCTAATAGATAGGATAGATAGATAAGCTCAAGTGTGAGAAAATAAAGTGTTTTGAACAACGAAAACACTTGGGAAAAACTCCAAATAGATATAGAATTTTTAGACCAAAAAAACAATTCCCAAAAGACTATTTTCTTTGAATTATCAAACACTTTAAAAACAAATAGAGAATAAGAATTTTGAACCCAAAACTTTTTGTTGAAAAACACTTAAGGAGTATGAAATTTTTCTCTCTAAAAATCTTGTTGAAAACCAACTCTTGAATGGGGTATATATAGCCCTTAAGAGAATCTACCTGTTGGCAGCTGATAAGGCCCAGATTGGCCTTCCGGTCGACCGGCCAACGGTAAAAAATATGACCGTTGAGCCTGCCGGTCGACCACCCGGTCGACCTTGCCAGATCCAGAGAGCAGTTGCTCTCTGGCCAGTCGACTGCTCGGTCGACCGTGCCAAGGCTCACGGTCGACCGCCCGGTCGACTGCCCCCACCCGAGAGTGGGATACTTGCAGTCAGTCGATCGCTCGGTCGACCGGCCTAAGTGGCTGGCCATGTGCATGTCCTCGTGCACATCGGTCGACTGGTCCACCGACCACTGGTCCGGTCGACCGTTCCGGTCGACCGCGAGGGCCTGGCAACTTTGGTTATAAGATTTAAAACTTAAGTTTTTAATTATCAAATAAATCCCATAAAACCTCTAAAAACCCACAAAAATCAGTTCTTATATTATCTTTGAAATACAAACATGTTTGAGTAAAATCAAACCATGTTACAAATATTTTGAACTATTTTTGTAACTTAGAAATTTTACCGAAAACCAAAATCCGTATTTTCCAAAACTTAGATTTTGAAATGGAAATCCGATTTGTCCAAAACACATCCAAATACAAAAACACGATATTGTAACAACTTTGAAGCATGTAGTATATGGATATAATTAATATACATATAAAGATATATATTAATGTTTTTGACATTAAATCCGAAAATAAGTTTTGTTAAAATACCAAAACTCCAAACTCATGAAATAGACTATCAAACTAAGTTTGTTTAACTAGTTGAAGCATAGATGTATATAGAACAAATCTAATATACATTAAATCATGTAAATTTGTTTATCTATTCATGAAAACCAAGATTGGTTAAACTATAAACTGAAAACTAAAACATGAAACTTGTGTGTTGTGAACTTGAGCATATCACACTATCTAATCTTTACAAATGGATCTAAACAATAAGCTAAATAATGTACCGAAGTTTTCTTGTAGAGCGTTGTCTCCAAGTCAACTCGATCCAAACGTGATCCACTGAGCTTGACTTCAACGAGTGTTAGATATGAACTTTGACGCTTGGGCTCTTGAATCACCATGTGAAAGCTCCAAAATACCTTTTGTTGAAGCTAATCACCTATTGGTTAAATATCTAAAACTAAACATCACAAGATTATTAGTAAACTATAACTACATGAGTGAATCATCATCAAAACTAGAGTGGAAGGCCTCTGGGCCGACAATAGGCTCATGGATCAACACCATGAGTAGACAAAAGATATATGGAGTGTACAAAAGTCACGTAAGAATTATATACATGAAAATAAGGGAACTAAGCTCATATGAAATTCCTTTTATCAAAAATAAGAAATCATCAAAACTCAAGAAATTCTATTTTTATCAAAAACTAAACAAGTTTCAAGGTATATGTATATTTTGTCGAAACTAACAGTATAAATACATATCCCAAATATAAATGAGTCCATATTAGAATTTTGCATGAAAGTAAATGACTTTAGGATATACATGTATATCTATTAGTTATGGACAAAATTGACATATGCATGAGGCTAAACACATTTTTATAAAAACATGTACAAAAATAGGGAATACAAGTTAAAATATAAGAATCATCAAAACAAGCATCTAATGGGTACATATGAGCAATAAAGTACAAACACATGATAATCAAATGCGGCTCACTAGTTGTTCAAGTATAAAAACAAGATTTAATGAAAACTACATCTAAATAAGTAATAAAGACATGAAGCACAAAATTAAACAATTATGTTCATTAGGATAAATTTACATGCTATTAGAACTAGGATATAACAATAACTAAACTCTAGTGAGAACACAAAAATATATAAACATGGGTATATCTCAAAAAATATCTATGTATATCACATGTCTAATAACATTGCATTTAACATAATGAGCATTAAAAAATAAAACATGCTAAAAACATCAATAATAAGAGCATATACACTAAAATGGGAGTTAGAAATAGTTACCAACACCGGTAGGGCTAGTCTCTATTTCTCCAAACCTTGTGTTCCTCCCACCAAATTTTCTTAAAAGTAATGCATCTAAAAATGTGATCTTTGGGCTCAGATTGCATCTACCATTAAGGCACCGATACCATCACGTCAAGTGAGAGCCCACACCTAAATTAAATACAATAGGGGTGGATTTTGGGATCTATATCTTTTTGGATCCAAGGGGGTTAGCACCTTTCCTAACCCATATAAATTTATTTGCAAAATTTAAATTATGTATTCTATCATGATAAAACTTTACAAGGTGGCCCGCACGTCTACAATGTGTACAAGTGTACACATGAGCATACCTAAAATCATGTGTGTGAGCATGATGAACATGTGTATGCCGTGATTTATATGCATGGATATATGGAGCATGTTTCTTATAAAATATGAATTCCAATCGTGTGTGGTTCATGGCACATTGGCTCAAAGTGGAGCCTAAACAATCTATATTCTTCTTCAAAACATGTAAGTCATTTTCAATAGAAGAAGATGTAGTACAAGCAATAGAAACACAAGAAGATGAAGCTATACTAGCATGACAAACATGTGAATCCAAATCATTTTTTAAAAAGACTTTTTCTAAAGAAATGGATTCCAATTCTTTATAAATTAAAACTATTTTGTTTTTCAATAAATCATTCTCTTTTAAAGCAAAATCCAGTTTTGAAGACAAAAACTCATTTTTCTTCAAAAAAAAGATCAAAATCATTTCTATTTTTCAAAACTTCATATTGTTTCAAGGCAAGGTCAAGTTGGGATTTAATGAGTCCCTTTCATTAGAGACCTCAACCTTCTCTTGCAAAACCATATCAATTTTAGAAAAGAAATATTTATTTTCTTCTTTTAATTAAAAATTTCTTTTTTAAAAGTTTATATTTATTTAACAAGTTTTCACAAAATAGATAAAGCTTTTCATTTAAGGCATGGGCATCCATACTATCTGTTGGCCCAGAGGCCTTCCACTCTAGTTTTGATGATGATTAACTCATGTAGTTATAGTTTACTAATAATCTTGTGATATTTAGTTTCAGATATTTAACCAAGATATTAGTAGGTGATTAGCTTCAATAAAGGTGTTTTGGAGCTTTCACATGGTGATTCAAGAGCCCGACCGTCAAAGTTCATATCTAGTACTCGTTTGGAGTCAAGCTCGGTGGATCACGTTTGGATCGAGTCGACTTGGAGACAGCGCTCTACAAGAAGATCTCAGGTTATTTTAGAATAGTTAGTTTAGATCCATTGTTAAAGATTAGATAGTGTGGTATGCTCAAGTTCACAACACACACACGTTTCATTTTTATTGGTTTTTCGGTTTTTGGTTTAACCGATCTTGGTTTTCATGAATAGATAGAATCAAAACAAGTTTTCATGGTTTAATGTACATTAGATTTGTTCTATATACATGTATGCTTCATATTCTTAGAATAACTTATTTTGATAACCTATTCATGTATTTAAGTTTTGTATTTTAAACAAAACTTATTTTCGGATTTAATGTCAAAAACATTGATATATATCTTTATATGTATATTAGATTATATCCATATACAACATGCTTAAATGTTGTTTCAATATCATGTTTTTGTATTTGGATGAGTTTTGGACAAAATGGTTTTCCATTTCAAAAATCCAAGTTTTGAAAAATACGTATTTTGGTTTTCGGCAAAATTTCTAAGCTACAAAATAATTCAAAATGTTTGTAACATGGTTTGATTTTTACTCAGACATGTTTGTATATCAAAGTATTATACTAAAACTATTTTTGTAGATTTTTAGAGATTTTATGAGATTTAATTAGATAATAAAAACCCTAGTTTTAAATTCTGAAATCAGACCTGCCAGGCTCTGGCAGTCGACCGTGCTGGTCGACCGGCCCAGGAGTCGGCCGATCGGACCGGTCGACTGACGTGTACGAGGACGTGCACTTAGCCAGCCACTTAGGCTGGTCGACTGAGCGGTCGACCGATTGCAAGTGCCCCACTCTCGGGTTGGGGCGGTCGACCGTAGGCTTGGCATCGGTCGACCGCGCGGTCGACCGGCAGGCTCAACGGTCAGAATTTGATCGTTAGCCGGTCGACCGGCCGGTCGACGGAAAGGTCATTTTTAACCTTTCTGCTTGCCAACGGGCATAATTTTGTGGGGGTTATAAATACCCCACATTTGAGTTGTTTCTTAACAAGTTTTATGAGCCAAAAATTCTGATCTTCTCTAGTGTTTTAATACAAGTTTTCAAAAGAGTTTTTAGTGCCAGAAGATCAATCTTTATTTGTTTTAAAGGGTTAAAAAAATCAAAGAAAAATAAGATATTAGGGATATTTGTTTTGGTCTTCATTTCAATCTTGTTTAACTTGTTTTCCCAAGTATTTTTCTTTGTGTTTTGTTTTTCAAACTTTTTATTTCTCACACTTAAGCTTATCTTGCTATCCTATCTATTAGGATCTTTATTTTGTGGGAAAAGAATTGGTTTGTGGTTGAGATAGACCACCAAGTTGTAAACTTCCATCATTGTGATATCCCTCTAGTGAGAGGTGATTGAGTTGGTATCCCTCTATTGTGAGGTGATTGTGGAAGTGGTGTTTAGCTCCCTCTAGTGAGAGGTGGAGATTATGTTGGAATCCCTCAAGTGTGAGGTGATTGTGTTTGAGTGGCTTTGAGCCCTGTCCCTCATTTGTGAGGTTGATCATTATTTGGGTTTGTGCCTACCCCTCTTGTGTAAGGTGGATTTTATGTTGGTTGTGCATTGCCTTTGTGAGAGGTTGTATTCGGTTGAGAGAGGAGTTGTGTACTCCCAATTGTAATTACCCCAAATCCTCATTGGAGGTTTCCCTGTGTGGGAAGTCTGTGTCGACGAGTTAGTGGAAATCCTTCTGTGTGAAGGCGGGGATGTAGAGCTGTGTGCTCGAACCTCGAACCATATCCGTGTGTTTGCGATTGATCCACTTTCTCTAACTCTCTCTCTTATATTATGCCTTGCATTGATTCATATTGTTATATCACTCTTATATGCTTGGTTGTGTTTGTTTGTGTGCCTTACTTGTGTTTAACCACGAGAGCTTCATATAGCACCTCAACTCTTATTCAAAGGAATCAAGAGGAGTTAGTCTAGAGCCCTTCATCAGGAATTCGGCTACACTCGTTGGTTACACTAAATGTGTTGCAATTAGTTTTTAATTTCTGAATTATTGTTCATAGATTAGCCGTACACCTATTCATCCCCCTCTAGGTGTACTTTTACTATCATGATCATCATTGGAGGAGTTAGCACTATTATCCAGATGAGTATCCGAATGTACCTTAAGGGAGTAAATCCCTTGGACCATGAAGCAAGCTTGGTCGGACTCACTCTTCTTGGTTCCTTCTCCACATAGTTTGTCGTTTGTTGCCTGGGAGAGGTCAATTTGTTCCAACTGTAAAAGTGAAATCATAATGAGAAACTATACATTAATATTCTTTGCTAAGTGATTGCTTAAGTGCAATCAAAGCTTATGCATTAGCCTCTATATGCTTGTCATTACCCAGATAAGATTTCTTAGTAGTGGTAAGGTAAACATACAATCCTAGGGTTTTAAGATAAGCACTCATGTTAAACTTACAAATATCAATGTTAAAAACATCATACATGGGAGGGGCAAGAAAATCCATGAGTGTATAAACTACATGTGTGCAATGCAATACTAGGTTAGCAATCCAATATCACACTCCTTGGTGGTTAAACAGAATATCAGGAGCGGAGGCTCTGATACCAATTGAAAGTGCACCTAGAGGGCGGTGAATAGGTGTACTAGCTAATCTAGGACAAATGATGCGGAATTAAAAATTTAATTGCAAACACACTATGTGTAACCAAGAGTGAGCTCTAATTTTTCGTGAAGGGTTCTAGAACTACTCCTCTAGATTCTTCCAGACTAAGAGTTGAGGTGCTCTAATAAAGCTCTCTTGATTGAACACAAGTGTGGGCACACACAAATTATATCTAGCATATGAATATGAACAATATAAAACAATGCAAGATATAAAGAGAGATAGAGTTGAGAGATAGAAGATCAAACGCAAACACCAAGATATGTTTCGAGGTTCGAGTCACTGCTCTACGTCCCCGTCTTCACACAGAAGGATTTTCAATATGTCCACACAGGACCTTCCACAAAGGGACTCTACTGATGAATTACAACTCAAAGTAGGACTACACAACTTCTCTTTCAAACACAATCACCTCTACACAAGAGGAAAGACACAAAGCCAAAGTAAAGAAAAAGTTTACAACTTGGTGATTCAATGATCACAAACTCTCTTGGTGATCTCAAAGGATCACAAAAATTTTTCTCATAAAACAAAGATCCAAAAGATAAGATTAGAGATTACAGCTCAAGTGTGAGAAAAATAATGTGTTTTGAAAAAGAAACAATAAAGAAAAACTCTTGGGAAAAACTTCTTGATAGATAAAGAAATGAAGATTAAAACTAGAATTCCCAAACATTAGTTTTCTTTAATTTTCAAAAACTTTGAAACAAATAAAGATAAGAGAATTTTTGGCACAAAAGTTTCTTTTTAAAACTTGCTGAAAATACTTAAAAAGATGGGAAAAATAGCTCATGAAAATCTTGGTTAAAACTGGCCAAGAGAACCTATATTTATAGAGTCTCGAAATTATAGCCGTTGGGGTCCAGAAAAGGCCCAGAATGGCCTGTGGTCGACCGCCTGGTTGACCGATCAACGGTTAGATTTCTGATCATTGGGGTTGTCGGTCGACTGACCGATCGACCGCCCCAAGGCAATTTGCCTGTCGGTTGACCGCCCAGTCGACCAAGGCTAGAACCAGAGGGTGAACTCTCTGGTCGGTCGATCGCACGGTCGACTGGCCCAATGGTCAGAGCCTTGTGCATGTCCTATGCACATTGGTTTGGTCCGTTCGATCGAGTTCTGATCCGGTCGACCGGTCGGTCGACCGCCAGTGGTCTCAGGCTGGGTTTTAGGGCTTGAAAACTTGATCTTTTGAGTATCCATAAAATTCAATAAAATCACATAAAATTCACAAAAATAAGTTCTTATAAATATTAGAAGAACAAATATGTGTGACTAAAGTTCAACACATATTTCAAATAATTTGAACTATTTTTGTGATATAGAAATTAGCTTTAAACAAAAACGGTATTTTCCAAAAACCAAATTTCTAAAGATAAATATGATTTTTCTATAAACTTGTACAAATACAAAATAAGATATCTAAACTCATTTTGAAGCATAGTGTGTATGGATAGAATCCAATACACATATAAAAAGATATATTTATGTTTTTTACATTAAATCCCAAAACTAAGTTTTGTTAAAAACAAAACTTGAAACACATGAACTAGAATAATCAAAATAAGCTTTTAGACAATGTGAATCATAGATGTATATGGATGAAATCTAATATACATTGAACCATGTAAAATTTGTTTTGATACTATCTATTCATGAAAATCATATATGTATACTTGAAAATCCAAAACAGTTAAACTGAAACCAATAAACTTTTGACTTTTGTGTGTGTGAATTTGAGCATATCAAGACTAACTATCTTTATACAAGGTTTAAACTATAAACTGAACTAAACAAACCAAAGTCTTCTTATCGATCTCCATCTTCAAGATGACTCAATCCAAACTCGATCCAAATGAGCTTGATTCCAACTGAGTTTAGACGTGATCTTGACGCACGAGCTCTTGAATCTACATGTGTTAGCTCCAAAACTAGCTTTGAATCTTTTGTTAAAGTTAAACACCTACTAAGATCTTGATCGATAACTAAAACTATATAAATACAAGATTATAGTAAATTAACCTTTATAAGTTAGTCATCATCAAAACTAGTATAGCGCCGTAATCTTGGCAATGCCCTGACAACCGATAACTGACAACTGAATAACTAGGTAGCCAGTACTACCTTGGTTCGAACCCACAACTTGGTAAACCATAATAAATTCTTCCAAAATACACGTATGCATTATCAGGCAATTTCCCATTTTCTCTGGGTTATGATGTCTTTTATTAACAGGCAACAATAGATTATATATAAGATATAATAGTAACTGAATATCTCTAACAACTGATGATGTCAATACTAACTGATATCTGATAACTGATAACTGATAACTAATAACTAACATATGAAATAGAATACTGGAGATAGATAGTCACTAAAATAATGGTATAACTAAAATTGGTAACTGGTACAGATCTCTGACAACTACTATAAACTCTGAACACATCATATAATCACCAATAAATAGTTTCACTAATAATTAATAAACTGATAACTATTGTCAAACTCTGAAAATGTATATAATCACTGATTTTCATGAAATTACTAACCAAATAGTGTCACTAATAACTGAGATCGTTCAATAATTATCATAAACTCTGAAGATATAACATTGTCACCGGTATCAAGTAGTATCAAGTAAATCTCTATCTCAATAACTCTATCTCTATAACTGAATAATAATAATAATTAGGAATTAATCATGAAGTATTGAATATCCTCGAGCTCAACTAAATCAACAGATACTGAGGTCACAAATAAAGAATGGAATATCCTCAACAAAAAGTGTCGTTTTGAAATCAAAAGTTAAAGTGTGTGTGCTTTGGCTTCCTCGATACTTTCGTTATAGCATGAGGCTAAACGGGTCGAATCCACAGGGTCAGAAAGCGATAGAAGATTTACCGGTATGTCACGCGTTTGTTAATAGTTCTTTTATGTTTCAAAGAATGAAAAGAAAAGAAAATAAAGAATGAAAAGAGAAGTGTACAGTGGAAACAAAGATAGAAACATTGAAAAGAAGGTATTTGTGATTTTGTTATTTATTTTTAAAACAAAATAAAGAGGAAATAAAGCTCATAGCTACTAACTACTAATGACTCCACTAATATGCTAACCTCTTAGTGATAGTTGCTTCATATGTATCATTAGCCATCACTAGTCCTTGGTTTCAAGAGCATTACAAAGCATGACCCATAAGATCACTTTCACATCCAAACTTAACAAATGAGAGCAAGCTATACTTAAACTATCAAAACTAAGTAGAGAAAGTATGAAATAAAGTAATGGTAACTTATTAGAGAGTTAGATGTTGGAGTGTTAGAATCCATCATCAGGAGCCATCAATGGCTCTTGTAAGCAAGGCCAAGTAGAGGTTATTAGCTTTATGTGGATTATCAAGTAAGGAGTTAGTAAGTTAATGGTTAGTTATCATGAGAGAAAAAGCTAATCATGTAAAGAATTAGAGAGAAAAAATCAATAGAGATAAGGAGAGAACCTTTTGAAAGTACACCTAGAGGGGGGGTGAATAGGTGTAAGTGCTAATCTAGAAACTAAATGCTCTAAATGCGGAAGCTAATGCAAATGTTGCACAAACTTAATACAATACAACAAGTGTAGCCGAATTCCCCGTGAAGGGCTCTGGACTAACTCCTCTTGATTCCCCTTGAAATGGGTTGAGGTGCTATGTGAAGCTCTTGTTGGATGAGTATAAGTTAGGCACACACACACAAGCTATCCAAGCAATATGAAATATATGCACACACAATCAAGCCAAGCATATAAAAATGAATTGCAATATAAAAGATGCAAGGCAACACAAGCAATGTATAAGATATGTATGCAATGAAAGAATGATACTTGAATGAAATGATGCTTGCACAAAGTAAAGAGAGTAAGAGTTGAGAGATATTGGATCAATCGAAAAGACCAAGATATGTTTCGAGGTTTGAGCCCCTATCTCTACATCCCCGCCTACACCACCGTGTAGGATTTCCAATCCACTATCTCCCACCGAGGGAACCTCTACCGAAGAGGATTTGTTACAACACAAGGAGTACCAAACTCCTCTCTCAATACAACAACCTCCATCGAGGCCAACTACCAACATAACCACAACCACCTCTACCGAAGAGGTTTACAACCAAACTCAACCACCTCACACTTGAGGGATACAAACCAAACTCCACCTCTACCAAAGAGGGAGCAACCCAATCACCCGATCACCTCTACCAAAGAGGGATACAACAAGAATAAGGGTGTTTACAACAAGTGGTTCCAAAACCACAAACTCTCTTTTCTTTTCTCTTTTCCACAAAACAAGATCCTAATAGGTTAGGATAGAAGATATGGCTCAAGTGTGGAAAACTAGGTGTTTGGAAATCAAGAAATCAAAGAAAAATACTTGGGAAAAATCCTTTGTAAATGATAGAAATGAAGAACAAGATAAATCTCCCAATATCTTTGATTTTTCCAAAAACCTAAAACAAAAAAGAATAAATCTTTTTAGCACTAAAAACTCTTTTGAAAACTTCTTGTTAAAACCAGAGAATGGGTGAAAATGAGCTCTTAAAATCTTAGCCAAAACAATGGAGAAATGGGGTATATATAACCCATAGGAAAAACTAGCCGTTAGGCTGATGTGGCAGCCTGACTGGCCTGGCGGTCGACCGTCCAACGGTCAAAAAATAGCCGTTGACAGCTGCCGGTCGACCTGGCGGTCGACCCAGACAAACAGAGACCAATCTGCTTACAGTCGGTCGACCGCACGGTCGACCGTCTACAGAAACAGCCGACGTGCACGAAACCGTGCACGTCCGGTCGACCGTTGGCTTGGCACGGTCGACCGGACTTGTCGACCGGCCCAGCCTGGCAGGTAGCAAAATAGGTCATATTGGAGCACATATTTGAGGTCTAAAACGTTCTAATTTGGGAATAAGTATATAGGATGAAGTTGTAGATATTGAAGTCTAATTTCTAATGCAACTTAAATGAAATCAATATCAGTTTGGATGGGAATGTTATCAATAAAACACTGACAGGTGTCAAAACAGAAACTGTAATCTGTTTTCAGAACAAGAACATATTTCAACCAAATATTTGACAACTTTAAAATTAGAATCTGAAAATGGTTATTAAATAATAAATTTAGATCTGAAAGTTATCTTTTAATGCAAGTTAAATCATGTTATTTGAATATAAAATAAAAAGTTATGATAATAACTATAGAAGGGTGTCAAGCAGATCAATAGAACTAAAACTGGTTCAAATCTAAAACCCGATATATGTATCCAAAACTGATTCAATCAAAAACATGAAATATGTGTGTATTGTGCACTTGAGCATATCAACTATACTAAGCTTTACAAATGGATCTAAAACACACTAAAATAAACTATGGATACCTAAGTCTTCTTGACGATCTTCATCTCCAAGTTGACTCGATCCACAAACTCCATCCATGAGCTATGCAAGGTAGATCTTGAAGCTTGAGCCCTGGAATCACCATGATAAGCTTCTAAACTCCTTGTTGAAGCTAATCATCAACTAATATCTTGGTTAATGATCTGAAACTTAAACAACACAAGATTATTAGTAAACATAACTACATGAGTTAATCATCATCAAAACTAGAGTGGAAGGCCTTTGGGCCAACAATCTCCCCCTTTTTGATGATGACAAAACTCATGAAGTTATATATGCATGGATTAAAATTAAGCTTCAAAGAAGCTCCCCCTTAACTCATGCATAAGCAAATAAACATAATAATATGCAATGAAGGCTCTTACAACATGAATGCATAAATATGCATAAACAATAAACACATGTTCTAGAAGCTCTAGTTACCAATTAAATTAATAAAGCATTAACAACATAAATACTAGATGCTCTAGATACCAATAAAAACTTAATACTTACCAATAAAACTTAATATATGCAAAAACATAAGTATATATGCATATATAAAATCATGTTAAACTCTCAAATAATTCTCCCCCTTTTTGTCAATCATCAACAAAGGGTAAACAAAGGAAAATCAAATCAAACAAATTTTTCTCCCCCTTTTGTCAATCAAAAAGATCAAGAAGGGGTGACTATAAACAACATGATATCAATAGATAAATATGTCAATGAAGCAACTTGATATCAATTGAAAATAAATAAAGATCAATAGATGTTATATGCTATATACATTCATGAAGAGGAAGACGCTAAGTTAGCTTCCCTACACATATGCATTACATGAAAGAGGGATGTTAAGCCCTAATTCACATAACACACATTATTTAATGAATAAGAGGAGATGTGAAGCTCCCCCTACACACGTGTACCACATAACGAAGAGATGTTAAGCTCTTCAATACAAGATACACTCATCATGAATCTATATGCATATAGTCAATACAAACCAAGACTTTTGTATTTTTCTAAAAAAAATTTTAGATACCAATTTTAAGTAAAAACACATGAAACATCTTGATATCAATAATAAATTTTGAAAGTCTAAATAAAATTTTGATACCAAAGTAAATAATTTTCATATTAAACATATGATACCAATATGAAGTTTTCAATCATAAAGTAAGGGAGTGGGAAACAAAAACCAATTGAAGAACACCAATTGAAAAATACCAATTGAAAGACAAAATTAAATTTTCTCCCCCTTTATGAAATACCAACTAAAAGGATGCATAGGCTTGATACCAATATAAAAATAATCAATTGAAACAAAATTGAAGCTCAAGCACTAGCATAAACAAGATTTTGTGAAAAATTTATATCTTAAGTACAAATAAAAGTGTATGAAATAGAATGAGTACCAATCACCAATAGATGATACCAATTGAAAATATACATACACAATAAACATATGAGTATACAAAAAGATCAAAATGATACCAATTGAAAGAGTTCAATGATACCAATTGACATAGCAATAAGTTCAAGTGTATACATCATATTACAATACCTCCCAATCAAGGTTCAAGATTTAAATGATTTTCATTTTAAAGCATACAAGACCATGATCTCCCATCCATCCTCCCATAGATGGTAGGGGTTTTCAAAAATAGATTTGAAAATAAGCTTTGTTTGAAAAACTCTACAAAATGAAGAATATCGCAACTAGTTATATGAAAAATTTGTAAACTAGTACGAAATCCTTCAAGCAAGGAATAAAACAAAATTAATTTTCATGAAAACATGAAATTCACATGATAATCAACACTCGAGTCAATTAGGCATAAAAATGACTCATGAAAACAAACACATGAGTAATCAATAAATGTGAGTGTACAAATAAAGTGTGAATATCATAATCATAAAAATATTCAATTAAGCTCAATTATTCCTTAAATATAGAAAACACGAAAATCATCAAAACTTATTTAACTTTCATGGCATATGTATGTCAAGTACAAATTAAAATATACATACATATCCAAAACACAACGAGTCCACTATTTATATATGCATGAAGGCACGTGGCTCAAAAGGATAAACATGTATATCTAACAGTTTAGACAAGATAGACATATACATGAAGTTAAACAATTAAACACAAAATCAAGAAAAACTAAATCTTCATCAAAACGAATTTCATTTCAAGGTATATGTATGAATTGTCAACATAATAAGTATACATACATATCCCTAAACACAATTGAGTCCAAATATAGATTTGCATGAAAGGCAAATGACTCAAAGGGTATATATGTATATCTTCAAGTTTGGCAAAATAAACATATATATGAAATGGAAAACACATAATTTTTCAAACAAATTCAAAAATGGGAATACAAGTTTAAAATGTATGAATCATCAAAACTAGACTATACTAGCACATCTAATGGGTATAAATAAGCATTCATGCCCAAACATATATAAAGTATTTGTGGCCCATTATATGTACAAGTATACATATAGTCTTAATGAAAACTAACACTTAAACAAATATTCAAGTCATAACAAGTATAAATGAACAAATCATCAAAACTAGCTCATACGTGTGCATATAGTGAGTACAAATGAGCATGAAGTGCAAATGTATAAGAAACAAATGTAGCTCACTATTTGTACATGTATAATACAAATTTTGATAAAATCTACATTTAAACATGTTATCACCACATGAAGCATCAAGCTAAAACTCATCATGATAAAACCAAAACATGATTACTATGTAAATTCACATGTATTAGATTCATGATGTACATTATAGCTAAACAAATGGTGAGAACACTAAATATGGGTTCATATAAGCATGTGTGTCTCAAATACTATAAATGTATGTCAAGGATCTAATAATCATGGCATTTACATACTAATCCAAAGACAATGAAAACATGCTAGAAACAAATGAATATGAGAGCATGTAAATAATAACTATGAGAGTTAGAGATTTATACCAAAACCGATGAGGGCACTTCTCTAATTCTCCAAACCGAGGTGGTCATCCCACCATCTCTTCCCTTGAAGGTGATGCATCCAAATGATCTCCTTTAGGCTCGGAACGCATCCACTCCAAGGTGCCATCATTCTCACGTCATGTGAGAGCCCACACCTACATCAAAAATTGGAGGGGTGGTTTTTGGTACCCATACTCTTTTGGGTCCATGGGGGTTAGTACCTTCTCTAACCCAAACAATTTTTTTGCTAAATTATCAATATTTAATCTATCAAAACAAAATTTAGCAAGGTGGCCCCTACGTCCACAATGTGTACAAGTGTACACATGAGCATACGTGTGATGGTGTCCGTGAGGAGCATGTGTATGCCGTGGAGGGTGTGCATGAAAAGATGGAACTTGTTTCTTGCGAAACAAAGTTTCCAAACGTGTATGCCCTTCTACACATTGGCTCAAAGTGGAGCCCAAACAATCTACACTCTTCTTAAGCAAACAAATATCATCATTAATTCTAGAAGAAGAGGTACATGCATTAGGTGATGGAACTACCCTAGCATGACAAACATGTGCATCTATCTTATTTTGTAAAACATCCTTTTTCTTCAAACATGCATCTAAATCATTAGAAATAGAAATAATTTTATTTTTCAAAGCAACATTCTCTTTTAAAACAAAATTAATTTTTGAAGACAAGTTTTCATTTTTCTTCAAAAGTGTATCACAATCATTTTTAGATTTTAAAAATTCATTTTCTTTTAGTGCAAGTTCCAATTTAGATCTCAATGAATCCCTTTCATTATAGACCTCAACCTTTTCTTGCAAAACATTATCAAGTTTAGAATGCAAATTCTTATTTTCATTTCAATTTCTAGACTTTTCTTTTTCAAAATCTTATATTTTTCAATCAATTTTTCACATACAATAGATAGTTCTTCATTTAAAGCATAGGCATCAAAATCATCACATGAAGAACTAGCATCATCACTATCTAAGTGGGATTCCGAATGTACCTCAAGGGAGTCATTCCCTTGGACCATGAAGCATTGTGAATCGGATTCGCCACTAGTCTCCTCCTCTTGTTGAATAGGCATTTGAAGCTCGGAGGTGGTGGTTGTTGATAATAGATTCCACACTGCAAAAGCGGAATCAATGTTAGAAACACACATAAGATAATCTTTAGGTAATGTGCTTCTAATAGCCTCTAGGGCTTGTGCATTGGCCCCTATATGATCACCATTACCAAGGTAGCATTTCTTGGTAGCGGCAAGAAAGACATGTAAACCTAGGGTCTTCAAATACATGGACATCCTATACTTCCAAACAACAATGTTGGAAGGGTCAAAACTAGGTGGGGTCATGAAGTCCATGGTATAAACTATATGTGTGCAAACAAGCAAACAAATGCAAACAAGATTAGCAAGCAAAGGATCTCACTCCTAGGATGTTAAGCCTAAATATCAGGAGCACTAGCTCTGATACCAATTGAAAGTACACCTAGAGGGGGGTGAATAGGTGTAAGTGCTAATCTAGAAACTAAATGCTCTAAATGCGGAAGCTAATGCAAATGTTGCACAAACTTAATACAATACAACAAGTGTAGCCGAATTCCCCGTGAAGGGCTCTGGACTAACTCCTCTTGATTCCCCTTGAAATGGGTTGAGGTGCTATGTGAAGCTCTTGTTGGATGAGTATAAGTTAGGCACACACACACAAGCAATCCAAGCAATATGAAATATGTGCACACACAATCAAGCCAAGCATATAAAAATGAATTGCAATATAAAAGATGCAAGGCAACACAAGCAATGTATAAGATATGTATGCAATGAAAGAAGGATGCTTGAATGAAATGATGCTTGCACAAAGTAAAGAGAGTAAGAGTTGAGAGATATTGGATCAATCGCAAAGACCAAGATATGTTTCGAGGTTCGAGCCCCTAGCTCTACATCCCCGCCTACACCACCGTGTAGGATTTCCAATCCACTATCTCCCACCGAGGGAACGTCTACCGAAGAGGATTTGTTACAACACAAGGAGTACCAAACTCCTCTCTCAATACAACAACCTCCATCGAGGCCAACTACCAACACAACCACAACCATCTCTACCGAAGAGGTTTACAACCAAACTCAACCACCTCACACTTGAGGGATACAAACCAAACTCCACCTCTACCAAAGAGGGAGCAACCCAATCACCCGATCACCTCTACCAAAGAGGGATACAACAAGAATAAGGGTGTTTACAACAAGTGGTTCCAAAACCACAAACTCTCTTTTCTTTTCTCTTTTCCACAAAACAAGATCCTAATAGGTTAGGATAGAAGATATGGCTCAAGTGTGGAAAACTAGGTGTTTGGAAATCAAGAAATCAAAGAAAAATACTTGGGAAAAATCCTTTGTAAATGATAGAAATGAAGAACAAGATAAATCTCCCAATATCTTTGATTTTTCCAAAAACCTAAAACAAAAAAGAATAAATCTTTTTAGCACTAAAAACTCTTTTGAAAACTTCTTGTTAAAACCAGAGAATGGGTGAAAATGAGCTCTTAAAATCTTAGCCAAAACAATGGAGAAATGGGGTATATATAGACCCTAGGAAAAACTAGCCGTTAGGCTGATGTGGCAGCCTGACTGGCCTGGCGGTCGACCGCCCGGTCGACCGTCCAAAGGTCAAAAAATAGCCGTTGACAGCTGCCGGTCGACCTGGCGGTCGACCCAGACAAACAAAGACCAATCTGCTTTCAGTCGGTCGACCGCACGGTCGACCGTCTACAGAAACAGCCGACGTGCACGAAACCGTGCACGTCCGGTCGACCGTTGGCTTGGCACGGTCGACCGGACTTGTCGACCGGCCCAGCCTGGCAGGCAGCAAAATAGGTCATATTGGAGCACATATTTGAGGTCTAAAACGTTTTAATTTGGGAATAAGTATATAGGATGAAGTTGTAGATATTGAAGTCTACTTTCTAATGCAACTTAAATCAAATCAATATCAGTTTGGATGTGAAAGTTATCAATAAAACACTGACAGGTATCAAAACAGAAACTGTAATCTGTTTTCAGAACAAGAACATATTTCAACCAAATATTTGACAACTTTAAAATTAGAATCTGAAAATGGTTATTAAATAAGAAATTTAGATCTGAAAGTTATATTTTAAATTCAATTTAAATCATGTTATTTGAATATAAAAATAAAAAGTTATGATAATAACTATAGAAGGGTGTCAAGCAGATCAATAGAACTAAAACTGGTTCAAATCCAAAACCCGATATATGTATCCAAAACTGATTCAATCAAAACATGAAATGTGTGTGTATTGTGCACTTGAGCATATCAACTATACTAAGCTTTACAAATGGATCTAAAACACACTAAACTAAACTATGGATACCTAAGTCTTCTTGACGATCTTCATCTCCAAGTTGACTCGATTCACAAACTCCATCCATGAGCTATGCAAGGTAGATCTTGAAGCTTGAGCCCTGGAATCACCATGATAAGCTTTTAAACTCCTTGTTGAAGCTAATCATCAACTAATATCTTGGTTAATGATCTGAAACTTAAACAACACAAGATTATTAGTAAACATAACTACATGAGTTAATCATCATCAAAACTAGAGTGGAAGGCCTTTGGGCCAACACCTTTCATAGAATGTCACCTTCCTTTACAAGAACCATAACCTTCATCCCATGCATCTCTTTCTTCCGTATTGCATGATCTACAAAGAAAATGAAAAATAAAATAAAGAAGAAAACTACACTAAACTATACAAATGGGAGAAACTACCCCTAAAAATTCTTCTTTCTTTTTGTTCTAAAAACCTATGGTATTTATAGGCTAAGGGGGGCACCAGGGGACATCATGGGGCCGGGCGTCGAGATGACGCGTGGCTCCTCTGTATTGCCACAAAAATGCGGCAATTGCTGCGTTTCAACGGCAATACGGGTGCCGGTGCCGCTCGTGCGACGCCGCCTTCCACGCTCTCCTAGTTTATCCTCCTATCGGTATGTGCTGTTTATTTCTGGATAACTTGTTTTGGTATATTAGCTCCCCAAAGTCAATGTCTATATGTAGGCCCTAAAAATCACCAAATAAATGGGATTTTTGATCTTCTTCTTCATTCCACACCATAGACCTAGGAACATACAAGAGAAGTATTATTAACAAAATTTAATATTGAATGAATGTAAAGACATGGTATGAAATATGCAATTTTGGAGACTAATCAAGTATCCAATGGAAACGAAGATCATAACTAAAGAGTGTAATGTCCTCGATCTACATGTGATCTAGATCATTTCTAAATTTAGTAGTCAACATTAATAAGATCATCTATACTTAGTCAAACTCCTCGATGGTGAATCCAGAAGTAATAACTCCTAACAGTCTAAAAGTCGGCGGTCTCATCATGTACATCATTGTGAAAGGGATCATATTTACACATTTGATCGTCATCACACCATCATACATCTTATCTACATATTAATCGAGACTTCGATAAAGGAATATAAATCTTAGGTCCACTCTAACTCTAAATAAGTCTGTACCAATCCAAAATCAGGAAAGCAGGCTGATTGGTAGTGAAAAGTGCATTTTTATTATTACATTTACCATCACATTTTCATATTTATTCATATAATTCTGCACATTTATTAATATTTTATTATTTATTGTGTACAAGACTTGAGTAAATAAAAAATAAAGAATAAAGCCCAAAAAGAAGCCCAAAAGCCCATATTCAAGCCCAATGCAAAAGTTGCAATTATCAAATGTCAAAGTTGCAAATACCAAGGGCAAAAGTTGCAAATACCAAAAGAAGAGGGAAGGATAGACTTCTATTCAACCCTAAACACTTGCAGATGAGGATAAAAGCCAAAGAAGAGAGTGCAAAGATAAGGAAATTCGTTTAAAAAGATATTGGGAGATTTGAGATCTAGGTAACTTGCTTCCTAAGTTATCTCGAAATCCCAAGATAAAGAGCCAGGATGCAACTTCCAGAAGACAACGCCCAGATGGACGGACCAGGGAAGCCACGCGCCAAAGCGCGTGGCCGTTTGCCACTACCAGGCCGCGGAAACGCGGCCTAAGCCGCGTTTCCGCGGCATTCCAGTCATATCTGGATACCAGTTTTCGTGGACGACTTCGATCTGGACTCTACCTCCTTCTGCACCTATAAATATCCCTACAGACGCAACAGAAACAAGTATAGAAAATACAGAGCAAATTCTAGGGTTTCTTAGGCTAATTTGTAGTTTAGGTTAGGTTTTTCTTTTTGTAATTTTTGTAACTGAGAGTGGAGGAAGCTTTCATGGAGGAAGGAGTCCATGCTTGTACTGAGGTGACAGCGGTGTAAGCCTACTTTTCTTCCATTGTTAATGAAATCCACTCAAAGGTTTGTCTTTGTTATGTCTATTCTTTGTATTCGTGTTTTATTCTTGTTTTATTTTTCTATACTTGTGTTATTCTCTCTGATGTCTTGCAAACCGTGAGAACTGGTCGCTTTGAGACTGCTTAGCCGAAGAAGAGCCCTTGATGGCCTATGGAGATGAACAAGCCGTCGCTTGCCAGTCTTTTCTTTTCATAGTGTAGATAGCGAAGGTGGATGATCCTATACGCCATTCTTGTACGCCTTCGAAGACAAAGTAAGTTGTAGCAAAAGGTTCAAAGGTAAGTAAGACTGAAGAGGTAGGTATGTATTTTTCTAATTTATAATCTTCTTCCTTTCTTCTATTTCTTTAGATTAGATGACAAACTCCACTTCTTTCTAGTTTCTTTTACCTTCTCATTGTAAATACCATTGTTAATAAGAAAATACATAAAAAAGAGATAACTTACTTAAACGCTTCCATCGCTAGTCCCTCCCTGAGGATCACGACCCGCATAGCCCATTGCTACCGCGGATTAGAATTGAGCACCTCGCACTATTATTTCTAAATCTAAAATATCATATTTTGTGTGCAGGAACAAACTCAATCAAAATTTTGGCGCCGTTGTCGGGGAGGGACGGTAAGTTTATCTCTAAAAAAATTAATTATTTAACTAATTCTTTTATTCTTTCTGTTTGCAGGTTTGGAGAATAGGAAACAGCAGCAAGGACATATAGCAACTCTGTGCCTCTGCCCTCGAAGGCAGAGCAGCAGAGACTACTACCTTGCCGCACAAACGCGGCAATAGCCGGGATCCGCGATAGTAGTAGAGAACTACTTACTGAAATTTCTGCAGGTTGCTGCAATATGAAATTTGATTTGTCAGCTCTGTTATATTTGTTCTGTGATAAACCTGTATACTGCTAATTAATCAACAGTAAAATACTTGTTGAAAAAGATAAAAAATTGATTAGACGTTTGCATTTTAGGCACGTGTCTTTTCAATTCATTTATTTTTACTGTTGAAGAGTGCTGGAGCAAGGTACGTTCGCATTGCATGTAGAATAGGACTCATCTCTTAGTTGATTTTCATTGCTTTGAGTGAATCTTATTTACATATCTTGTACACTTGCACAAACTTATCTTAAGGGCACTAACCCATAACAAGATAAGGTGGGGATTTAATCACCCTTCCTTGGCCCAAAAATCATATTCCAAGCACTCACTAACCCAAGCCTAACTAAAAATAAGTAGACGTTGGCCCTAGGGACACCTCAGACTCAATTAGGAGATTATCCTAAGGGGAACGGTGTTGGAAATTGACTCCTGCCAAATCAGTGTCTAGGAAGGGGATTGAGGGCCGAAAGCCCGAAGATTGGTGGTTATTTAATTAAGGAACGTCTTTGACGGAAAACCTCCCACCACTCTTGCCCTGACCTGGCTGATTAACTTGTGGTCAAAGTCTACACCCTACCTCCTGTGGACAGTCTAACCAGTTAGGAGTCGTCTAGGTCATAGGTCTACCCTAACTTAGGTTAGAATTTTTTCTTTTTTGTTTGCTTATTTGTTTGTTTTTTTTCTTTTGTTTGTGTTTGTGTGATATGGCCTATAACAACAATTTTTTCAATTTTAATGAGGATCCATATTACACACCAACTTCTTTTTCGAATATTACCAACCCGGCATATCATAATTTTGACCAATCTAGTGTGCCAGAATGGTCTTATCCGAATAAATATAACCCATACCCCCCATCTTATGACCATAATTTTCATACCACTTTCGACTCTTCATAGAGTTCATGGGGTTTCGCTTCCCCCTAGTCCAATTTTCAACCAACTTGTCCTCCATATCCACCTTGTCCACAATATTCCCAAGATTCATACTCAGATCCACCCATTCAGAATAGAAAATCATCTATCCGGGAAATGATCAGTATGCAGGAGTCCAAGCAACAATCACCATCAATCTTAGACATGATGATGCGTGAGTCCACCGACTCACAACTTCATCATGATTACATTTCCTCTTTTCAAGCCCAATCACAAAATGATGCACCAATTGACTATATCGACTATGAAAAGATGCTTAAAACCATGACTCAGGCTAGATTAGCTCGTGATCATGAAATAGATATTATGGTTCAATCTTTACGTTCTCACCGTCCAGCCAATTCTGCTTTCGCTGACCACTCTCTTAGAGCCGAAGAGTCACGTTACTTTGGACAACAAGATTCTAATTCAGTACCATCATTTGAGCTTGCCGAAACTCCAATTGATAGTTTGGCAAGTTATTCCTTTCCTGAAATAGAACTTGAGCATGAATATGATCCTGATCTCCCACTTGGTGATTTAATTTTACTTCCTGATTCAATAATGACTCCGGTGTCTCCACCTGATTTTACTTTTCCCGAGTCAACATTGGATCCTGTACCAATTCATCATGAAATTGAATCACCCATTTTTGATGATCATATTGAACTTGACCAATTTTGCAATTTTGAAAGTCCCATGGATAAATTGGCAAGTTCTCATTTTTATGATATTGAGCTCAATGAGATATGTGACCTAGATTCTCAAATCAGTGATCAAGTTCAAATTCCCGAATCATTATTGACTCCTGTTTTGTTACCCGACTTAGGTAATCTTTTAGAGTCAGTTTTGATTCCCACACCTATCATTCCTGAACTTGAATCACCAACATTGAGTCACATTCCATTATGGGAAACTGATTGTGGACTTGAGTTTCAGCTTATTGATTTGGACCCACTTTCTGAACCTAGCCCGACTCCTGAACCCTTACTTGATTTAAGTTTCTTTCCTGAGTCGGTATTCGTTCCCGTACTTCCCATGTCCAAGTCAATCATTCCATCTTTTCACACTCTATTTTGGGACAAGGAGGTTGACACAATTGACTCTGAATATAATTATGAATTATGAAAATTTGATGGGGTGGAATTAAAAAATGATCATACATACATTTTAGTGGGTTATACAAGAGAAATTTTGGGTGGGTTCCTCCGTGAAATACTATATTATTTTGATTGGGTAGCAATGCTTGGCCCAATTAGACCACCACCGGAACCACCACCTTAAGGTAACTTCTGCCTTCCCTTCTTCTTTTTCATGCATATATGCATTCATTCATACATTGAGGACAATGCATGAGATAAGTGTGGGGGGAGGCTTTACTAACATACTAACATAGGTAGAAACTAACAAAAAAAATTTTCGAATAAAAAAAAATTTGCTAAAAAAAAAATTTATAAAAAGGACAATATTTTGACTTATCTTTTGAAAGAAATCTAAGTTAATCTTAAGAATTAGGAAAATCATGATTAGGATTTCTGAAAACTTGGTCAAAATAAATAAATTGTTGAATTTTTAGGTATAGGAGGAAAAATTGAATAAGTAATTAGTCTTGATTTTTACCTTAATGAAATGTGCATACCTAATGCATATCTAGGATTCTAAGACAAAGACCCTTGTGCCTCTCATATATATATATATATATATATATATATATATATATATATATATATAATCACTAATTAGGTTGGATACATGTGCCTCAAGAAGCATAAGTATTCACGCCTAAAGGTGAGTTTATAAAAAAGCATCCTTAGTTTTGTGGCCTAGTTCACTCGAATTTGAGTCCAAGGGGTATTTTCTCACCGGTGCCCTAAAGCCGACCGGTTTGGGCGCCACCAACTTTAGGTTCGCTACATGGGTGGATTAGAAAGCCTAAGAAAACTAAGAAATATTATATATGTATTAACACATCTAATAGTCAATTAGTTAGGTATGAGTGCCTCAAGAAGCCTTCATGCTTACACGAAAGAAAATTAGATGAGTTATACATATTAAAAAAAAAGAAAAAAAATATATATATATAATAATAATAATAATAATAAAGAGGCATGAGAGTCCAAGTTAAGGAATTCCTAGTAAAAATTCATAAGGATGCATATGATTTTTGGTAACGAAAAAGACTATACAAAAATTCAATTTTGACCCTTACTTAAAATGGACAACAATTTACTTTATAAAGACTAAGTTTAAGAATGAATAAAAATGAGGATCCTAAAAACTTATAGATTACTTACTCTCTTCAAACGTATTTCAAATATTTTCCTTTTTATGGATTTTGTGGGTGTAATCCGCTGAAAACCCTTACGAGACAACACTCGTCCTCTAGGGTAACCTAGGGGTTTAACGGCTTGTTGCACGTGCTAAGTGCAACCGTGATTCCTATGAAATTGAGTTAGGATAAATTAATTTTCCTTTTCTTTTTGATTTTTACTCGAGGACGAGCAAAAAGATAAGTGTGGGGTGTGATTGGTAGTGAAAAGTGCATTTTTATCATTACATTTACCATCACATTTTCATATTTATTCATATAATTCTGCACATTTACTAATATTTTATTATTTATTGTGTGCAGGCCTTGAGTAAATAAAAAATAAAGAATAAAGCCCAAAAAGAAGCCCAAAAGCCCATATTCAAGCCCAATGCAAAAGTTGCAATTATCAAATGTTAAAGTTGCAAATACCAAGGGCAAAAGTTGCAAATACCAAAAGAAGAGGGAAGGATAGATTTCTATTCAACCCTAAACACTTGCAGGATGAGGATAAAAGCCAAAGAAGAGAGTGCAAAGATAAGGAAATTCGTTTAAAAAGATATTGGGAGATTTGAGATTTAGGTAACTTGCTTCCCAAGTTATCTCGAAATCCTAAGATAAAGAGCCAGGATGCAACTTCCAGAAGACAACGCCCAGGTGGACGGACAAGGGGAAGCCACGCGCCAAAGCGCGTGGCCGTCTGCCACTACCAGGCCGCGGAAGCGCGGCCCAAGCTGCGTTTCCGCGGCATTCCAGTCATATCTGGATACCAGTTTTCGTGGACGACTTCGATCTGGACTCTACCTCCTTCTGCACCTATAAATACCCCTGCAGACGCAACAGAAATAAGTACAGAAAATACAGAGCAAATTCTAGGGTTTCTTAGGCTAATTTGTAGTTTAGGTTAGGTTTTTCTTTTTGTAATTTTTGTAACTGAGAGTGGAGGAAGCTTTTATGGAGGAAGGAGTCCGTGCTTGTACTGAGGTGACAGCGGTGTAAGCCTACTTTTCTTCCATTGTTAATGAAATCTACTCAAAGGTTTGTCTTTGTTATGTCTATTCTTTGTATTCGTGTTTTATTCTTGTTTTATTTTTCTATACTTGTGTTATTCTCTCTGATGTCTTGCAAACCGTGAGAACTGGTCGCTTCGAGACTGCTTAGCCGAAGAAGAGCCCTTGATGGCCTATGGAGATGAACAAGCCGTCGCTTGCCAGTCTTTTCTTTTCATAGTGTGGATCGCGAAGGTGGATGATCCTATACGCCATTCTTGTACGCCTTCGAAGACAAAGTAAGTTGTAGCAAAAGGTTCAAAGGTAAGTAAGACTGAAGAGGTAGGTATGTATTTTTCTATTTTATAATCTTCTTCCTTTCTTCTATTTCTTTAGATTAGATGACAAACTCCACTTCTTTCTAATTTCTTTTACCTTCTCATTGTAAATACCATTGTTAATAAGAAAATACATAAAAAAGAGATAACTTACTTAAACGCTTCCATCGCTAGTCTCTCCCTGAGGATCACGACCCACATAGCCCATTGCTACCGCGGATTAGAATTGAGCACCTCGCACTATTATTTCTAAATCTAAAATACCATATTTTTTGTGCAGGAACATCTCAATCACAGGCTATCGGTAAAGCAATGCCACATCTACTTATCCTTAATATCCAAAAGAGTTTCGGTCAGAATAATCACCAACAATTACCGATAAACACCATGCATAAAATATGCTATCTGTCCTCAAACACGAATTAGGCTAGCCAATCAACAGATTAAATTAAGTCATTATCTTAGATGTATCAATGCTTGACCTAAACCAACAACGACGAACTACTAATACATGAAATGACGCCGATAAATGCTCATATCGACTACATAATTAAATTGTACGGTCACTGATATGCATATCATACTAGTAAAATATAGCAATCGTTTGATCAGTAAAAAGCAAGCACAAGAATAAGTAAAAAGAGCGTGGGTCGATTTTACTGCTTTTGCGATTCTTCCGTAGTAGCGAAGTGGCTATACGGATCATATTCACAAGGAGGCAGAGCGATGAAAGATGTGGCTTCTTTGTTCAAGAAAAGAGAAAGATCTTTGTTTCAAATAAAGAATTAGAAAATGAAAACAAGTTGGTTTCAAGAATCATTTGAGAATGATTTGATGCTTTGTAAAGTTAGATTTTCTTAATGGTAAAAACGCATGGCTAACTTTCTACTAAGTGCTCCCACTAATTCCTAACTTCTTGAAGATGTAGCCTCATGATGGATCATAGACAAGCACACCCCTTGCATAGGAACTATTCACGTGAAAATCGAGTGAAAGTTCTTCCTATAACTTAGCTTAACACGAAAAAAACTTGGACATTCCTTTATCAAGATCCAATTGAAGGCGAGAATAGGGGAAGGCACAAGTGCACTGATGGTATCGGCAAAGTTAAAAGGAAAATCTCTAACTTACAAAAATAAGTAAAACATAGCTCTTGTTTGCACAAAGCTTAGTTGACACTATTGACTCATTTGGGTTTATCAATCAAATTGTTAGAGATTAGTGGGTTAGTAGTTAGTTAGCCATGAAATGGAAGAGTTAGTTGACATGGTAGTAAAAGAAACAACAAAGGAAAATGAGTGAAGAGAAAGGGAGTTACACTACACAAGAAAGTAAAAGAAAGAAGTAAAGAGAAAAGGAGTTACACTACAACAAGGAAGTAAAAGAAAGAAGTAAAGAGAAAAGGAGTTACACTACAACAAGAAAGTAAAAGAAAATGAAAAACACAAGTAAATGGAAAGAAGAAAGAGAAGTAGTTACTTGTATTAGGCTGTCACCTTCAGATACAACTCTTATACACTCTCTCTCTTTCACTCTAATGACTAAACTAAAACTAGAAGAAGAAGAAAACTAAAACAACTACAATCCTAAAAACAAGATTACAACAATGCTCTATGAAAAACACCTAGAGGGGGGTGAATCGGTGTTAATGCTAATCTAATGATCTTTTTAAACAAGTATGAAAGTATGATGCAATCGGTCACTCAAAACAAGAAATTGAAGCCGAATTCCCCGTGAAGGGCTTTAGAACTTCTCCTCTTTGATTCCTCTAGATTATGAGTTGAGGCGAATAATTGCTTTCTTGTTGAGATGAATAAAGACCGAAAAATGCAAATGAATGAAGTGGGAGCAATAAAGAAGTGCAAGCAAGAAGTATCACAAGATAAAATTGTAAAGCAATAAAAAGCAATAAGAAACCAATCGCAAACACAATGAATTTGTTACGAGGTTCGAGCCACCGCTCTACGTCCCCGCCTTCACCACCGTGAAGGATTTCCACTATATCCACTGAGGAAATTACAAGAGGTCTACACAAGACCGGAGTACCGAACTCCCACCAATCCAACCACTACACAAGAGGGATCTCAACACAAAGAACTACAAGTAACAAGGTGATCAACAAGGACCACACACTTCTCTCTTACAACTCCTTATAGAATAGGAAAGATTTTTGGCTCAAGAAGTGTAGTGAGAAAAATCAGTTAAAAAGAGTAAGAAAAAAGCTTTAAAACAACTGAAAAACTTTGACCAAGAATGCACTTTAGAATTGAGAGCTTTGAAAAACTTTTCTTCTCTTTTTGAAACACAAAACAATAGGTATTTTTCTTGATTTTTACAAGGGACCAATGCCATCTATTTATAGGGATTTTCCATGAGCCAATCATCATTTAGACTAGGTAAATAGGTCAGGAATTAGCCTCCAAAATTTCAGAAATAGCTGACACAAACATCCCAATCAAATCAAGAAAACAAAACTCAGAAAACTAGCCGTTGGGGCTGCTGCTGGCGGCTGTCGGTCGACCGGCCCGGTCGACCGGCAGTCAAACTTGGCAACTAGCCGTTGGACTCGGTCGACCGGTCGGTCGACCAGAGGCTAAACAAAGCAATATTTTGTTCTGTCGGTCGACTAGCCCGGTCGATCGACAAAACCCGAGAGCAAGGGTCTGTCAGTCGGTCAACCAGTCCGGTCGACTGGCAGACGTGCACAAAACGTGCACGCCAAAAACACAAGGCCCGGTCGACCGGTGCGGTCGACCGATCAGGCCTGAACTGGATCCGGTCGACCGCCCGGTCGACCGTTGGGCCTGAAGCAGGATTTTTATAGGAAAAATTTTGAACTTTGAAAAAATTTTAAAATAATTTTGTAAGGCTATATGATTAAGTAGCATGCTATAAGGGTTTGTATACATGATATAAATAAGATGTAAGATATAAAATATTTTGAGTCATGTATATTAAATAAGACATGCACCTAAATTAATTTACCAAAACAAAAACCGTATTTTGAAAAAAAGAAAGTGTGTGTGTGTTTTCTTGAGCCAACTTATCATAACCTCATTCTTTAACAAATTAATTCTTACAAAGGTTCTAGGTGACTACAAGGTCTTCAAATGGGCTTCTCCATGTGCGATATTGAAATAGTTTGAATCCTTGAACCCGAAATGAATCAATCTTGAGTCAAAAATACTTTCCTTTTGGGAAGAAGAAATCTTGAATCCTTAAAAACTGAAACACACTTAAACACTAAAATATGATTAGTATAAATAACTATATATATTTTGTAATCATCAAAACTCAACAATCGGGTGATTGTAACCTTGGGCCAACAATCTCCCCCATTTTGATGATGACAAAACATATGAGTTATTTAACAAAAAATGAGAAAAAATGGGAAAGAGCTTGGAAGCTCCCCCTCAAAACATGCTATATATATGAATGGCTATATACATGAAAAAGTAGAAACTAAGAACTTTGGCATAAGAAAGACATAGGAATTCAAAACATATTGCTCAAAACTCATAACTCAAAAACTAACCTTTTATAACTCAAAATCCAAACTCAAAATTCAAAACTCAAAACTCAAAACTCAAAACTAACTTGTTATAACTTAAAACTCAAAACTCAAAACTAACTTTTATAACTTAAAACTCAAAACTCAAAACTAACTTTTTATAACTAAAAACTCAAAATAATAAGCTAACTTTTTCTCCCCCTTTTTGTCATACATCAAAAAGGGTAAACATTTTAAAAAAAAAAAATTCATGATTCCATAGCACAAAAATTCAATTCTCCACAAATAAAAGAAAAGCTAGTATAGTCTAGTGGTTTTGTAAAAATATCGGCAAGTTGAAAATCGGTAGAAATATAATCAATGTCAATAGCACCGTTTTCATAATGATCTCTAAAAAAGTGATACCGAATGTCAATGTGCTTAGTCTTAGTATGTTGATTTGCATTTTTAGTCATATAAATAGTACTATCACAAAATATCTTAATATGGTCAAAATGCAAATCATAATCAAGGAGAGTATATTTCATCTAAAGGACTTGTGCACAACAAGCCCCCGCCGCAACATACTCTGCCTCGGCGGTTGAGAGGGCTACCGAATTTTGCTTCTTGGAAGACCATGAAACAAGAAAATTACCGAGAAATTGACATGTTCCACTTGTACTCTTCCTATCCACTCTACAACCCGCATAGCCAGCATCCGAAAAACTCATCATGGAAAATTGTCCGGTCTTCGGATACCATAAACCCATTTCAATTGTGCCCTTAAGGTATCTAATAATGCGTTTTACCGCAATCAAATGGGACTCTTTAGGACACGATTGAAATCGAGCACAAAGACATACACAAAACATAATGTCCGGCCTACTAGTCGTTAAATACAACAAGCTACCAATCATGCTACGATAAAGCTTAATGTCTACACTTGTACCTTGATCATCCTTATCAAGCTTTGTGGTGGTAGCCATGGGAGTTTTGCTTGTCTTAGCCCCTTCAAGCCCAAATCTCTTGATAAGTTCCTTCGTATACTTGGCTTGATTGATGAAGATTCCATCCTTCCTTTGCTTGATTTGGAGACCAAGGAAATAGTTAAGCTCGCCTATCATAGACATCTCAAATTCCTCCTTCATGCATTATTCAAAAACTTTGCAAAGATTTTTATTAGTAGAACCAAATATGATATCATCAACATATATTTGAACTATAAGTATATCATTTTCAACATGTTTTGTAAATAAAGTAGTATCTTTTTTTCTTTATTAAAACCATTAGAAATTAGAAATGAAGAAAGTCTTTCATACCAAGCCCTAGGGGCTTGTTTTAATCCATAAAGAGCTTTATCAAGTTTGAAAATAAAATCCGGATGTGTAGGATCAACAAACCCGGGGGGTTGTTTAACATACACCTCCTCTTCAATAAATCCATTTAAGAAAGCACTTTTTACATCCATTTGAAAAAGTTTAAAATCTTTATAAGAAGCAAATGCAAGTGTCATCCATATGGCTTCAACTCATGCTACAGGTGCAAAAGTTTCCTCAAAATCGATACCTTCGACTTGAGTGTAACCTTAGGCCACTAACCTAGCTTTATTCCTAACAACATTTTCCGACTCATCCAACTTGTTCTTAAAGATCCACTTAGTACCAATTGTTGGTCTATCGTGGGGCCTAGGAACAAGATGCCAAACTTGGTTGCGCTCGAATTGTTGAGCTCCTCTTGTATGGCTAGCAATCAATATGAGTCGCCCTCGGTTTCGAGGATGTTCTTTGGTTCAAAGTGAGAAATAAATGCATAGTGCCCACAAAGATCATGAAGTTTAGAACGAGTAGTTACCCATTTTGATGCTTCACCTATAATAAGATTCTTGGGATGATGTGGATTGTATCTCCAATCTTTTGGAAGTAGTTGAGTAGTCTCCACTTCAACTTCTTGAACTTCATTTCCTTGAACTTCATTTTCTTGAACTTCATTTCCTTCATCACCCATTGACATGTCTTCAAGAATAGGTGAGTCCTTCAAAGTAGTTCTCTCCATGTCTTCATTTAGGGAATTTATTTCTACAATATTCTTAACAAACACATTAGATTCCTCAAACTTTACATGTATAGATTTTTCAATAGTCGAGAATGATTTATTGAAAACTCTATAAGCTTTACTAGTATTAGAGTAACCAACAAAATTGCTTCATAAGACTTTACATCAAATTTACCTAAATTATCTTTAGAATTCAAAACAAAACATTTACAACTAAAAACTTTAAAGTATGAAACATTTGGCTTTCTAGAAAAATAGATCTCAAAAGATGTTTTAGAAGTGTTTTTGCATAAGAAAACTCTATTTGATATGTAGCAAGATGTGTTTTTTTATTGGCCCATAGATAATGAGGGAGACTATATTCATTTATCATTTTCCTAGCCATCTCTTGTAATGTACGATTTTTCCTCTCAATGACTCCATTTTGTTGTGGAGTTTTAGGACAAGATAGTTCATGCTTAATTCCATGTTCTTCACAAAAAGTGGTAAAGGGTTGGTTATTGAATTTACCACCTCTATCACTTCTTATTCTTAAAATAGAAGAATCTTTTTCCTTTTCAACTCTTTTTTTAAAGGCTTAAAAATATGAAAAGGCTTGATTTTTATGTTCTAAAAAGAAAATCCAAGTAAAACGAGAGAAATCATTAGCTAAAATGAAAGCAAAACGATTCTCACTTAGACTTTTGGTTTGAGTAGGACCAAACAAATCCATATGGATCAACTCCAAGGGTCGTGATGTCATGATATCGTTGATTGACTTGAAAGAGGATTTGGTTTATTTTTCAAGTTGGCACGCATCGCAAATGCGGTCCTTTTCAAAGTTCAAGCAATCACCATTTCCTTGTTGTTTAATCTAGATAGATGGTCAAAAGAAATGTGGTCTAATCTCCTATGCCACAACCAAGAGTCATCATCGAGGGCTTTCAAACAAGTAACATTGCAAATCATATTAGACATGTCAATCATGTTTACATTGTTTTCACAAAATTCAGAAAATATACATGTATTGGATTGTCTATCAATAATTCTACATGCCAGGTTATCAAAAATAACATCAAAACCTTTGTCACAAAGTTGACTAACACTCAAGAGATTATGCTTGAGGCCATCAACTAAAACAACATTTTCTATTAAAGGAGATGTACCAAGTTTAACATTACCAATACCAATGATTTTTCCTTTGGCGTCATCTCTGAAGGTGACGGTGCCACCTTCATGGTATTTTGATAGGGTTGCAAAGTTGTTGATATCCAAGTCATGTGCCTTGAGAACCCACTATCAAGATACCACAACCCTTTACGTCGTTGGGCCTTGGAATGTACCTACATCATTTAACAAATTTGTTGACTTTGGTACCTAAACTTTCTTGGGTCTTTGAAAGTTAGTGTTCCGAACCCAAACATGATTATGCGATGCATTAATCCTATCATAGCAAAATTTAACCAAATGACCTTTACGGCCACAATATGTGCATGAAAAGACTTTACCATACATGAATGCATGATGTGTGTGTGGAGTGTGGGCATGTTTAGGGTGCTTGGTATGATGTAAAGGTTGTGATTTATGAACATGAGCATGAATAGCATGTAAATGTTTCTTTGGGACATGTTTCTTAGAAAACATAGCCTCTAGTCTATTTTTATCAAATTCACATTTCTTCAAAACTACTCCTAATGAATCAATTTTCTCTTTTAGCATGAAAATTTCATTTTATCAATTTGTGGAATTTTACCTTTGCAAGAAATTTTATACTTATCGAAATCCTTTTGTGTAGAAACAAGAGTAGAAAACAATTTATCTTTCTTTTGTAAGAGAGAAAACTTTGTTATTGAGAGATTCATTTTCCTTTTCGTTTTCAAGTATTTCTTTTTGAGAAAATCATAGTTATGAGATAGTTCTTTAAAAGCTTCTCCTAGTTCATCTATAAAAAGCTCACAATCAATAGAGATATCGGGAGTTACCTTGCTTGTGCTTTCATTTGCCATGAAGCACATGTTGGCGGTGTCGACTTCTTCTTCGGATTCACTCTCCGAATCCCAAGTAGCCTTTAAAGCTTTCTTTTGTATGGCTTCTTGGAAGTGGAGGGTTTGCTTTTGTTTTTCGGGCATTCCGCAACAATATGATCCGGTTTCCGGCAATTAAAGCAAATGATTCTCTTCTCTTCTTTACCTTGCCATCTCCTTCTATTTTGGAACTTTGCCTTGTTGTACATTCTCCGAACATTCTTTACAAGAAGAGAAAGATCTTCATCATCCTCTTCTTCATCATCGTCGTCGGAGTAGGTGGAAGAACTCTTGAAGGCAATAGCTTTCTTCTTGGGAGGAGCCACTCTTCTCTTGCTTTTCTTTTCATCTCATGGGTTTTGAGATTCCCAATGAGACCGATAAGCTTCATTTCTTTCTTGTCATTGAGCTCCTTCAAAGTTGTGGCTTTGACTTCCCAAGATGGAGGGAGTGCACAGATGATCTTCCTCACCTTTTGGTCGTTGTCAATAGCATCACCTAAAGAAGAAAGTCCATTAATAATCTTTGTAAATTTAGTAACCATATGATCTATGGTTTCATTCTCTTGCATAGAAAAATTTTCATATTGGGAACGAAGAAGGTCGATTTTTGCCCTCTTTACTTGTGAAGTTCCCTCATGAGTGACAAGTAAGTGAGTCCAAATCTCATGTGCAGATTTGCAATGAATGACTCTTGAAATATCATCGTCATTAAGAGCTTGAAGCAAGGCATAGTGTGCCCTAGCATTAACATCAAACTCCTTCGTGGCCATATCGGACCAAGTGTCCTCATCACCAAGGGGTGCACTAAAAGGTTTGGTCACCGCCTTTGCAACCCGGCTTCCTAAGGATTGCAAAAACACGGTCATCTTAACCTCCCATATGGGAAAGTTAAGGCCATCAAACTTGGGTAGGGTCTTAATTCCTTCGGCCATTTTTACTAAGTGTTGAGGATGAAAATGAATAAAGTGATTAGCAATATAGGATCTCTTTAAGGTTGTTAAGACAAGAGCCTAGAGACCAAAGCTCTGATACCAATTGAAAAACACCTAGAGGGGGGATGAATAGGTGTTAATGCTAATCTAATGATCTTTTAAACAAGTATGAAAATATGATGCAATCGGTCACTCAAAACATGAAATTGAAGCCGAATTCCCCGTGAAGGGCTCTAGAACTTCTCCTCTTTGATCCCTCTAGATTATGAGTTGAGGCGTGTAATTGCTTTCTTGTTGAGATGAGTAAAGAATGCAAAATGCAAATGAATGAAATGGGAGCAATAAAGAAGTGCAAGCAAGAAGTATCACAAGATAAAATTGTAAAGCAATAAAAAGCAATAAGAAACCAATCGCAAACACAAGAAATTTGTTACGAGGTTCGAGCCACCGCTCTACGTCCCCGCCTTCACCACCGTGAAGGATTTCCACTATATCCACCGAGGAAATTACAAGAGGTCTACACAAGACCAGAGTACCAAACCCCCACCAATCCAACCTCTACACAAGAGGGATCTCAACACAAAAAACTACAAGTAACAAGGTGATCAATAAGGACCACACACTTCTCTCTTACCACTCCTTATAGAATGGGAAAGATTTTTGGCTCAAGAAGTGTAGTGAGAAAAATTCAGTTGAAAAGAGTAAGAAAAAAGCTTTAAAACAAACTGAAAACTTTGACCAAGAATGCACTTTTGAATTGAGAGCTTTGAAAAACTTTTCTTCTCTTTTTGAAACACAAAACAATGGGTATTTTTTTGATTTTTACAAGGGACCAATGCCATCTATTTATAGGGATCTGCCATGAGCAAATCATCATTTAGGCTAGGTAAATAGGTCAGGAATTAGCCTACAAAATTTCAGAAATAGCTGACACAAACATCCCAATCAAATCAAGAAAACAAAACTCAGAAAACTAGCCGTTGGGGCTGCTGGCGATTGTCGGTCGACCGGCCCGGTCGACCGGCAGTCAAACTTGGCAACTAGCCGTTGGACTCGGTCGACCGGTCGGTCGACCGGAGGGTAAACAAAAGCAATACTTTGTTCTGTTGGTCGACTGGCCCGGTCGACCGACAAAACCCGAGAGCAAGGGTCTGTCAGTCGGTCGACCGGCAGACATGCACAAAACGTGCACGCCAAGAACACAAGGCCCGGTGGACCGGTGCGGTCGACCGATCAGGCCTGAACTGGATCCGGTCGACCGCCCGGTCGACCGTTGGGCCTGAAACAGGATTTTTATAGGAAAAATTTTGAACTTTGAAAAAATTTTAAAATAATTTTGTAAGGCTATATGATTAAGTAGCATGTTATAAGAGTTAGTATACATGATATAAATAAGATGTAAAAATATAAAATATTTTGAGTCATGTATATTAAACAAGACATGCATCTAAATCAATTTACCAAAATAAAAACCGTATTTTGAAAAAATGAAAGTGTGTGTGTGTTTTCTTGAGCCAACTTATCATAACCTCATTCTTTAACAAACTAATTCTTACAAAGGTTCTAGGTGACTACAAGGTCTTCAAATGGGCTTCTCCATATGCGATGTTGAAATAGCTTGAATCCTTGAACCCGAAATGAATCAATCTTGAGTCAAAAAATACCTTCCTTTAGGGAAGAAGACATCTTGAATCCTTAGAACCCTGAAACACGCTTAAACACTAAAATATGATTAGTACAAATAACTATATATGTTTTGTAATCATCAAAACTCAACAACCGGGTGATTGTAACCTTGGGCCAATACTCTAAACTCTGGATCTGGTTCTCTTCAGACCCCAGAGGGGATTATAGGAACCAGGGGAAAGGTAAGCCCGGGGGCGCCTGCGCCCGTACGACAGCGAAAACGCGGCCTAGGTCGTGTTTCGCGGCCCTGTCAGGGCGACGCGCGCTCGACTTTGGGCAGTGCGTCGTCCTGTCTGCCCATGTCAGGTGGATCTTCTGGTTTCTGGATTTGATGCCTTGGGCTGACAAAATCTTCACTCTAAGTGAAATGGCTACTTGGTAGGCCTTTAATCACCCATTAAATTGTGATTTAGGGTCTTCTTCTTCATTTGCACACCATGGACCTAGGATCAAGCAAGCAAAGCTTTATTAGGAGAATTTTATATCAAATAAATATGCGGATGTGATAAAAATTATGCAAAATTAGAGACTAATCACCGGGGCAAAGTTTTTCTAGTTTATAATCTGATCATGAAAAAGTTTAGTCCTGCTTTTGGTGATCCAAGCATTCTCATAGGCTTCATTCCGTATGTCCTCTCATTCTGCGATCTGCAGTCTTCTTAGCTCACCGGCCTTACTTAAATCAAAATTGAGCTGCTTAATGGCCCAGAGCGCACGGTGTTCTAACTCTACTGGTAGATGATAGGCTTTTTTGAATATTATTCTGTAAGGAGACATCCCCAGGACTATCTTAAAAGCAGTGCGGTAAGCCCATAATGCATCGTTGAGTTTGACTGACCAATCCTTTTGGTTTTGTCTGACAATTTTTTCTAAAATGAGCTTGATCTGTCGATTGGTGACTTCGACCTACCCATTTGTCTGGGGATGATACAGAGTAGATAACTTGTGACTGATGGAATATTTTCGCATCAGAGCTTCAAAAACTCTATTGCAGAATGTGATCCATTATCACTAATTATCGCTCTAGGGGTGCCAAATCGGGAGAAGATGTCCTCTTTGAGAAATTTGACAACCACTTTGTTATCATTGGTCTTTGTTAGCACAGTTTCTACCCATTTAGAGACGTAATCAACAACAACCAAATGAACTGGTTGCCGAAGGAATTAGGGAATGGTCCCATGAAGTCGATAACCCAAACGTCAAAAATTTCAACATCCAGGATCGGGTTTAGGGGCATCATGTCTCTTCTTGAAATTTTCTCAATCTTCTGACAATCTGCGCATGACTAGCAAAAATGGTATGAGTCTTTGAACAAAGTGGGCCAGTAAAATCCACTTTGTAGAATCTTTTCTGTAGTCTTGCGGGGACCGAAGTGTCCTCCGCATGCAAGTTCATGGCAAAAGCTTAGCACACTCCTCTGTTATGTATCATTGAATAATCTGGTCGGGACAATACTTAAAAAGATGTCTCTTCGCAGAAGAAGTATCATACTTGGGCAAAGAAACGACACTGGTCATGCTTTGTCCAGTCAGGGATAATTGTCCAGTGGCTAGGTAATTGACTATATCCGCATACCAAGGTTCCTTAAAAATGGTCAAGATGTGCTCGTAAGAAAAATCCTCATTGATCGGAGCTTGTAAGATGGGTGCGTTCAGAATTCGTGATAGATGATCAGCGACCACATTCTCTATACCTCGTTTATCTGAAATTTCTAGGTCAAATTCTTGAAGCAAAAGGATCCACCAAATCAATCAGGCTTTTCCTTCCTTCTTGGTCATGAGGTATTTCAGTGCCGAGTGATCCGTAAAAATCACCGTCTTCGAGCCTAACAAGTATGTCTTGAACTTTTCCAATGCAAAGACAACGACCAAGAATTCCTTCCCAGTCGTTGTGTAATTCTGTTGGACGTCATTCAAGGTCCTACTCGAGTAATAAATCACGTGCTACTTATTATCAATGCGTTGTCCTAGAACAACGCCAATAGCAAAATCAGAGGCATCACATGTGATTTCAAACGGTTATGCTCAATTAGGAGCAGAAATAATAGGCACAGAAATAAGTTCTTGCTTAAGCTTCTTCATGACTTGAAACATGCATCGTTAAAATCAAAAGGCACGTCCTTAGCGAGCAGGTTGGTTAAGGGCCTAGCGATTTTGCTAAAATTCTTAATGAACCATCGGTAAAACCCAACATGCCCTAGAAAGATCTAATATCCTTGATGCTTTTGGGTGGTGGAAGCTTAGCAATCACTTCTACTTTAACCTTGTCCACTTCAATGCCTCTCCTAGAAATCTCATGGCCTAAGACAATCCCCTATCTCACCATGAAGTGACATTTCTCCCAGTTTAGAGTTAGATTCTTCTCCTTACATCTTTGCAGAACTAACTCTAGGTGATGAAGATATTAATCAAATGAATCTCCGTAGATGGAGAAGTCATCCATAAAAATCTCAAAAAAAGTTCTACCATATGGGCGAAAAGATTAAGCATGCACCGTTGGAATGTTGCGGGAGCATTGCACAATCCAAAGGGCATGTGTCGGTAAGCGAAGGTTCCGAACAGGCAGGTGAACGTGATCTTTTCCTGGTCTTCTGCAGCAATGGGGATTTGATTGTATCCTGAGTGCCCATCTAGGAAGCAATAGTACGTGTGTCTAGCCAGGCGTTCAAGCATTTGGTCGATGATGGGTAGCGGGAAGTGGTCTTTACGGGTGGCTGCATTCAACTTTCTATAGTCGATACAAATACGAACCTTGGTAGGCAGTCTTGTTTGTACTAACTCTTTTTGCTTATTTTCAACCACCGTAAAGAGCTTTCTATGGCACCACATGAACAGGGCTAACCCACTAGCTATTAGAAATGAAATAAATGATCCAATTATCTAATAGTTTCAAAATTTCCGCTTTAACTTCCTCTTGCATGAGTGGGTTAAGCCTGCGTTGTGGGTCCCTCCTGGGAATTATTTTATCGATTAAATGGATTCTATGTTGGACTATGGCCAGACTTATCCCCTTGATATCCTTCATCGTCCATCCAATGGCTTCCCTATATCTTTCCAGAATAGACATTAAGCTGTCCTCTTGTTGCTTAGTCAGGTGGGATGCTATGATGACTGGTAAGGTTTTTTTCCGCCCAGGTAGGCGTACTTGAGGTGTTCAAGTAAGGCTTTTAGCTCTAGGGAAGGTGTTGCTTCATTGGAGGCAATATCCGGACTTTCAATCTCATGATGAGGTACACTTGGGCTTAACGCCCAGTCCACTGTCAAATCTACGATCTGGTCTAGACTAAAATCCTCAGACTCCAGATCAAATTCTGCCTCTGTTTCTATCTCCAGGCTTTCCTCATGCTCACTGGTTAGATTTTCAATAGAATTGACCTTAAACGTCTGATCATTGATATCCCTAGGTTGTCTTCTAAGATTGAAGACATTGACTTCCTTCGTCATGTCTCCAAAGGTCAATCGCAAGGACTGGTTCCTATAGTTGATTATGGCATTAGATGTAGTAAGGAATGGGCATCCTAAGATGGCCGGAGTTTGAGACCGCGAATTTGACACAGGTTGGGTCTCAAGCACAATGAAGTCAATGGAGTAGATGAAATCCCTGACCCGAATAAGGACATATGTGATTTTTCCCTTCGAGATTTTCACAGATCGGTCAGCTAACAGAATGGTGACTTGAGTTAGGCTTAGCTGCCCAACCCAAGTTGCTGGTATATTGAGAGAGGTAGCAAGTTGATACTTGCTCCCAGGTCAAGGAGTGCTCTGCTAATTTCTGTTTGTCCTATGGTGCAGGAAATTGTGAGACATCCCGGATTCTTGTATTTCACCGGAATGGGACCACACAGAATTTCGCTTATATTGGTTGCCAAGAACACTTTCTTGGGCACATTTGTCTTTCTCTTGTTCGTACACATATCCTTAAAAACTTTGGCATAAGCTGAGACTTGTTGGATAGCATCAAGAAGAGGCACATTCAGTTTGACCTGGTTAAACATCTCAAGCATCTTTTCCCTGTACATATTCTTATTATTGTTCCTAAGCCTTTTGGGAAAGGGTGCTATAGGCTTATGAACTTGTTTAACAGCTTTGTCCTCGTTAGATGTTTGAGGAGCAGTTTGGGAGGAACTAGCAGAGGTGGAGGCTGGAGTAGGATCAGTATGGACTGGATTTTTCTTTTGGTAGACCTGGTTGTCCACCTTCTTTTCGGATCGAAGTGTGTGAACAGCGTTGCACTGGTTGATCGAAGGATCCTGAATTTCATACGCTTGATTGGAGTTTTAGGGTTAACTAGAAGTTGACTAGGAAAAGTACCCTTTGGTCTTTCACTTAGAAAGCTAGCTAACTGACTCATTTGTATTTTCAATCTCGATATAGCCTGCGAATGGTTGTTCAACGTTTATCCCTGATTTTGCATGAAAGTGGCTTGGGACTTCATAAAAGCTACCATGCCTTCCTCCAATTTGCTAAATTTCTTTTCCATTGGTGAACTTTGAGAGGAGGAAGATGGAGCTTGACTAGGAAAATTTGGTGGAGGACTGGGATGATGAAAATTGTTAGAGAAATTAGACTGGAAGGATTGTTCTGGGCCCAACAGAAATTTGGGTGATTTCTCCAACCTGGATTGTATGTTGCGAGTAGGGATTATGCGGCGGCCGTGAGTAGGCTACATTATGGTGTTCCGATAGCATTTGCTGGGTATGGAAAATAGGGTACTCTTCAAAGACATGGTTTGATGCCTAACAGTATGAACAATCCGGATTATGAATTGGTGGTGGGTTGATTAGGTTAACATTGGCTGGCTCTTTTGTCTCTAGAGCCTCTATTCTCCTCATTAGGGTTACAATCTTAGCTTCTGCAGCTATGGATGATTCTAGAGATAGAAGCCCTCCTTTTGAAGCTATAGATTGTGAATTCCTTGGTTTTTTTCGAGATTGGCTCCCATTGCAGGTTTTTTCAGCTAAATCCTTAAATAAATCCCAACCCTGATTCTCATCCTTTTGCAAGAACCCTCCCTGATATATGGTTTCTAACAGGATTTTTGTCTGATAATCTAAACCATCATAGAGAATCTGGCACTGACGCCATTTCTCCACACCATGATGAGGGCACTGAGCTAGGAGATCTTTGAATCGCTCAAAGTATCTCCAAAATGGTTCGCTCAGTTCTTGCCTGAATTGCATGATATTCTTTCTAATGAGGGTAGTTTTGTGGATTAGGTAGAATTTCTTCAAGAAGGCCTTGACGAAATCATCCCACGTCGTGATAGAGCCTACCGCCAAACTGTACAACCATTTCTTTGCTAGGTCCTTTATGGAAAAAGGAATGAAATGTAACCTAACGATATCGTCTCCTACCTGGGGTATACGCATCATAAGGCACACTTCTTCAAACTCCCTAACAAAGAAGTATGCATCCTCCGATTTTAAACCATGAAACTTTGGGAGAGTGTTGATGAATTGAGGCTTTAATTCAAAATTATTTCCATTTATCTCAGGCAGTTTTATATAAGATGGTAGTGAAGTTCTATCGGGTAAAACCTATCCTGAAGTGACGCCATCACAGGTTCTAGATGCAAGGGTAGAGAAGTGTTTCTGGTTAATCTGGAAGATACAGGATCTCTCACCCACTCTTGCATACAACACAAGACAAACAACGTAAAGACAACAAACAATCAAAAAGAATAAAATGACAAATAAAAGAAAGAAAAATAATCACAAAGCCTTAGTCTAAGGTACCTGGACCTAGACGACTCCTAACTAGTCGATTCTCCGGGGGAGGTTGTTGCAGGAACTCGACTACAAGCTAATCGGTCAGGAAAGGGCAAAACTCGGTGGGAGGTATCTGGGCATGAGCCACGGGCCTTAATTACGTCAAACCACGGAGCTTTTGAGGCTTTGCCTCTCAATCCACTTTCCTTAGACACTAATTTTACAGGAGTATAATTCTTGCAGTTTTCACCCTCGGTTAATCTCTTAGTGAGTCCGAGATGTCCCTAGGGCCAACGTCTATCAGTTTTTAATTAAGACTTGGGTTATATGAGTGCACTTGGAGATGATTTTTGGGCTAAGGAGGGGTGATAAAATCCCCACCTTATCTTGTTTATTTGAGATTTTGCCCTTAATATTAATTGTGTAAGTGTACAGCTTATTCACAACAAGGTAATACTCAAAGCGATAAATCACTCCAAAATTTTGATCCTATTCTATATGATGCACACATACTTTTTCTCCAGCACTCTTCAATAGAAATTGAAATGAATTGAAATAGACACGTGCCCTAAATGCGAGAGTCTAATCCAAATTACAATTAAGCAATAAATAGATTTCTATTGAGTTTATTACACATGTATAAGGTGAAGCATTCAAGGAAACTAAAAAAAATTTAGGAAGCAATTTGAGCAGCTTTCAGCAACTCTGCAAAAGAGTTTGTTAGTACTTCAATCGGAGAAATTCGTTTTTACACGAATTTTTCGAGGGCAAATGAATCCTTGTGCAAAGTTTTTGGCCACCACTTTTACTTCCCGTGATAGTGAGCTCCTTGGTACTTCTCCTACACACAAGAACAAAGAAAAATCTTTAGTATTGACTAATAAAGCCGTTTCCTCCCTGGAAACGGCGCCAAAATTTGATCAGCAAAAAGAAAGCACAAGAATAAGTAAAAAGAGTGTGGGTCGATGTTACTGCTTTTATAATTCTTTCGTAGTAGCAAAGTGGCTATACGGGTCGTATCCACAAGGAGGGAGAGCGATGAATGCTTGATGCGGCTTCTTTGTTCAAGAAAAGAGAAAGTTCTTTATTTCAAATAAAGAATTGGAAAATGAAAACAAGTTGGTTTCAAGAATCGTTTGAGAATGATTTGGTGGTTTGTAAAGTTGGATTTTCTTAATGGTAAAAACGCATGGCTAACTTTCTACTAAGTGCTCCCACTAATCCCTAACTTCTTAAAGATGTAGCCTCATGATGGATCATAGGCAAGCATACCCCTTATGCATAGGAACTATTCACGTGAAAATCGAGTAAAAGTTCTTCCTATAACTTAGCTTAACTCGGCAAAAACTTAGACATTCCCTTATCAAGATCCAATTGAAGGCGAGAATAGGGGAAGACACAAGTACACTAATAGTATCGGCAAAATTAAAAGAAAAATCTCTAACTTACAAAAAAGTAAAGCATGCAATCCATAGATCATCACAAACCCGTTAAGCATGAAATATAAGAAAGTCACTTGAATGTATGTTAGAGTTAGAACCCTCGTCTTAAGATATCATAGCACTTGTTTGCACAAGGCTTAGTTGGCACTATTGACTTATTTGGGTTTATCAATCAAGTTGTTAGAGATTAGTGGGTTAGTAGTTAGTTAGCCATACAATGGAAGAGTTAGTTAGACATGGTAGTAAAAGAACAACAAAGAAAAAGGAGTAAAGAGAAAGGGAGTTACATTACAACAAGAAAACAAAAGAAATAAGTAAAGAGAAAAGGAGTTACACTACAACAAGGAAGTAAAAGAAAGAAGTAAAGAGAAAAGGAGTTACACTACAACAAGGAAGTAAAAGCAAATAAAAAACACAAGTAAATGAAAAGAAGAAAGAGAAGTAGTTACTTGTATTAGCTTGTCACTTTCAAATACAACTCTTACACACTCTCTCTCTTTCACTCTAATGGCTAAACTACAACTAGAAGAAGAAGGAAACTAAAACAACTACAATCCTAAAAATAAGATTACAACAATGCTCTAAACTCTGAATCTGGTTCTCTTCAGACCCCAGGGGGGTATTTATAGGTACCAGGGGAAAAGGGGCTAGGGGGACGACTCCTGGCCCAAAGGCCGGGCGCGCCCGCACCCGTACGGCCATGAAAATACTGCCCAGGCCGCGTTTTCGCGGCCGTGCCAGGGTGGCGCGTGCCTGGCTTCGGGCAATGCGTCGTCCGGTCTGTCCCTTATCAGGTGAATCTTCTAGTTTCCAGATTTGATGCCCTGGGCTAACAAAATCTCCACTCTAAGGTCAATGGCTACTTGGTAGGCCTTTAATCACCCATTAACTGATAATTTAGGGTCTTCTTCTTCATTTGCACACCATGGACCTAGGATCAAGCAAGCAAAACTTTATTAGCAGAATTTTATATCAAATAAATATGCGGATGTGATAAAAATTATGCAAAATTAAAGACTAATCATCGTTCACATGAAATGATACGAGTAACATATAAACACCAACTGACAACAGTAATTAAGAAAATAACATAAGAACAAACACTCACATGAAATGACATTGGATCCGAATTGCCATTTGGTCTGCACTGCACGAAGCGGTATGAATCTCTGAATCATCTCTTGGATTGGTCTTCGAATCGCCAGTGTATTAGCACTCTACGAACATGAATCCGGATTGAATCTGGGTCTTCTATTGCCTGAGTCAGATTGCGCAATCGGATCTAAATCGCTGTAATATGTAATCAAACACACATGACATACGTACATATAAATACACATGTACACACACCCACATACAAGTATACACATATACTAACATAATTGCACACTTACACTAGTACATACATACATACATACATACTCATACATAATTACACACATACACACACATTTATATACAGGCACATGCAAATAACACACACAATTAACATACACAAAAATACATTATCATCACACCAATGCACATGTATACATGGACACCCGATCACACAAAGAACACACACACATAAATTACAGAGAGAGAGATGACCTGAAAGAAGAGGTGGGGATTGGGGTCTCATGGTCACGGGTGATGGTCATCGACAATGGCCACGGCGGAGGAGATGGTGATCGCGGGAGGATGCATGGCTGTATGGTGGTGGCCACGGGAGCCGTGGTTGGTTGCTGATGGTGGGCTCTCACTAGAGAGTGAGGAGGAAGGGGTGTAGGCATTGCGCAAGGGGTAGAGCAGTTGCTTGCGACTTGGGGATTTGGCCAGGTCAAACCTGGCTTGGAGTGGTCCGACCTGCAAAAGGGGTGGCCATGGTGATGCGCTGTAGTGGAGGTGGATGCGGCAGGGGTGTGCTGTCGTGTGTGGCCAGCAAAGAGGAGGATGTGCGCGCAGGGTTTAGCTCGGCCATCGGAGGAGGTGGACTCGGATGTAGGTTGCTGTGGAGAGATGGTAGCCAAGATTGAGGGGGTGTGCGGTTGTGGATGGCCAGTCGAGGGGAGGAGTTGCTTATCGAGAGCGGAGGAAGATGCATGGTTATGGTGGCGGCGGCTGTGAGTAGGATGAAGAGAAGATTAGGGTAATTAGTTAGGGTTTGGTTATATTAGTGGATTTTATAGGAGAGTATAATGAGTTATGGGTATAGGGCTAATGGGTAATAGGATTTTGGGTTTGGGTTTGGGTTTGGGTAGAGAGAATGAGTATAGGATTTGGGTTAAGATTAAGGAATAAGAAAGGAGATTTGTAATAAAATAACAATAACAATAATAATACTAATAATAATAGTATTATAATAGTAATTAATCATAATCATAATAATAACAACAACAAAAATATATCATTAATAATAACACTAACAAGTATAATAATAAATAATAATTATAATGAAATAATAATAACAATTACTACTAAATATAGCAATTAATAATAATATCAATAATAATTAATTAACAACAAAACTAATGACACATGATATAATAATAGATAATAATAATAATTAATCATAACAAAATTTTATCATACTAATAATGATAATTAACATTAATAAAGGCAATAATAATAATTAACATTAATAAAAAGAATCATAATTATAATGAAATAATATTAGTAATAATTACTAATAATAATAGTAACAATTAATAATAGTAATGGTAGTAATAAAAATAATAGTAATTAGTAACAATAGTATTAATAACTAATAATGATAATAATATATATAATCAAAAATAATATTTAATCTCTCCGAAATAATTTGTACATTTAATAATAATAATAAGTCATAAATCAAGTTAAATAATGATAAAATAAGAAGTAAAGCAAAATAAATACTTAAAAAATAAAAATACAGTATTTTAAGCTAGAGATATTATATTCTACCCACCTTACAAAAATTTTGTCCCTGAAATTTCAATAAAGCAGGGATGCTAAAACAACCATAATCAAAGGAGGAAAAAAAGCTTCTACGTCACTTCTTTGCGCATCATAGATACGTCGCTTCCACTGTGCTACTCTGACTTCTGCTATTGGCTTCAATATGGAGTAACTAGTTCCAAGAGTAAAATCCAGAAAATAGATTCGAGAAGGAAAATGAAAATCAAGATGAAAATTCAGATCACTCTAAAATAAGAGAGTTGGAATCAGGAACATCAAAAGATCAAAGAAATGAATTTTCAAAAGGAGGACAGTCAACTTCCAAGTGGATTCAATATCATAGTACGAATAATATATATTTATTGCAGTGTATATATAGCTTGTTTCAAGTTACTGGTAAAAACTAGGTCTTCTTGCGAAAAATGAAAGTCAAAAGTCAACATTGCAAGTTAAAAACCTAGGCTCTGATACCAATAAAACCCTGTTACGCCCCGCTTTTCAAAATACGTTAGAGCAGATAAGCGACGAGAGTCGGTGACGCATATACGTAAGGAAAATACCCCACATATATGCGCTAAGCCTTAAGTAACCCAAACAAGGTATAAAAAAAATCTACTATGATAAATCCTGATCACTGCAATAACACATATAGATGTCCACATATGATATCATACAAATCAAGAACTGGAATAAAAGTAGAGTCTGATATATAAAGGGAATCAAATGGATAATAGAAGGAATAAAGAAAGGCAAAAATACCAGAATCAAATAGAGAGAAACTCCACCTTCTCACAACATGTACGAGCTCATCAACACCTAATCAATTAAATAAAACATCCAATCTAGACGTGCAAATTTAGAGTCGTCAAAAAACGATCCAATGAGTGTGTAAAAAAAAGAGAGAAAGGCCTTCGTGCAAATAAACAATGTGCATGTAATAATAACAGGACTACAACTGTAAATAAAAGATAACTGAATAATAACATGAATAAAACTATAAATAAGAGATAACTCATAATTATAAAATAAACAACCGATGTCTAAGAGATGTGATCTAGTATATGTGCCCAAAGGCCCATCACTCTAGTTTTGAGATGATTAACTCATGTAGTTATAGTTTACTAATAATCTTGTGTTTATATAGTTTCAGTTTTTGAACAAGATATTAGTAGGTGTTTAAATTGAACAAAAGAGTGTTGGGAGCTAACACATGTAGATTCAAGAGCTCGCGCGTCAAGATCGCATCTAGCACTCGGTTGGAGTCAAGCTCGTTGGATCGTGTTTGGATCGGGTCGTCTTGAAGATGAAGTTTGACAAGAAGACTTCAGTTTGTATTTAGATCTTGTATAAAGATTAGATAGTATTGATATGCTCAAGTTCGCACACATAAGTTTATGTTTGGTCTTCGGTTTAACCGGTTTTGGATTTCACATCAAAAACATAAATATATCTTATATGTATATTGGTTTCTATCCATATACAATATGCTTCAAAGTTGTTTCAATATCATGTTTTGTATTTATATAAGTTTTAGAGAAAACAATTTTTCATTTCAAAAATTCAAGTTTTGAAAAATACCGATTTTGTGTTTATGCCTAATTTCAATATCACAAAAATAGTTCAAATAGTTTGTAATATGTGTTAATTTTTTATTACACATTATTCAAAGATCTTATAAGAACTTATTTTTATAGAATTTATGTGTATTTATGGGATTTAATGGGTATTATATTAACCGAGTTTTCTGTTCCAGAATTTTAGCCAGACTCTACTGGCGGTCGACCGGACCGGTCGACCAATGTGTACGAAGAACGTGCACAAGCCAGCCATAGAAGGCCGATCGACCGCATGATCGACTGATTGAAAGCACCCAACTCTCGAGTGCTGGCCGGTCGACTGGGTGGTCGACCAAAGGTTATGGCCGGTCGACCAGGCGGTTGACCGGAGGCACAATGATCAAAATATGACCGTTGTGCCGGTCGGCCAGAAGGGCAATCTGGTCATTTCAACAACCAACAACTAGTTTCTTTGAGAGGCTTATAAATAGCCATCTCTTGGGCTGATTTCAACAAGAATTTTTAGAGCTTCTCTTCCTATCTTATAAGAGTTTTTCAGCAAGAGTTTTTAAAGTGTTTTTGGGTTTAAAAGATTTATCTATATTTGTTTTCAAGGATTGCATAAATCAAGGAAAAAGAGTCTTTTGGAAAAATTATTTTGATCTTTATTTCTATTTCATTCTAGTATTTCCCAAGTGTTTTTCTTTGAGATTTTGATTTTCAAACTCCTTATTTTTCTCACACTTGATATATCATCTCTAGTCTATCTATAAGATCTTGTTTTTGTGAGAAAATTGGTTTGTGGTCTTTGTGATCACCAAGATTGTTTGTGGTCTTTGAGATCACCAAGAGTGTAACTTTCTCTTTGCTTTGGTTTGTGCCTATCCCTCTAAGTGTAGAGGAGGTTGAGCTTTAGGTTATTGTTATCCCTCTTGTATAGAGATGATTGAGGTTGTGATTAGGTTTGTTGTTATCCTTCTTGTGAAGAGGTGATTGTGGTTAGTTTGGCTTTGTGCCTTGTCCCTCTTAGTGAAGAGGTGATTATTGTTTGGCTTATTGCCTTATCCCTCTAAGTATAGAGGTGATTGTTGTTGTGCCTAGCATCTTGTGCAGAGGTTTTTTTGTTGGAGAGAAGAGTTGTGTACTCCTACTTTGTATTTGTCAAATCCTCGGTGGAGGTTCCCCGTGTGGGAGGTCCTATGTGGACGTATAGTGAAAATCCTTCCGTGTGAAGGGGGGACGTGAGCAGTGGCTCGAACCTCGAAACATATCTCAGTGTTTGCTGATCAGTCACATATTTTGCATATACATTGTCACCTTACCATACTTTTTAGTTAATAAATCCTACTAATAAGCCTTCTTCTTCTTTGTTCAATGTAGGCCCAATTGCTAAAAGAAAGGAAAGAGAAACAAGCCCAAAAGCCCACCAAATTCTGATTTAATTCAGAATAAATTCAAAATCAAGGAATCAGGGCAAAATCTTGGCATATCAGAGAGGTTAAAAATCAGTTGAAAAGAATCCTCCCAAATCAAGCGGTTAAAGCCAACAATCAAAAACTGTTTCATCAAATCCTGGAGCAGAAACGAGAAAACCAGAAGAAGATAGAGGAGAACCACCAAACCAGGAGAGCCACCCAATTGGGTGTGGCCAACTGACCATACCAGGGTCGCGGAAACGCGGCTCTAGCTGCATTTTCACGGCTTGGTTGCTTCTGTTGGGGGAGCGTTTGCTCCTCCAATCTTTCTACGATCTCCCCCCTCTGGTTTTTTCCTATAAATACTAGTTTCAACAGAGAAAAAGGGCAAAGACTAGGATTAGAATTTTTGTTTATTCTTTAAAGATTTAGGCTCTTTGTTAGATAGTGTAAAAGTTGTATTTTGTTTTGTAAATTTATAGCTCAGTACAAATACCTGTGAGAGAGGAATTGAGTGCTTGTAACTTGAAGATTGAAGTGACATCAATACAAGAATCGAGCTACATTTTCTTCCACTCATTTTACGGTATGTCTTACTTTAATTACTTGCATTGTTCTTTGTTTTTCATGAGTAGCTAAATCGGTTTTCTAGGCTCACTATTACTCCTCTCTCTGATCCCTCTTCTTTTTGAATGGTTTTGATGAAATGACCCAATGAATCATTTGCATGTCTAACTTAAGCCTTTCTTCTTGAAAGTGTTCTTGAAGACACATGAGGATGGGTTTGAATTTTTAACTTCTACCTCTTTCAAAACATCTCTTGAACTTATTTTTATCTTATACTTGAACTTCTTAATGATTTAACATTCAACTCAAGATGATTTCTTAAAGAAAAGAATTAACCTTTCTAACCATCTTATGTGTTTTGCTTAAAACTTTCTAGAATCAATCTTAAGTTTTGCCTATGATCAAGTTGAGGCATTAAGATTTTTAATTGAAGAATATGTCATTGAGTAGTGAGATAGTGAGCCCAGATTTTCTTCTTTATTAAAAAATAACCAATCACTTTTCAAAGCTTTTTAAATCACCTTTTTCCAAAGCCTTCTCTAAAGTTGGAATTTCTCTTTTAATCATCTCCCTTCTTTCATTTCTCTTTTTAATTAAAAAACGAGCACAATTCTTTGTTACTAAATAAAATACCGAAAAGCTTTCATCGCATTCCTCCTCGTGGACATGACCCGTTAGTCACAAGCTACACGGTAAAATTCTTAACTCTTTGATTTTACAATCATTTGCGATTGATCCACTATCTCTAAACTCTCTCTCTTTTATATCTTGCATTGATTTATATTGCTCATATCTTATATGCTTGTGTGTCCATACTAATGTTGAACCAAGAGATCTTCATATAGCACCTCAACTTTTATTTAGAGAAATTTAGAAGAGATCGTCCAGAGCCCGTCTCCAGGAATTCGGCTACACTCTTTGGTTACACTTAGTGTGTTGCAATTAGTTTTTAATTTTGCATCATTTGTTATTAGATTGGCCATACACCTATTCACCCCCATCTAGGTGTTTTTTCAGTATATGTCTCTAGTCTATTGGTTATTATTAACCTAACTAATGTGGTACTTAATTTTATCCCATACCACAGCCGTTTTTCCATATAACAAACAAGGTTATCATTTATGTAACCGCCTGCCAATGTAGTGCATGTGTTTTGAAAGGGTAGAATGCATTTCCAGTATCACGATTTAACACCCTTGGTGCTGAACCAGGATAAGCCACAAGGCCCTAATAATTGAAGACCACATCCCCATATGTAAAGACAATTAATGTGGCACTGTAATCTGAGTATAACCCTGACAATTGATAACTGACAACTAAATAACTAGGTAGCCAGTACTACCTTGGTTCCCTATGGTGGAACCCATAACTTGGTATATCATAACAAGTCCTTTGAAAATACATGACATGCATTATCAGGCAATTACCCCTTTCCTTGAGTTATGATGTCTTTTATTAACAGACAACAATAGGTTATATATAGGATATAATAGTAACCCAATATCTCTAACAATGGGTGATGTCAATACTAGCTAATAATCTGACAACAGATAACTAACAACAAATAACTGACATCTGAAATAGAATACTGAAGATATACAGTCACTAAAACAATGATATAACTAAAACTGGTAACTGGTATGATCTCTGATAACTATTATAAACTCTAAACACATCATATGATCACCAACAAATAGTTTCACTAATAACTGATAAACTGATATCTGTCATCAAACTTTGAAAATGTATATAATCACTGATACCCATGAATCACTAATCACAACAGTGTCACCAATAACTGAGATTATTCAATAATTGTCATAAACTCTAAAGATAGAACATTATCACCGGTATCAACTAAATTTCTGTCTCAATAACTCTATATCTCTATAACTGAATAACAATAATAACTAGGAATCAATCATGAAGTACTGAATATCCTCGAGTTTAACTAAATTAACAGATACTGAGGCACAAATAAAGAATAAAATATCCTCAAAATAAAAAGTATTCAACGAAAACTATGATCATAACTGAAGAGTGTAACGTCCTTGATCCACATGTGATCTAGATCATCTCTACATCTAGTAGTCAACATCAATAAGATCATCTATACTTAGTCAAACTCCTCAATGGTGAATTTAGAAGTAATAACTCTTAACAGTCTAAAAGTCGGTCTCATCGTGTACATCACAGTGAAGGGTATTATCGTATTCACACATCTGATCGTCATCCCACCATCATACATCTCATCTACATATCAATCAAGACTTTGATAAAAGAATACAAATCTTAAGTCTACTCCAACACTAAAAAGTCTGTATCAATCCAAAATCAGAAAAGTCAGTCTATCAGTAAAGCAATGCCACATCTACTTGTCCTCAATATCCAAAAGAGTTCTGATCAGAATAATCATCAACTATTGCCAATAAACACTATTCATAAAATATGCTATCTGTCATCAACACGAACTAGGCCAGCCAATCAATAATTGATCAAGTCAATGTCTAAGATGTATCAATGCTAGGCCTATTCCAACATCGATGAACTACTAACATATGAAATGACACCGATAAATGCTCATATCAACTACATAATTAAAGTGGACGCTCACGAATATCTCATGAAATGATACACATCATCATACTGGTAAAATATATCAATCGTTTACATGAAATAATTCGAGTAACATATAAATGCCTATTGATAACAGTAATTAAGGAAATAACATAAAAACAAATACTCAGATGAAACCTATCCGAATCGCTTTCTGGTCTGCACTGCACAAACCGGTACAGATTTCCAGATCATCGCATGGGTCGGTCTTCGAATCGCCAGTGTATTGATACTTACGAACACGAATCCGGATCGGGTGTCTAGGTTTTCTGTTGCCTAGTTCAGATTGCGCAGTTGGATCTGAATCGCTGCAACATGCAACCAAACACACACGACATACGTACATATAAATACACATGTACACACACTCACATACAAGTATGCACATCCACTTAAATAATTACACACTTACACTAGTACATACATACATACTTATACATAATTAGACACACACATCTATATACATACACATGCAAATAATACACACAATTAACATATACATTATCATCACACCAACACACATGTATACATGCACACCCAATCACACAAACAACACACACACACAAACATATAAATTATATATAGAGAGATGACCTGAAAGAGGTGGTGGACATTGGGGTCTCATGGCCACGGGTAATGGTCATTGATGACGACCACGAGTGATGGCCGTATAGTGATCGCCGGAGGATGCACGACTGTATGGTGGTGGCTGTGGGAGCCGTGGTTGGCTGCTGATGGCGGGCTCTCGTCCGAGAGCGAGGAGGAAAGGGTGTAGGCATTGCGCAGGGGGTGGGAACAGTTGCTCATAGCCTGGGAACTCGGCCAGGCCTGACTTGGAGTGGTCTGGCCTATAAAGAGGGTGACCATAGTGATGTGCTGTGGTGGAGGTGGATGAAATGGGGGTGTGCTACCATGCATGGCCAACAAATGGGAGGATGTGCGCACCGGGTTTAGCTCAGCCATAGGTAGAGGTGAACTCAGATGTAGGTTGCTGCGGTGAGATGGCAGCCAAGATGGAGGGGGTGTGCGGTTGTGGATGGCCGGTCAAGGGAGGAGTTGCTCAGCGAGAGCAGAGGAAGATGCATGGTGATGGTGGTGGTGGTTGTGAGTGGGATGAAGAGAAGATTAGGGTAATTAATTAGGATTTGTTTATATTAGTAGATTATATAGGAGAGTATAATGGGTTATGGGTATATGGCTAATGGGTAATAGGATTTCAGATTTGGGTTTGGGTAGAGAGAATGGCTATAGGATTTGGGTTATGATTAAAGAATAAGAAAGGAAATTAGTAATAAAATAACAAAACAATAATAATACTAATAATAATAGTATTAATAATAGTAATTAACCATAATCATAATAATAATAACAACAACAAAAATATATCAATAATAATTAACACTAATAATTATTATATAAGTAATAATCATAATAAAATAATAATAATTACTACTAAATATAGCAATTATTAATTACAATAATATCAATAATAATTAATTAACGAACATGATATAATAATAGATAATAATAATAATTAATCATAACCAAATTTAATAATACTAATAATGATAATTAACATTAGCAATAACAATATAATAATAATTAACATTAATAATAAGAATTATGATTATAATGAAATAATATTAGTAATAATTATTAACAATAATAGAAACAATTAATAATAGTAATGGTAGTAATAAAAATAATAGTAATTAATAACAACAATATTAATAACTAATAATGGTAATAATATATATAATCCAAAATAATACTTAATCTCTCCAAAATAATTTATAATATTTAATCATAATAATAAGTCATAAATCAAGTTAAATGATAATAATAATAAAATAATAAGTAAAGAAAAATAAATACTTAAAAAAGTAAAATTACTGTATTTTAAACTAGAGATATTAAAACATTCATGTCTATACTAGTATTTCACACATAGTCAAGTTCATACGATTTCGCTGTGCATATACATAATGAAGATCAATGTAACCGAAAAACACAATACTTAATCACTACTTAGTTACTTGCTTGAAGGGAAATTATAGTTATCAACATGGTGTCCGCTTTCTTATTTAGTGTCCATATTCTGATTCTGAATAGGATTTATAACATACCCACTAAAATGTTATAAGTTTTGTATGCAATACAAATTGTGAGTAATCCCTATCCATACTTAATCATATTCATATGATCTCATATGACTGACATACGTTAATCACTATTACTTGGTCTATATACAAATATAGGATAATCAAGTTACTCATCAATCTTTATTATTGATAAGTCATGATTACCAAAACGTAAAGACATATACCATTCAATTGTTATTTAATTACTGCTTAATTTATCCTTATAGATTTGATGAACTGTCTAGTATCAGAGGGATATTCATACTATCAGCTTATTCATGTTCATATTAAAAGAATTCAACTTATCTTGCCCTACCTAGATATATATTATAATATGAATTAAAATAAAAAATCTTACTTTATTAATGTTCGAGTTTCGATTCAGACTGAGAATATTCAATCTTATTAATTATATTATTTATTCATCACTGATCAAATATAACTGGCATGCACAACGATTTACATTTCTTATCAATTTGACTAATTGCCATTCATAATTATTGTTGATTGTCAATTCATATACATATATCATCATACTCTCACATGAGCCATTTCTTCGTAAATTAGCTTATACCAACCCTATCTTAAAGTTTCTTTATTCATTTATTAATTATTACTTCATCAGTAAGAATTAACTAACACATTAATCGACTATTTTACCAATATTTGTGATTCATTCTTTGCTTTTCCCAACAAATTTAAAACGTAATTCAATAACTATCGTTATAATCTTTCAGCCTTGATAACCATATTACTGGTTTAACCAATATCTTATTCGCACTATCTGTAATTATTTTCTTGAAATCGAGTTATCCATCTCTGATCGGTATACTTAGTATTAAATTACTAGGTTTATACGGTACCCACTCTATCTGGTTTTCAGCAATTTGTTACTCACTTTGTTACTTATATACCGTTATCAGTCACACACTGACTAACTATATCAAACTTGATCTTGTTCGATAGTTTTCAAACTAATAGCCATAAATCACTAAATAGTACCATATCTACTTATAAGTTCGAATCCAAGGATATATTCCCACATCTTATCATGTTTAATATATTTCAATTATTTATCCATCCAAAGACCTCTGATGCTTTAAGTGTTCATATTGATGACAACATCCCGTTTATCGTGTAACTAAATTTTTTAACAAAATTATCAGAAAAATTTCATATCATCACTCGACCATGTTTATAGTAATCGATCATAATTCCATGAGAATTTATAAAATTAGATAGTACATTTCTGTTTGATTCAATATCATATTGTATTCTCTATTATACTCTATTCAGCTGGAGATTATTGTATCACTATTATTCTTATTTTATTCAGAGATTTACTTTCATTTCATTTAATTGATTTACCCTCAATATTCACTCCTACTTCTACTTGTACCAGTCTTAACACTATTAATTTTACAGTTTCTAATTTCATAAATATTGTATCACTAATGATCTTTTATTTCAGCTATTATCCATTCATATCTTATTAATTAACTAATATCCATGATTTATCGTGAATTTCACATTTCATTATCAATTAATCTCCTTACCGGTATAACCGATGCTAATCATCTATTACAAATCACTAATCACAGTTACTAGCTTGTATGACAATATTATCAACATATTTCCATATTTATGATCATAATTGCTGTTAAATCAAAGCTTTTAAATAAAATCGGGAGGATTTCACTCACCGTTGCCAGGCTCATCGGCCTCGCAATTACTCGATGTCATATACCAAGACTGTGATACGTAGCTCTTATCCCCACGAATCCAACGTCTCCAGAATCGTGCAAACCGGAGTTCGAATGGCGGAGATATCGTCCAAAAACCAAGAAATATAGAATAGGGTTAGAAATATAATCACTCAAAGTATCCATGGGCTATTTTTAATTTTTCAGGGCCCCCAAGTAATTTGTTTAATTTAACAAGGGCTTAAATAAAATTTTATCTTTTTTAACTGAAATCGTGTCGGGTCGGGTGCATAACGGGTGGGGTCTCTTAGAACCCAAACCCAATAACCCATCTCCCCCATCTTCTTCTTCAACACAATAGAAGCAGCAGCAGCAGTTGCTGCTCTTCCTTCCATGTGCCGCCTGGCCGGCCGGCTACCGGTGCCACTGGCGGCCTCCGCTAGCACTGCTCTCTGCCGACCAAAACAGAGAGGGAGAGAGATCAAGAGGGAGAGAGAAAGCGAGCGAAGTGATGGGGGGAAGGGAGCTGCCGCTGTTCCCCCCAGCCATCGCTGGCCTGCCTACGCCGGCCAGAACCACAGAGAGAGGGAGAGATAGATAGAGGGAAAATGTGTGTGTATGAGAGAGAGAGATGAGATGAGAAATCTCACTCTCTCCTCCTATAAATCCTCAACCACATCTCTTAGCCCATACCTCCCCATGCCTATTAATTAATTAATTAATTAATTATATATTTTATTTCCCTTTTTGTTTTTCATTCTTTATTTTTCTCGAAATCATGAATATAAATATAATTACAAACCAATACTTGTCATGCACACAAATATTTCATGAAATAAATACATTTACATAATTTTCACATATTATTTTACTCAAAACAAATTAATAAATAATTACAAAGAATTAACCAATAAGATACTAATACCGATTCTCAGTAATCGGTATAAAATAAAACTTTTTTAGAAATACAAAAAATAAATCAAGATTTAAAAGATCCGAATGTTACACGACATGCCTTATATCAGTGTACAATATTAATCCGATATGATATATGGAAATATCAGTTCCAGTTCAGGTATTTCTCCAAATGAACTACCGAAATTCATTTCACACAGGAATTAAAAGAAAATTAAAAATCATATAAATTTCTAATAATCTCATTAACACAATTTCTAATATAATAGTCCAGAGTCTAATAATTTGGGTGTTACAGCTCTACCTCCTTAGAAAAAGTTTCGTCTTCAAAACTTGGCATTTTTTATAATAGGTAAGATTAATACCTTCAATATTCTTCCTTATATCATAAAATTTTTCTTCTAAATTGCACGATTTGTTCCCTTTCGATCATTTATCTCATTACTTTCTGATTTTACTTGTTCGAATTTTATCTGGTATATAGAATTCAATTACCTCAATACTTATAGTTTATTACTGAATTTTCTTGTGTGTACACAACTTATAACATATATCCAGTCTCATCACATTTACACAATACAAATCTTATAATATTCCATATCATTATATTTCCTATCATACTTGGTGATACACGAATCATATATTATCACATACGCATATCACACTTGGTGATAACCATATCATATATTATAACACATCATATCAGCACATACACATATCATACTTGATGATACAGATATCACATAGATTCAACACATTAATATTTTTATTTATCGATCTCTTATCTTGACAAATTTATCATTTCACATTCGGGATCTCAATAAGGTTCTTCTATTCTGATTTAATCTGGATTTATCTGACATTTTAACCATTCTCTTATTCCAGTGTCCCATACCACTGGTAGTTCACACTGAGGGCCCGCACTCCTAGTGGAACTCATTCGAATCAAGATATATGCGGGTATACTTTCATTTGAATATAAGAAAAAGGTCAAATATTATGTATTTTGAGATTAATCATACGCATAAAAAATCCACTACACCCATGAACTACTTACTTCAAACCACACATTCATTCGTTCATATAAGATACACATCCATTTACGCATCCGTAATAACAACCAATCATATTCCTGAACCAATGATCCAAATCAATCTCTTGGCCTAATCTTTCCTAGGCCTATAACTGAGTACCACTTTAAATTTCTTAGCCTGAGCTCTGATACTAACTGTAACGGTCTCAGATTTAATCACCTGAATTATCTGATCAAAAGCATTGACACTTAATTATTCAAATAATTCTTAAGAATTTAGCAGCACCTCCTTTGAAATATAGAGTCTACCTCAATATGATAAATTAGATTTTGGCTAATATCAACCTACTTATGATTATACAATATCCTACGCAATATAATATCATTTCGGCTTGACATCACCTACTTATCAATTTCAAATTTCATCATATATGATTTCATCTTAAAGTCAGTCAAATAAACATACACATGAGCGTACTCCTCTCGATATAACATGCTAACACAAAACCAACTATAATCTATTTCCAAATAAAACTAGAACACAAGTATATATGGATATATATCCTCGAACCATCTTATACATAATCGAATATTTGATCTATGTAATGACATTAACTACACATATACATATTAACAAATATTCAAATAAATCAATCGGCTTGATGAACCCACACTAGAGTTATTCTGAGTCCTTCTAGTATTATATCATTGCCTTAAATTGGGTCTTTCTTTAATCTTCACCTGAAAGTCATAAAATCTGTTGGGGAGTTAGCTTAACAACTCAGTGAGTAAAATCATTCAAATCGAAGTTACATTTAATACCATTACAAGTCAAGTATGATGTAATTGGACAATGTAGAGAATAATTTCAATTATGTTCTTTCTTATGATATGTAGTCCAGCTTAATAGGTCACTGATACTCTCTATTATTTGATGCTTGTTTTTCGTACTCTTCTTGGTAAGCATGTCCAAATATTCACTATTTTATATCTTATTTTATATAATACTAATCTGATTGTCTATTTCTTATATTCACTAGGTGATTCATCAATCATATACATACTAGTACATTACTCATATTGGCCCATAACACATTCGAGTTTCGATATATGACCAACGGTCACAATCATATCTTTCGGAGTATACAGTTGTACTTACTTCTCTATTGGTTTACAGTTCATTATTTTCTTCTCATATATATATATATCTGTGTGTGTGTGTGTGTGTGTGTGTGTGTGTGTGTGTGTGTGTGTGTGTATATATATAAAATGCAAAACATGCGGACATCACATGATGCTAACAGTAGTATCCAAATATAACCATATGTTTACACACAATGAAGCACACAATAACCACTTTTATATACCAGATGTCACAACAACCACATCCTATACCGAATGTCTAAACAACCACATCCATATACCTGATGTCTAAACAACTACATCCATATACTGGATGTGTAACCAACTACATCCATATACCAGATGTCTAAACAATCACATTCATATATCGAATGTCATAAACAACCGCATATGTATACTAGATGCCCTAAATAATTGCATCCATACACCGGATGCCACAAACATAAATTCATGCATACTTTTAATTGACTAAGTAAAAAAATCAAGAAATGAAAATTTATGTGAAGCATATTTCAATAAAAATAATAACAATACTCTCTTTCAATCACCTCCGGTTCAACCTGGTCCCTTCTTCCAGTATATCAAATAATAATAATAATACTCCCATTTGATCACCTTCGGTTCAACTCGGCCCCTTCCTCCAATATATCAGATAATGATAATACTCTCATTCGATCACCTCCGCTTACATCTGGTCCCTTCCTCTGATAGTTAATAAAATCAACATGTAATAAATAACATGTAATATACAATACACATATAAATAAATACACACATGTTTTACCAATCATATCAAACCACAAGTAATATTGATAACTCACTGAGATTTGCTTCTTAATTTATCAGTTCCAGTTCCAGAGAAATGCCAATGTGTCGGTTCTCAAACCGATCCCTCATATTCACATGCACACACACAGTCATCCATACATGCATATTCATTTTCATACACACATTTATGTCTATACCGATATTTAATACATATTCAAGTTCATACAATTTCACTGTGCATACACATCGTGAAGATCAATGCATCGGAAAGACACAATACTTAATCATTACTTAGTTACTTGCTTGAAGGATAATTATAGTCATTGATTGGGAAGGAGTAATGTAGAGTTTATTACACAAGTATTCAATTAAAGAAGAAAGGTTTAGAGTTAACCTTGGTGCTTGTTTACTCCACAAATGTATTCAAAGATCAATATACTCTTTCCAATCTCCGCTATAGCAATGGCTATACCGGGTCGATTCTCCGGGAGAGCTAGCGATAGAAGCGTTACGGTATGGAGTGAAGAAATGAAAAACAAAATGTCTTCTATGTATTTACACAAATGCAAGAAGCAACATGAAAAGAAGTGATGTATTTGTGCATTATGAAAAAAGAAATCAAAAGAACTTGGATGAAGTGTGTTGCAAAGAAAGAAAAGCTAGTAAAGAAAGTGTTAGAAAACTTTATATGAGAAGGTACATGGCTAGCTAACTTTACCTCATTGCTAACTTGCTAAACTCAATGGTGATGCTTGATTGCCTCATGTTGATTCATTGGCAATAGGGATATCTTGCTTGTTTGTTCAAATATTTTACCGCTATGGAGATGAGTGTTCTCTTGTTCTTAGCTTGAAGCCTCATATGAATTCATTGGCTCTCTAGATAGATGTTCAATGATGAACTCTAGGATAGGTACTCAAAGATGCTAAGTTCGAAGAATCAACATTCATTCAAACATTCAAGACATAACAACAAATTAGCTTGAAGTAGAGAAGTTGTTCTTACAAGTGCATATGTAGGTGATCCATCTCCATGTTCCATCAAAGGCACTTGTTCTAGACAAGGCTCTAAATGAGGCACACATGAGTCATATGGAGTATGAACAAGCAATTGCCAAGGGAAAGCTACTCTACTTCCTTGGTAAGTAAAAGAAATATCACAATGCAAGTATAAAGATAAGCATCATCCAAAGAGATAGAAGTTAGCTAGGTAAGTTCTTAGCTAGCCATGCAATAGAGATTTAGCCATCCATTACACTAGAAACAAAGCAACTATTCATGATGTAAAGCAATAGAACTAAAGCAAATGAAATAACACTAGAATGAAAACAAGAAATTAAAGCAAAGTAAAGTAAAGCATACTAGAGATTGCAAAGAGATGAATGGAGCTCTTTTGAGAAATTCTTGCCTACAAGAATGTCACTTTCTTGATACAAGCTTTCAAACAACACTCTCTCTCTCACTTTGTCAAAATCTCTAGGAGGAAGAAGATGAAGACTAAAAACCTAGGAGAATAACAAAATACAAGAATTTCTCCTATTTTCTTCTCTCTCTTCTCTGTTGCACTCACGCAGACTCTGGTCCTCTATTTATAGCCCTCAGTGAGAAGCTCTAGAGCCCAGATCGTTGGAGAAAAATCCGGGGCTCAACGGCCCAGATCCTGCCGCGCGCGCGCGGCAAGGCGCGGCCGTTTGGAAACGGTTGGATAACAACTTTCTGTTGTGAAGTTGTTACAAGTTTGTTAGCCACGTGGCTTTCTAGAACGTTGAGTTGGCGCGTGGATCTCCTTTGATTCTGAATTCAAATTTGGGCTCTTTTGGGCTTTGGATTAAATCTCTTTAATTATTGCTAATTAAAGAGATTTTGGGCTTTTTCTCTTTTAAGTTGTGGACCTGCAAAAATAGAGAAGAAAGGATTAAAAATCACATTTTTATATACAATATGCATGGTATGGAAGCGGTAAAATATGCAAATATGTATAATAATCACACCCCCATACCTAACTTTTGCTCGTCCTCGAGCAAAACAAGAAAAGAAAAAGAAAGAAAAAGAAAATCCTAACTAGTTTATTACACCACTTTCGTAGGTGACACGATTGCACTGAGCGTGTGCAACAAGCCGTTAAACCTCTAGTTTACCCTAGAGGAGGAGTGTTGTCTCCTGAGGGTTTTCAGCGGATTGCACCCACAAAATCCATAAAGAAAAATAAAAGGGTTAGTGAAATTTTTGATCCATGTTTTAAAGATTCTAACTTGATCTTTAGGTTTCAGGTTACTCTAAACTTTTCATTCCTCTTATAAGTGTCTAATTGGAGTTTTGTTTTCAGCTTAGGTTAAGATTTTAGGGAAAAGATCAAAAACCAGATTTTGCATCAATCCTAGGATATATACATCTATAAATATGAAGGATCTTTCTTAGACTAAATTTATTTATTTACTAATATATATAATATTTTTTTTTTCTTCTTTTTTTTTAATTTTATTTATGTTTATTTATTTACATTTCCTTAGCATCCTTAGGCTTTCTAGTTTACCCTTGTAGTGAGCCTTTAACCGATGACTCCCAAACCAGATGGTCTTAGGGCACCAGATGAGAAAACATCCCTCGGGTTTAAGGTCTCGAGTAAAAAAGGCCACGAAGGAATTTAAGGACTTAACCACCTTTAGGCGTGATCGGCAATGCTTCTTGAGGCACGGCTAACCAGCTTAGTCAGTGGCTAAGTATTTATTATTTATTTATGTACATCTCTTTTTTTTTCTTTTATTTATTTTTAATTTTTTTATTATTATATATATGTGTAAATAAAATCACGAAGTCTTTGATTAATCCTTCAATATGTTTAATGTTTATATCTAAAGAAAAAATTAAAATCTAGTAATTTTCTAATCCTTTATTACTTAACCTAAAAATCTAACAAAACTCCTCTTTTCAACTTATAATTAGAAATCTTAATTTAGAGCTTCCTTAATCCCTAAATTTCAAGTTTGATTCTTTAAACATGGATCAAGAATTTCCTTTTTTTTTATATATTTTTTTTTTCTAAAAGAAAATAAAATCTAACAAGAAAGTAGAAAATCTATAAAGAAAGGTAAAAAAAAGAAAACCTAAAAAGAAACTGAAAATCCTCAAATAAAAATAAAAGGCCTAAAAAGAAAATGAAAAATCCTATGTTAGCATCTACCCCCCATACCTATCTCATGCATTGTCCCCAATGTATGCAAGATAAGAATATGCATGAAAATAGGTAAAGGATAAAAATCATTCCCTCTGTCTCTTTGGACCAGCGGTGGTGCTTGGTCCAGCAGACTGTGATCGTCTCAATGCCGCCTCTATACTGTCCAAACGAGAGGAATTCTCCTCGACCTTCTTCCTCAGACGAACTTGCCCTCTAAAGATCTTCTTCATGCCCTTCCAGACGACGGACATGAAGGCTCGTGATTCTGTGGGGGGATCCTGTGTCCAGAATTGGGGCTCATCTACCTCCTCTAAGCTCTCCTCCGAAGAGGACTCCACAGGAATATCCTCAGGTTGGGCCCTAGGTGTCCAGAGGGCGTGTAAGCAACCAGTGTATGAGCTAGTGGGTCTCTCTGCTACAACATACACTCGGGGAAAGGAGTCAAATACATCGTCTGGTATGAAGTTTCTACACAGACGGGTAATCAAGACTGGATGGGAATACTTTGCACCCCGAGTGCGGGAGGAATTATCAAGTATGGCATGGAAGATGGCCCTATTCAAACAAACCGTGTGTCTATGAGTCATTAAATCATGGATGATTTGTAACACGGGTCTGTTGAAAGTCGTGGTATGATCAAGTCCAAAAATATTGCGTTGGAGCCAACGTCCAATGCAATGTACATTTCTAAACGTGGATTGGGCTTTGAGCTCACGGTCCTGCTCTGTGCAGCGGACCCCCATGATGGGCATGTAATCAACCAGTGGCAAGGGGTCAGTATGATGGGGATGAATGGGGACATTGGTGATTTCAGCAATGAGTGGAATGGTGACAAAGATGTCACCTAATGGCATATGAACTGTGAATTGTTGTGTGTTATGATTAACAGATGCATGATCCAATGTGTTGTAAAATGTGGTGACCAATTCAGGGCAATAGTAAGCATCATTGTCATTGTTATCATAAACTAAGGAATACCAATTCCACGCACGTATTAGATCTACAAATATATGCCCATATCCCCCTTGATCATTCAAAAGTGTAGAGAAATCCCTTTCCACAAACAAACTAGGGGCCATAAATAACAGTAAAAATTAGAGCAAAGGAACCAAGGGACAAGAGATCAAACCACCCCCGGATTTCGTGGGGGGAAATCGAAAGACAGGTGTGCAGAAGGCACCAGAGACAGCTTCGGGAAGAATGGGTCTGTTTCTGTCTCCAGGGAAAAAAAATCAGTCAACCTGAACTCTTCCGGCGCTCCTGAGGTGTCAGAACGGCGGCGGAGCTGCGGCAGGGCGCGGCGGATTAGATGAAACTAGGGAGTAGAATTTTGGTGGAGGTCGGCTGTTGAAGGAATATTTCAGATCTGAGTGGATGTTCTCGTTTGAGGGAGGAAGATAGGTGAAAAAGAGTATTTATAGGAGGGGAAAAAATGGTTTCCAAATTTAACCCTAGGTCAAAGATGTATGTACAACCCTAGGAAAAGGAATTTGGAAATGAATGGAATCCTAGGGAAGAGAGAATCCTAGGAATTTGAAACTCTTTGAAGCACAAAAATCCCTAATTTTTTATTTATTATTTACAAAAAGTGTAAAAGAAAATTATTTACAAGTGTGGTCCCAAAATGATATTCAGGAAAATACACGGGAAACTGTACAGATGGAATTTGTCACAAATAAACTGGGTCACGAAGACCCAATTCATGAACTTCGTGTGACACAGAATCAGTGGTAAGAAATGGCTTTAGACGTTGTCCGTTCACAGTGAATATGTTGCCATTATTCGGGTCAAGAATCTCGATCGCACCGTGGGAAAAAACTTTGTGAACAATGAATGGCCCTGACCACCTGGTTCTCAATTTACCAGGGAAAAGGTGGAGTCTTGAATTGTATAACAGAACCTTCTGTCCTACGACAAAAACCTTTCGGTGAATGGATTTATCGTGAAAAAGCTTGGTTCTGTGTTTCGTGATCCGAGCGTTGTCGTATACCTCGTTTCTCAGTTCTTCAAGCTCAGATAACTGCAACTTCCGTAGAACACCGGCTTTATCCAAATCCAAGTTCAGCTGCTTTAAAGCCCACATAGCTCGGTGTTCTAATTCAACAGGCAAGTGACAAGGTTTCCCAAATACAACTCGATATGGAGACATACGAGGACAGTCTTGTAAGCGGTCCTGTATGCCCATAAGGCATCAGTGAGTTTGATGGACCAATCCTTACGGTTCTGTCCTACAGTCTTCTCCAAAATGAGTTTTATCTGTCTATTCGTGACTTCAACTTGCCCGTTGATTTGAGGATGATAAGCCGTGGACAATTTGTGAGTAATAGAGTATTTTCGCATCAAAGCTTCAAAAGCCCTATTGCAGAAATGACTCCCATTATCGCTTATTATCGCACGGGGGGCTCCGAAGCGAGAGATGATGTTTTCTCTTAAAAACTTAATGATAACATGGTTGTCATTCGTCCGTGTTGGAATTGCTTCAGCCCACTTGGAAACATAATCTACGGCTACCAAAATGTATTGGTTACCGTAGGACAGAGGAAAGGGTCCCATAAAATCGATGCCCCAGAGGTCGAAAATTTCGACTTCCAAGATGGGTGTGAGGGGCATCATGTCTTTTTGTGTGATACGATCCGTCATTTGACACTTGTCACAAAGCTTGCAGAAATTATATGCATTCTTAAAGAGAGTGGGCCAGTAGAATCCACTCTGAAGAACTTTCTCAGCAGTTTTCCGTGGACCAAAATGTCCACCGCAAGCTAACTTGTGACAGAATGTCAAAATGCTCTGATGTTCATCCTCAGGAAGGCATCTACGTATGATTTGGTCAGGACAGTATTTAAATAAATACGGTTCATCCCAAAAGAAGAACCGCATTTGGCGCAGAAAACGGTGTTTTTCTTGTCCTGACCAATGAGAAGGTATTTGCCTGGTAGCAAGGTAGTTCACTATATCAGCATACCAGGGCTCTCCACATATCTCAAAAATATGCTCGTCAGAAAAATCATCGTTAATCGGTATTCTCTCTTTAGGTGCATTTGGGATTCTCGACAAATGATCTGCTACCACGTTCTCAACGCCCTTTTTATCTTTAATTTCCAAATCAAACTCTTGCAAAAGAAGTATCCATCGAATCAATCTTGCCTTAGCATCCTTCTTTTGCATCAAGTATTTTAGGGCGGAGTGATCAGTGAAAATAACAGTTCTGGACCCTAGCAGATATTGACGAAATTTCTCCAACGCAAAGACAACCGCTAAAAATTCCTTTTCAGTAGTTGTGTAGTTGAGTTGGGCATCATTCAGCGTTCTGCTAGCATAATAGATTACGTGTTGCCTATTATCAATACGCTGCCCTAAAACAGCGCCTATAGCAAAGTCAGAGGCATCACACATAATCTCAAAAGGCTTGGTCCAATCTGGTGCAGATATGATCGGTGCAGAGACAAGTCTACTTTTAAGCTCCTTCCATGATTTTTGACATTCCTCATCAAATATGAAGGGTACATCCTTTCCTAAGAGATTTGTCAAGGGTCTTGCAATATTGCTAAACCCTTGAATAAATCGCCTATAGAAACCGGCGTGCCCTAAAAATGATCTAATGTCTTTTAAGCACGTCGGTTCAGTGAGCTTCGTTACGACTTCCACTTTGGACTTGTCTACCTCGATTACTATTCTTGATACCTTGTGCCCAAGTACGATTCCTTGCTTGACCATAAAATGACACTTTTCCCAATTAAGTGTCAAGTTTTTCTCCATACAACGTTGTAAAACTAGCTTCAGATGGTACAAGCATTGCTCAAAGGAATCCCCATAGATCGAAAAATCATCCATAAAAATTTCCAAAAATTTCTCCACCATGTCCGAAAAGAGGCTCAACATGCAACGTTGAAACGTTGCAGGAGCATTGCAAAGACCGAAGGGCATCCTTCGGTAAGCAAATGTTCCAAAGGGACAGGTGAAGGTAGTCTTATCTTGGTCCTCGGGAGCAATTGGGATCTGATTATATCCTGAATATCCATCCAGGAAACAATAGTACTCTTGTCCCGCCAATCTCTCCAGCATTTGATCGATGAATGGAAGAGGAAAGTGGTCTTTACGTGTGGCGGTGTTCAACTTCCTATAATCAATACAAACTCGAATCTTCGTTGGAAGACGTGTTTGTATCAATTCTTTATTCTCATTCTCCACCACAGTAAATCCAGCTTTCTTAGGCACAGCGTGAACTGGACTTACCCATTGACTATCAGATATGGGATAGATAATCCCATTGTCTAATAGTTTCAATATCTCAGATCTAACAGCTTCTTGCATAATAGGGTTAAGTCTACGCTGTGGGTCTCGTTTAGGCTTAGCATCTTCCGTCAAGTGAATCCTATGTTGGACAATGGCAGGACTAATCCCCTTGATATCAGCCATGGTCCAACCAATGGCCTCTCTATTTTCCCTTAACACAGTCAGAAGGTCCTCTTCTTGTTGTTCAGTAAGATTGGATGCGATGATTACAGGAAAAGATTCCTTCTCATTCAAGTACTTGTACTTGAGATGATCGGGAAGAGCCTTAAGCTCAGAAGAAGGTACCGGATCTATAACTGGTTGCTCATGGTGCAAGGGAAGAATAGGTGTGGAATTAGTGGTCCGTTCAACATTTGATCCAACAATCTGATCCAGGTTGAAGTCATCCGACTCCAACTCAAACTCCTCTTCAGACTCATACTTAATTTCCTCCACATGTTCACTGGTCAATCCCTCAATCAAGTTCACTTCAAAAGAATCATTGTCCACATCCCTTGGCTGCTTCCCCAGATGGAAGACATTCACCTCTTTCGTCATATCTCCGAACGTTAACCGCATTGATCCATTTCGGCAGTTGATTATTGCGTTCGCGGTGGCTAAGAAAGGACGTCCGAGAATGACAGGTGTTTGCGCTCTGTGATCCTAAGTCTGACAGCATCCACGGTTAACTGGGAAATTCTCATCATAAGGCATACTTCTTCAAACTCTCGGATGAAGAAGTACGCATCCTCAGATTCAAGGCCATGGAATCGTGGAAGTGTGTTTATGAACTGGGGCTTCAACTCAAAGTTATTTCCATTTGTGTTTGGGAGGAGAATGCACGATGGAAGTGATGTGTGAATCGGATAGAACTTGTCTTGCAACGAAACGTTGGTGGTCATGATTGTGTCGAGTGGTGGTGTATGTGGCAGTGTAGAAGTTCTTACAAGCCTAGCAGAATTCGGATCTCGATACCACTCTTGCATACAATTACACAATCAACGTGCACCTTTCACACAGGCTGAAAATGAAAAAATAACAATCAAGAAAAAAGAAAAAAAAATCAATCCAAGCTTTCTAGGTTTCCTGGACCTAGACGACTCCTAACTTTAGATCGTCCACAGGAGGTTCGGTGTAGACTCTGACTATAAGCAAATCAGCCAGGGAAGGGTAAGGTTGGTGGGAGGTTTTCCGTCAGAGACGTTCCTTAATTAAGTAACCAGCAACCTTCGGGCTTTCGGCCCTCAACCCCTTTCCTAGACACTGATTTTATAAAAGTCACTTTCCAACACTTTTCCCCCTTAGGATAATCTCCTAAGTGAGTCCGGATGTCCCTAGGGCCAACGTCTAGCAATTTTTAATTAGAAGCTTAGGATTGTGAGTGCGTGGGAAAATGATTTGTGGGCTAAGGAAAGGGTGATAAAATCCCCACCTTATCTTTCTTATGGGTTATGCCCTTAAAGTTGATTTGTGCAAGTGTACAATATAACAAACAAGGTTCACTCAAAGCGTAATTAAATCAAGCAAAGAGTGTTTCCTAGTCTATATGCTATGCTTACGTACCTTGCCTCCAGCACTCTTCAACAGTAAAAGTAAAGGAATTGAAAGACACGTGCCTAGAATGCAAATGTCTAAACAATTTTTTAACTTTTCAACTAATTTTTTTACTGTTGATTATTAGCAGGTAATAGGTGAAGCAAACAAGATTTTATGTATTGCAGCAGCAGTATTTTGCAGAGAAGCAAGCCCTGCAGAAAACTGGTCAGTAGTCAACTCCTCCTTGCCGCAGAACCGCGGCTTTTGCCGTGGGAACGCGGCAAGTCAGAGGGCAACTGGTCTCTGCTTTCGAGAGCAGAGGCCCAGAGCCGCTTATATGTATTCTGCAATGCAAATTTTCCTGTTTTCTTCACCTGTAACCTGTAACAGAGAAGAAGATTCGTTTAGTTCTTCACTTTTAACCAAAAACTGTTGCTGTCCCCGGCAACGGCGCCAAAAATTTGATTGGGAAGGAGTAATGTAGAGTTTATTACACAAGTATTCAATTAAAGAAGAAAGGTTTAGAGTTAACCTTGGTGCTTGTTTACTCCACAAATGTATTCAAAGATCAATATACCCTTTCAAATCTCTGCTATAGCAATGGCTATACCGGGTCGATTCTCTGGGAGAGCTAGCGATAGAAGCGTTACGGTATGGAGTGAAGAAATGAAAAACGAAATGTCTTCTATGTATTTACACAAATGCAAGAAGCAACATGAAAAGAAGTGATGTATTTGTGCATTATGGAAAAAGAAATCAAAAGAACTTGGATGAAGTGTGTTGCAAAGAAAGAAAAGCTAGTAAAGAAAGTGATAGAAAACTTTATATGAGAAGGTACATGGCTAGCTAACTTTACCTCATTGCTAACTTGCTAAACTCAATGGTGATGCTTGATTGCCTCATGTTGATTCATTGGCAATAGGGATATCTTGCTTGTTTGTTCAAATGTTTTACCGTTATGGAGATGAGTGTTCTCTTGTTCTTAGCTTGAAGCCTCATATGAATTCATTGGCTCTCTAGATAGATGTTCAATGATGAACTCTAGGATAGGTACTCAAAGATGCTAAGTTCGAAGAATCAACATTCATTCAAACATTCAAGACATAACAACAAATTAGCTTGAAGTAGAGAAGTTGTTCTTACAAGTAGCATATGTAGGTGATCCATCTCCATGTTCCATCAAAGGCACTTGTTCTAGACAAGGCTCTAAATGAGGCACACATGAGTCATATGGAGTATGAACAAGCAATTGCCAAGGGAAAGCTACTCTACTTCCTTGGTAAGTAAAAGAAATATCACAATGCAAGTATAAAGATAAGCATCATCCAAAGAGATAGAAGTTAGCTAGGTAAGTTCTTAGCTAGCCATGCAATAGAGATTTAGCCATCCATTACACTAGAAACAAAGCAACTATTCATGATGTAAAGCAATAGAACTAAAGCAAATGAAATAACACTAGAATGAAAACAAGAAATTAAAGCAAAGTAAAGTAAAGCATACTAGAGATTGCAAAGAGATGAATGGAGCTCTTTTGATAAATCCTTACCTACAAGAATGTCACTTTCTTGATACAAGCTTTCAAACAGCACTCTCTCTCTCACTTTGTCAAAATCTCTAGGAGGAAGAAGATGAAGACTAAAAACCTAGGAGAATAACAAAATACAAGAATTTCCCCTATTTTCTTCTCTCTCTTCTCTGTTGCACTCACGCAGACTCTGGTCCTCTATTTATAGCCCTCAGTGAGAAGCCTCTAGAGCCCAGATCGTTGGAGAAAAATCCGGGGCTCAACGGCCCAGATCCTGCCGCGCGCGCGCGGCAAGGCGCGGCCGTTTATGATAATTGAAAAGTCACTCCTAGGTGGTATTTATGATAATATAAGATATACAAATGCATCTTGATACCAATTGAAGACATATATCTTTATAAGCATATGATACCAATTAAAAATCAATAATCATTCTTAAATCATTTTTTTTCTCATAAAGTTAGGGAGTGGGAAACAAAACCAATGGTAAACTAAATACCAATTGAAAAATTGAAATGTGAGTTTTCTCCCCTTTATGAAATACCAACTAAACATATGCTTAAGTTAGAAATAAGATACCAATTGAAAACTAAGTCAATTGAAATAATGTTAAAGCTCAAGCTTAGCATAAGCAAGATAATGATAATGCTTGTATAAAGAAACCAATTGAAAATTGAATCAATTGAAAATGATGGTCATTAAAAAAATCAAGCTTATCATAAGCAAAATTTGTGCATATATCTTGAAGCACAAATAAATCATCTATATATGTATGTAAGAAATAGATACCAATTTAAAATTTGATACAGAGATACCAATTGTAAATTGATACTATATGAAGTGTATGCATACATATATATAAAACAAAACATATATGAGTATACAAAAGGATGTCAAGATTTGATACCAATTGAAAGAATTCAATGATACCAATTGAAACAACAATAAGATCAAGTGTATATCTCATATTCACTACCACCCAATCATGTGCAAGTTTAAAATGATTTTCATTATAAAGCATACATGAACATGATCTCCCATCCAACCACCCTTTGATGGTAGGAGTTTTCAAAAATAGATTTGGAAATATAGTTTGTTGAAAATCTCTACCTCATGAAGAATATGACAATTAGTTATATGAATCAACTAATACAAAATTCTTCAATAAATCAAAATATATTTCATGAAGGACATGTAAATCACATGATCATCAACACTCAAAATCCATAAAGCCCATCTAATACTCATGAAAACAAGGTCATGAGAAAACTAATAAGGTGAGTGTATAGGATATATGTGAAACACACTTATCATGAAAATGGACAATCAAGCTCAATATAGAAATTCCTTTAAAACATTTACACATGATAAATTAAATTACTTTTACCAAAAGAAATTTTCAAAAACATGAAACCCATCACAACGATTTAACCTTCAAGGCATATGTATGTCATGTACAAATTGAAATATGATAATTGCAAATGAAGATTAGCAAACCAAGATCACTCCTAGGTGGTTAAACCTAAATATCAGGAGCACTAGCTCTGATACCAATTGAAAAGTCACCTAGAGGGGGGGTGAATAGGTGACAATGCTAATCTAGTCAACTAAATGTGGAATTTAAAAACTTAATGCAAATTACACTCAAGTGCTATCAACAAGTGATGCACACAACCAAGCCAAGCAAATATGAATGAGCAATGTAAATAAATGCAAGGCACAAAGTAAAGAGAGAGTAGAGAGAGCCAATGAGTCAAGCGCAAACACAAAGATATGTTATCGAGGTTCGAGCACCCAGCTCTACATCCCCGCCTTCGACACACGAAGGATTTCCACTAGCTCGTCCACCTAGGACCCTTTACAAGGAGTACCCAACACTCCTCTCTTTACAACCTCCTCCCTGAGGCAAACTCCAACAATCACAACCTCCTCCTTGAGGCAAATATTCAAACCAATACAACAAACTCCCAATCACCAACCAATACAAGGATCACCTCTCAACTAGAGGGATACAACCCAAAGCACAAAGCTAAGAAAAGATTGGGTTACAACTTGGTGGTCACAACAACAACCACAAACAACTTCTTCTTCCACACAAATAACCTATAGATATAGATAGTAGATTTTTAGCTCAAGTGTGGAGAAAACCAAGGGATATGAAACCAGCAACTCAAAGAAAAACCTTTGGGAAACAAATGAAATCAAGATATAGAAGTTCAAACAAAAGCTTTTCCCAAAATCCCTTTTCTTTGGTTTTTCAAACCCTAATCAAAAACACAAAAGATTGTTCACTTTGAATCCAAAAACCTATTTTTCTTGCAGCAAAAACACCAGAGAGATAGAAAATTTTAGCCCAAAAATTCTTAGAGAAAAACTCTCTCAAATGGGGTATTTATAGGCAATTAAGAAAACTAGCCGTTTACAGAATATTTGCCAGATTTACCCTGTCGGTCGACCGCCCAACGGTCAAATTCTGAACCGTTGTGGCTACCGGTCGACCGCCTCGGTCGACCGAGAATTCCTGAGAGCCAACAGCTCTCCGTCGGTCGACCGGATACAGAGTCAGCCAGCGTGCACGTATCCGTGCACGTCGGTCGACCGGAATGGTCGACTGGCTTCTTTGGTGCGGTCGACCGTACCAGTCGACCGGCCAAGCCTGGCAGACAAAAATCAGGTCTGAAATCTGAGGAAAATTAATGTCAAATAAATTCTTATAAATTACTAAAAATCCCAAAAAATAGTTTTAGCATTTTGCATTGATATATAAACATGTGATAAAAGTTTTGACTCAAATATCAAGCAATTAAAACTATTTTTGTATCTTATCATATTATCAAAAACCAAAACTTGTATTTTCTAAAACTCGGATTTTGAATAGAAAATACACATTGTCCAAAACCTATCTGAAATATAAAAATATGATATTTAAACATTTTGAAGCATATTGTATATGAATAGAAATTCAATATACAAGAAACATATATATATCATGATTTTTGTCATTAAGTCCAAAAATATGTTTTGTTGTAAATACCAAAACATAAAACTCATGAAATAGGTATATCAAAGTAAGTTTGTCTAAGAGTTGAAGCATGCATGTATATAGAACAAATCTAATATACATTAAACCATGTAAACTTGTTTTGATAAAAAATCTATTCATGAAAACCAAGATCGGTTAAACCTAAAACCGAAAATCAAAACATGAAAGGTGTGTGTGTTGTGAACTTGAGCTTATCATACTATTCTAATCTTTACAAATAGGCTCTAAACACAAACTAAACTAGGGATACCTAAGTCTTCTTGTAGAGCGCCGTCTCCAAGTTGACTCGGTCCAAACCGTGATTCACCAAGCAAGTGCTATATATGATCTTTGACGCTTGGGCTCTTGAATCAACATGTGCAAGCTTCCAAATCATCTTGTTGAAGCTAAACACCAACTAATATCTTGATTAATAATCTGAAACTAAAATCACAAGATAATTAGTACACATAACTACATGAGTTAATCATCATCAAAACTAGAGTGAAAGGCCTTTGGGCCAACAAATAGCTCTTCTAGATGGTTGACCTAGCGGTCGACAGTTAATTGTGTTAGCCCAAAGGCCCGTCATTCTAGTTTTGATGATGACTAACTCATGTAGTTACAGTACTAATGATCTTGAGTTTATTTAGTTTCAGATATTCAATCAGGATCATAGATGGCATTTATCTTCAAATAAATATTCGAAATCAAGTTTTGAAGCTATCAGAAGATGATTTAAGAGCTCAAGCTTAAAGATCGCATCTAGCATTCAAAATGGAGTCTAGCTCAAGGATCGTATTTGGATTAAGTTTACTTGGAGAAGATCTACAAGAATACTTGTGTTTAGAGTTTTGTAAGTTTAGGTCTTGTGTAAAGAATAGATTAGTTTTGATTGCTCAAGCTCACACACATACACAATTTGTTATTGGTTAGTTTTGGTTTAACAAGTATACATTTTTTTGTTTCATGAATATATTTCATCAAAAACAAGTTTACATTCATTTATATATGTATTGGATATCATCCAAAGATATTGATGCTTCAAATGTGTTTAAGAAACTTATTTGATGAGTTGAGTTCATGAGTTTAAATTTTATATTTATCATAATTGGATTTTTATTTAGTAGTTTGGTTTTTGAAAAAAAATACTATTTTGATTTCTAGATTGCATTTATATATTTCAAAAAAAAGTTCACATGTTCGTAATGTGTGTTGATTTTTGATCACACATATTTCTACTTCATTGTATTTACATGAACTTATTTTTGTAAAATTTATTGGAATTTAATTGGGTTTCAAAAGTTCATTTAAAAATCTCAAATTTATGTTTTTGGGCTACTGTCGGTCGACCGTGTGACCGATCGATAGCAGTGCCGGTCGACTGCATGGTCAACCGACATGAAGATATATGCATGAGCCCAAGAGAGCTGAGCTCAGTTGACCGACCTATCGACTGCAGCAGAGATCGGTTGACTGACTTGCCTGCTGAGCTCTCGGGTTTTTTTCGGTTGACCAGTCGGCGGACCGTTCTGTTGATCAGCTAGAAACCCTTCTAGTATTTTGTCTATAAATTTTTATTCTGATATAAATTAGTGATTTAAATTGCCTTATAAATATAACTTCAATGGCCACATTTTTTTTATTCAATGATCATTTTCTGATTAGAACGTTAAAGATGTCAAATATTAGTTTAAAGTCAGTTCATGTTTTGAAACAGTTTACAGTTTTCTGGTTTAACACTTTTCCGTATTTTGATCATAACGTTTTTACTCTGATATCAAATTGATTTATTTAAGCTGTATTATAAAGATAAGTTAAACATCCACAAATTATTCCTATATACAAAATTCATGGTGACGATTTAGGCCTCAAAAATGTGCTCTAAGTTGACCTATTGTGCAGAGATTGTCTCTAGATGGTTGATCTCTAGACGGTCGATCGCCCGATCCGCCATGCTCTAACGGTCAAAAATTTGGCCATCAGGCATTTGGCCGATCGGGCATTTGACCGACAGGCCATTTCTGATATTTTTTGACCTCCAATGACTAGTTTATCATTGGCCTATATATAGGGGTTTTTGGGTGACTTTTCCATAAGATTTTTTAGAGATGATATTCCCACTTGAAAGTACACCTTGAGGGGGTGAATAGATGTAGTGCTAATCTACTGACAAATAGTATAAAATTAAACATAAATTATGCAAATAGCCAACTCAAAATAAGAAGTGAAGCTGGATTTCCCGTGAAGGGCTCTAGAACTTCTCCTCTATATTCCTCTAGATTAGGAGTTGAGGTGCTTAATTGCCTTCTTGTTGTAATGAGTGAAATCAACAAGTAAGAATGATGAATTTGATGCATGCAATGAATAGTAAATATAAGAGAAGAAAAAACACAAATGCAAGCAATAGCAATCAAGTAAGAGCAAGTGAAAAGACAATCGCAAGCATAAGAGATTTATTTCAAGGTTTAAGCACAAAGGCTCTACGTTCCCGCCTTCACCGCGTGAAAGATTTCACTATCTACTAAGGATCTTTTCACAAAGAACCTACACAAAATTGTTGGCTCAAAGGCCTATTGCTCTAGTTTTGATGATGATTAACTCATGTAGTTATTGTACTAATGATCTTATATTTAATTAGTCTTAGATATTTGATCAAGATCTTAGTAGATGTTTAGTTTTAACAAAGGATTCTAAGTAAAGTTTTGGATCTAGCACATGATTCAAGAGTTCGCACATCAAGATCGCATCAAGTATTAAAGAGGAGTCTAACTCATTGGATCAAGGTTTGGACCAAGTTAAGAATGAGAGGAGGATTTTCAAGAGAAGATTTTTAGAAGAATTGTGTCGGTTTGTAAGTGTCAAGATTTGTTTTTAGATAAAATGTAAATGATAGATTAGTTGGTGGATTGCTCAAGTTCATATACACTCACACACAAGATTTACATGTGTTTTCATAAAAGAGTTTTTGTTTTAGAAAATACCGGTTTGTTTTTTAAGCTTCAAAGTATACATGTCTTTTATCAAAACTATTTTAAAGCTTATTGTCAAAAGCAGATATATATATATATATATATATGTGTGGTGTGTGTGTGTGTGTGTGTGTGTGTGTGTGTGTGTGTGTGTGTGTGTGTGTGTGTATTGGATTCTATCCATACACCTTATGCTTCAAATGAGTTTAAATATCATGTTTTTGTATTTATACAAGTTTATAGAAAAATCGTATTTTTCTTTAGAAGTTTGGTTTCTAGAAAATACCGTTTTTGTTTCAGGCCAAAATTTTTATATCACAAAAATAGTTCAAAATCTTTGTATTATGTTTTAATTTTTAATCAAACATGTTTATATATCAAAGTATATTAATTAATTTATTTTTGTAAAATTTATAAGAATTTATGGGATTTTATTGAAGATAAAAAGACCAAGTTTTAATCCCTAAAAAAGATGTGACCAGGCCTTCTGCCGGTCGACCGGATGGTCGACCGAGACAGAAGTCGGTCGATCGGGTCGGTCGAACAAGTCGACCGGACCGGTCGACCGACCCGATCGACCGCCAGAGAGCTCGGCTCTCTGGATCTAGCCCCGATCGACCGGGCGGTCGATCGGCAGAGGCCTCTGCTCTCTGTATCCAGGCCTCGGTCAACCGGGCGGTCGATCAGTGGCACAACGGTCAGAAATCCGACCATTGGCTGGTCGACCGGGCGGTCGACCGACAGCAGGATTTCCTGCTGATTTGGCCTCCAACGGCTATATTTTGGGAGCTTATAAATTGGGGTTCCATTGGACAGTTTTCTACAAGATTTTTGGAGAGTTTTCAAGCTAGTTTTCCCTACCTTTTTAAGTGTTTATTTCCACTTGTTTTAGAGTTAAAAACTTTTATATCCAAAGGAGAGTTTATCAAGAGTGTTTTCAAAAGAGATTTCTTGAGTTTTTCACCACATCTCTATCCTAGTTTTTCTCACACATACTTGAGCTTTTCATTGCTATATCAATCCTATAGGAGAGTTGTTGTGAGAGTGTTTTTAGGTGATGAAAGTGTTGATATCACCAAAGTGTTTCATCTTGTATTTGAGGAGGCGAACTTGCGGGTTCGTGTTGTTTCGAGTTCTTATGGGAGTGCGGCCTCGGCAAGCTAGTATGCTTGCGTGTGTGTTTATTCTTGCGGGAACAAGTGAGGAGACTAGTGAGTCCAAGAGTTCTAGTGTGAACTCCTTGGAGGTGTTGCGGCACCAAGTGATCTGGTTGGATCGATTCTAGTGGAAATCCTTCATAGTGTTGAAGGCGGCGACGTAAAGCAAGGGTGCTCAAACCTCGAAACAAATCTCCTGTGTTTGCTATTGCTCCTCTATCTCTCACTTGTGTTTATATCTTACATTCTTATAATACTTTTACCTTTATATGCTTGATATATCTTGTGCCTTATTGACATATGTTTGGGATTGTCTGCTCACACTTATATTCAATCAAGAGAGCCATAACGACACCTCAACTCTTATCTAGAGGAATCTTGAGGAGATAGTCCAGAGTCCTTCACTGGGAATTTGGTTACACTCTTGTGTTATACTTTGTGTGTTTAGCTAAATAATTTTTACTTTGCATAAATAGTTTTAATTCCGCATTTATTCATCATTAGATTAGCTAGTCACCTATTCGCCCCCCTCTAGGTGATTTCAATTGGTATCAAAGCTTGGTACTCTTGATTTGGGTCTAACAATCTAGAGTTAAAGATCCTTATTTTTAGGTAATCACAATATTTGTTTATAGACACATAGATTTCATGACAACTCCCATGCTTGATATTCTTAACATCCAAATTTGGAAGGTTAAGATGTCAATGTACCTCAAAACCCTAGGCATTCATGTTTATCTTGTTACCACTAAGGATTTATACTTTTGTAATAGCAAGTATTTTGAGGCTAACTCAAAAGCCATCCAAGCTTTAAAGAGTACCCTAAATGATGAATATTTATCTAGGGTTGTTAATGTTGATTCGACTTTTGTAGTATAGAACACTATAGTCTCCCTTGGCGAACAAAAGCAATATCATGCGGGCAGCGACTCGGATGATGGAAGTGATGCTTCCAACTTATGCTACATGGTCCAAGGGGATAACCCCCTTGAGGTAAATTTCGAATCCGAGCTTGATGAGGATGTTGACATGTCTTATGATGAGCTTGCTTCATTTTGTCAACAACTTCTTGAAAAATATGATTTGCTTAAAAAGGACCATGAAATATTGAAAAATAAATATTAGTCCATTTTAAAAGAAAAGAATTCCTTTCAAAATAAATTTGAAAACATTGCAAAAGAAAAAGAATTTTTTAAAAAGGAGAATATTTTCTTGTCTTCTAAGCTAAATGATATTTGTGAAGGGAATAAACTTTTGAAAAATAAAATCACTTTTGTGGAAAAAGAAAAGAAATTGCTTTGGATGAAAATAACTCTTTGAAAAGAAAAATTGTTTCTAAAGAAAAAGAAAATATTTCTAAAAGAAAAAGATTGTTAATTCTCATTCTTGTCATGCTCTTCATGCTACTATTGATAAACATGAGATTCAATTTTTGAAAAGTAGAACAAATTGTTTGAGCTCAACTTTGAGCAATTGTGTATTTAATCATACTAGATTGGAAACTTTGTTTCAAAAGAAACAAGCTCCACATGTTCATGCACATCACCCATGGCATACATGCACACTTTATACATCATGATCACACTCATTCTCATATGCATGCTAGAGTGTACAAATGTACACATTGCGATCGCAAAGGCCATTTAGTAAAGTTTTATTTTGATAAGACAAATCATATAAATTTTGCAAATAACAATGTTTGGGTTCCTTATAATGCTAATCCTTGTGGACCCAAAAGAAAATGGGTACCAAAATTCTCACCACTTGTGTTTGATGTAGGTGTGGGCTCTCACATGACGTGAGAGGGTTGGTGCCTTGGTGGTGGATGCATGAGCTTGATGGACACTACAAATTGATGCACCGCTATCAAGGATGTTTGGTGGGAGGACTACCATGTTTGGAGACTTAGAGAATAATTCTTATAGTTTGGTAGCTATCTCTAAACTCCTTTTAATTTATATGCTTTTACATTAATAATTTTTTAGCATGTTTTTATGATCATGTTTTGGTTTGTGCTTCATGTGATGAATACTTGTTTAACTATAGTTTTCATTAAAACTTGTGTCTATACTTGTACAAGTAGTGAGCAACATTTGATTCTTATATGTTTGTACTTCATTGCTCATTTGTACTCATTACATGTACGTGTATAACCTAGTTTTGATGATTCCCTCATTTACACTTGTTCTCCCTATTTTTGTATATGTTTTGCTTCATGTATATGCTATTTTTTTTCTAAAACTAATAAATATATATGTATACCCTTGAGTCACTTGCTTTCATGCAAATTACATTATGGACTCTTTAGTGTTTGGGATATGTATGTATATTGTTAGTTTTAATAGAACATACATATACCTTGAAGTTTGATTATAATGAAAAATAAATTTTTATGATTTTCATGTTTTTGCTAGGTTTATTTTGAGTCTCATTGATTATTTTCATGAAAATGCTATTCATATGATTCTTGTGCACTCTCACTTTATTTGTTTACTCATGACATTATTTTCATGAGAATTTTTGAGTTTTATAGATTTTGAATGTCAACTCTTGTGTTTTTAGCATGCTTCATGGGATATATGATTTGTTTTCATGATTGAAGGATCTTTAACTAGTTTTTAAAAATTACTGTAAACTTGTTATTTATTCTTAAATTTGTAGTGTTTTCAAACTATGCTAAAATATTTTCAAACTCTTATTTTTGAAAACCCCTCCCAACCAAAGGGCAGTTGGATGGACGATCATGCCTAGTGTGCCTTATTTAAAATTCATTTAAACTTGTGCATGAATAGGGTAGTTAGTTATGAGTAATACACACGATCTTCATGATATTTCACTTTTGTATACTCATATTTATTTCTATGTATGTATGTTTCAAAATCTCAAAAAAATATCATTTTCAATTGGTATTTTCCTTTTTTCATACATATTTATGATTAGATTGTGCTTATTTTATAATAACTTTACATGTTTAAAGCACAAATTATGTTTATGCTAAGTTTGACTAATTTTTAAATGTAAATTGATATCTTTATAAGCTTATGCATTGTTTTCAGTTGGCATTTCAATTGATATCAAAATATACTTCATATTTTACCTTTTAATTGGTATCAAAAATATAAAATGTTTTACTTTCATTGGTATCAAAAACAATGTTTCATTTTCAATTGATATCAATAATTTATAAGATATTTTCAATTGCTATCAAAATTTATTTTAAAGTGGTTTCATAATGTTTTGATATGTATTGCTTATATGTAAGGGGAGCTTAACATCTCTTTTATATATAGATTCATGTTGAGTGTATCTTATATTGAGGAGCTTGACATCTCTTCTTTATATGATACACGTGTGTCGGGGGAGCTTAACATCTCCACTTATATATTATATACTATGCTTTTTGTGAGTTAGGATTTTGTCATCCCTTCTTCATGTAATGAATGTATGCAGGGGGAGCTAACTTCACGTCTCTCTTCTTCATGAATGTATATCACATATATATTTATTATTTGATTTGTTTTCACCCCTTTGTTGATGAATTGATAAAAAGAGGGAGAAGTATTTGATTTATATATGCATGTTTATTTTATTTCCTTATTTTATACAAAAAGGGGGAGAAGGATTTTGAGAGTTTATATATGCATGTTTGTTTTCTTATTTATGATATATGTTTTGTTTATGAAAAAAGGGGAGAAGAATTTTGGTGAGTTTATGCATGTTTATCTCCTTATTTATGCATATATGATTTGTTTAGTTTTATGCACTTCATTAAATATATTTATGTTTATTGTTATGCATGAGTTAAGGGGGAGCTTTTATGAAGCTTATCTTTAATCCATTTATATATAACTCCATGAGTTTTGTTATCATCAAAAAGCGGGAGATTGTTGGCACAAAGGCCATCGCTCTAGTTTTGATGATGATTAGCTCATGTAGTTATTGTACTAATGATATTGTGTTTAATTAGTCTTAGATATTTGATCAAGATCTTAGGAGGTATTTAGCTTCTATAGAAGATTCGAAAGTCAACTTTTGGAGCTAGCATGTATTGATTCAAGAGCTCGCGTATCAAGATCGCATCAAGTACTCAAGAGGAGTCTAGCTCATTGGATCAAGGTTTGGACCAAATCAAGAAGGAGAAGAGGATTTTTAAGAGAAGATTTTCAGAAGACTTGTGTTGGTTTGTAAGTGTCAAGATTTATTTTTAGATAAAATGTAAAGCATAGATTAGATGGTGGGTAGCTCAAGTTCATACACTCATACACAAGATTTACATTTGTTTTCATAAAAGAGTTTTTATTTTAGAAAATACTGGTTTGTTTTTTAAGCTTCAAAGTATACATGTCTTTATCTAAACTATTTTAGAGCTTATTATCAAAAATATATATATGTATATCTTATATGTGTATTGGATTCTATCTATATACCCTATGCTTCAAATGAGTTTAAATATCATGTTTTTATATTTATACAAGTTTATAGAAAAAACCGTATTTTCCTTTAGAATTTTGGTTTCTAGAAAATACCGTTTTGTTTCAGGCCAAAATTTCTATATCACAAAAATAGTTCAAAATGTTTGTAATATATTTTGATTTTTAATCAAACATGTTTGTATATCAAAGTATATTAATTAATTTATTTTTGTAGAATTTATGAGAATTTATGGGATTTTATTAAAGATAAAAAGACCAAGTTTTAATCTCTAAAAAAGATGTGACTAAGCCTTCTACCGGTCGACCAAACGGTCGACAGAGACAGAAGTCGGTCGACCGGTCCGGTCGAGTGATGTGCACTAAAGTGCACAGCCACTTTGGCTGGAGAGCCGGTCGACCAACCCGGTCGACCGCCAAAAGCTCTTCTCTTTGGATTTGGCCCCGGTCGACCAGGCGGTCGACCGACAGTGAGCTCTGCTCTCTGTATCCAGGCCTTGGTCGACTGGGCGGTTGACCGGTGGCACAACAGTTCCGACCATTGGCCGGTCGATCGGGCGGTCGACCGACAGCAGGATTTCCTGCTGATTTGGCCTCCAACGACAATATTTTGGGAGCTTATAAATTGGGGTTCCCTTGGACTAGTTTCTACAAAATTTTTGGAGAGTTTTCAAGCTAGTTTTTCCTACCTTTCTAAGCGTTTATCTTCACTTGTTTTAGAGCTAAAACTTTCATATCCAAAGGAGAGTTTATCAAGAGTTTTTTCAAAAGAGATTTCTTGAGTTTTTCACCACATCTCTATCCTAGTTTTTCTCATACATACTTGAGCTTCCATTGCTATATCAATCCTATAGGAGAGTTATTGTGAGAGTGTTTTTAGGTGATCAAAGTGTTGAGATCACTAAAGTGTTTTATCGTGTATTTGAGGAGGCGAACTTGCGGGTCGTATTGTTTCGAAATCTTGTGGGAGCTCAGTGTAGAGGTGTAGCCTCGGTAAGCTAGTGTGCTTGCGTGTGTTTATTCTTGCGGGAACAAGTAAGGGGACTAGTGAGTCCAAGAATTGTAGTGTGAACTCCTTGTAGGTATTGCGGCACCGAGTGATCTGGTGGGATCGATTCTACTGGAAATCCTTCATAATGTTGTAGGCGGGGATGTAGAGCAAGGGTGCTCGAACCGCGAAATAAATATCCCATGTTTGCGATTGCTCTCTCTCCATCTCTCACTTGTATATATATCTTGCATGCTTATATTACTTTTACCTTTATATGCTTGATATATCTTGTACCTTATTGATACATGCTTGGGATTGTTTGCTCACATTTGTATTCAACCAAGAGAGTCATAACGGCACCTCAACTCTTATCTAGAGGAATCTTGAGGAGATAGTTCAGAGCCCTTCACTAAGAATTCGGATACACTTTTGTGTTATACTTGGTGTGTTTAGCTAAATTATTTTTAGTTTGCATAAATAGTTTTAATTTCGCATTTATTCATCATTAGATTAGCTAGTCACCTATTCACCCCCCTCTAGGTGATTTCAAAAATGACTACAATGGTCTGCACAAGATCATAGTACACAACTCTAACTCTCAATCCTCTACACAAAAAGTAGCACAAAGCCAATGAGGTTAACAAGCTTTTGGTGACCACAAAGATTACAGACACTCCCTTTACCACTTCCTATAGTATAGAATGACGAGTGAATCTCAAGAAGTTTGTGAGAGAAAAAATTTAGTTAAAATGAATGAATTTAAGAGCTGAAAACTTGTAGCAATTGATTTGAAAATGAGAGCACTTGAAACTTAGATGTTAGAAATTTTCTCTTTTGAATAAACTTGATTTTCCAAAAATATTTCAGAACTCTTGATTATTAATCCTCTCCCAATGAGTTATATACATAGGCAAGTGATAAACACAGTTAAAAGAGTCTTTCAGGTCATTAGGAGGGAGATTAAGCTCAAAAAGAGCAAAAATACCCGTTGGAGAATAAGTTAAAAATCTCAGATTTTGAAAACTAACTGTTACTATAGCTCTGCCAGAACATCGATCGACAGGTTGGTCGATCGGTAGTTCAAAATTTAGAACTAGCCATAAGGCATCAATTGACCGCCCGATCAGCCGAGCCAAACTAAGACTAGGGTGTGATAGTCAGTCGACCACCCGGTTGACCGCTAGGTTTGCCGGTCGACTAGTCGGTCATCTGACAAACACGCACAACATGCACATGCAGTCACCCAAAAACGACCACTAGGTCCGGTCGATCGGTCAGTCGACTGACCAGGAGAAAAAACACATTTTTCAAATAGTTAAACTTATTTTTTAAATATTTTGTATTGGTTTAATAAGTATTTTAGCAATACATAGGCTATGAGATACATGATAGAAACTGAATATATAAATTTGAAAAAATATGAGATATGTATCAAATACCAAACTTTGTACAATACCAAAATGAGAAAAATAGATATGAAAACTTGTGTTTTGAAAACTTATGTTTTGACTTCTTGAGCATCAATTCTATATTTTATACTTTAACAAACTATTTTCTTATATAGGATCAAGGTGTCTTCAGGCAATCTTCAAGTGGGCTTCTTCAAAACGTCAATCTTAATTGTCCTAACTTGAATCTCATCCTTGACTAAACTTAAGACTTCAAAACTTTCTTTTGAGGAAGAAACACTTTGAATCCTCTTGAATTCTGAATAGTACTTAAACACTTGAACTTAATTAGTAATGAATAAATTCATGTGGTTTGTAATCATCAAAACAAAATCGGAAAGTGTACTCTTGGGCCAACAATCTCTCCCTTTTTGATGATGACAAAGCACACGAGTTATTGAAGTTCAAAATAAGTATAGAAAGCTTGGAATGCTCCACTTACAATTATGTTTATCTATCAAGATCAAAGAATCAAAACTAAATGATATACCAATTGAAAAATTAAGTCATGTATAAAGTGATCAATGATGAATCAATATGCATAAACATGCCAATCTCCTTCCATGCCTCCTTCCACCAAATTTTATGCAATGAATGGCAATAATAGATCAAGGCATTTCATATAAATATGCAATATATGAATATATAAGATAAAAACTCATTACACCAAAACATGCTAATTTTCCAAAAACTATTTAGAAAGAAACCGATTCTACTTCTACAAGCTTCATAAAAATATTAATAGTCATTAATAGATCATATATAAATCATATACATATAATACTTATATAATACTATAATACTTCTCCCTTTTTTGTCCTGCATCAAAAAGGAGTAAAACAAGATGCCAATTTTAAACAAACACATGTATAAAGTAAGAAGGAACTAGGTAAAAAAAAACATATAAACCAATTTCGAGAGACATAAATTTTTTTTCAAGAACCCATAATACAAACATTCAACTCATCACAAATGAATAAAAATCTATTATAATCAAGTAATTTAGAAAAAATGTCCGCTAATTGAAAATCGGTAGAAACATAACCAATTTCAACCTCTCTTTTCTCATAATGATCTCTAAGAAAGTAATATCAAATCTCTATGTACTTGATCTTACCATATTTGTTTGCATTCTTGATCATTGAATGGTGCTATATTATCAAAAAATATTTTGATATGATCATAATGCAAAATAATGTAAATTATAATTGAAGAGAGTATGTTTCGTCCAAAGGACTTATGCACAACAAGCCCCGACTGTAACATGCTCCACCTCAGCAGTTGAGAGAGTTACAGAATTTTATTTCTTAAAAGACCATGAAATAAGGCAATTTTCTAGAAATTGACAAATTTCACCAGTGCTCTTCTTATCCACTCTATAACCGGTATAGTCGGCATCCGAAAAGCTCGTCATTGAGAATTATTCGATCTTTGGATACCACAAACCCATTCCAATAGCACCCTTAAGATATCTAATAATGCGTTTTACCTCAATTAAATGAGATTCTTTAGGATAAGATTAAAATCTAGCATATAGACATATACATAATGTCCAAACTACTAGCCGTCAAATAAAGCAAGCTATCAATCATTTTACGATAGAGTTTAATATCAATGTTTTTACCGTATTCATTCTTATCAAGCTTAGTTATGGTAGCCATGTGTGTCTTGCTAATCCTTGCCTCTTCAAGCCCAAACTTCTTGATAAGTTCTCTTGTATATTTGTCTTAGTTGATGAAGATTCCATCACTCTTTTACTTGATTTGGAGTCTAAGGAAGTAGTTAAGCTCTCCATTATACTCATTTTAAACTCTTTCTTCTTGCATGATTCAAAATTTTTGCAAAAATTTTCATTAGTAGATCCAAAAATGATATCATCAACATATATTTGTAAAATTAGGATATTATTATCTGCATGCTTTGTAAACAAGATAGTATCAACTTTATCTTTAACAAAATTATTTAAAACCAGAAAACTTGAAAGTCTTTCATACAAAGATCTTAGAGCTTGTTTTAAATCATATAAAGCCTTATCAAGTTTAAAAACAAAATCCAGATGTGTAGAATCAACAAACCTCAGGGGTTGTTCAACATACACTTCTTTGATAAAACCATTCAAAAATGCACTTTTAAAATCCATTTTAAAAAAGCTTAAAATCTTTGAAAGAAGCAAAGACAAGTGTCATCTGTATGGCTTTAAGCCGTGCAATGTAAAGGTTTCTTCAAAACTAATACCTTCAATTTGGGTGTAACCTTGGGCCACTAACCTAGCTTTATTCCTAACATTTTTCAACTCTTCTAACTTGTTTCTAAACATCCATTTAGTGCCATTGGTTGGCCTATTATGGGGCCTAGGAACAAGGTGGCAAACTACTCAAATTGATTGATCTCTTCTTGCATTGCAAGCAACTAATATGAGTCGCCCTCGGCTTCGCGAATGTTCTTAGGCTCAATATGAGAGATGAATGCATAATGACCACAAATATCACAGAGTTTAGAGTGAATAGCCCTTGGATACATCACCTATGATAAGTGATAAGCTCCTTGGGATTGTTTGTAGCATATCTCTAATTCTTTGAAAGTGGTTGAGTTGGCTTGACTTCAACTTCTTGAAATTCACCTTGTTCATCACCTTTTGGTTTGTCTTCTTGCATTGGTGAGTCCTTCAATGATATTTTCTCCATGTCTTCACCTAAGGAATCAATTTTTATAATATTCTTCATAAGAGCATCAGATTCCTTAACTTTGACATGTACATACTCTTCAATAGTCAAAGTTGACCTGTTAAAAATTCTATAGGCCTTATTAGTGTTTGAATATCTAACAAATACAGCTTCATAAGACTTGACATAAAATTTACCTAAGTTATCTTTAGTGTTCAAAACAAAACATTTACAACCAAAAATTTTAAAATATGAAACATTTGATTTTCTCAAATAATACATCTCAAAAGGGCTTTTAGAAGTGTTTTTGCAAAAATAAATTCTATTCGATATGTAACATGAAGTACTTACCGCCTTGGCCCATGATATTGAAGGAGTCTATATCACTAATCATTGTTCTACCCATTTTTTGAAGAGTGCGATTCTTCCTTTTAATGCTTTTTATTGTCTTGTCCTAGAACTCCATTTTGTTGTGGAGTTCTAGGACCAGACAACTCATATTTAATTTTGTTTTTTTTCACAATAGGTGATGAAACAATGGTTGATGAATTCATCACCTCTATCACTCCTTATGCGTAAAATGGTAAAATTCTTTTCTTTCTCAACCCTTTTTCTAAAAACATGAAAATACGAAAAAGCTTCATCTTTAGTTTCTAAAAAAGAAAACCCATGTATATCTTGAGAAATATCAGTAAGAACAAAAACAAAACAGTTATCACTAAAACTTTTAGTTTTATTTGAACCAAGTAAATCCATGTAGATTAACTCTAATAGCCTAGATATCATAATATCCTTGATTACTTTGAAAGAGGACTTGATTTGTTTCTCAAGTTGGAATGCATCACAAATGCAGTCCTTTTCAAACTTCATACAAGGATACCATTCAATGATTCCTTATAATTAATTCGGGATAGATGGTCAAATAAAATATGGCCTAGTCTCCTATGTTATAACTGAGAATTTTATTAAAAGCATTTAAACAAGTAGCATTATAATGTAAATTCATCATATCGATCATGTAAATATTGTTTTCATGAAAATTGAAAAAATACAAGCATTTATTTTCTTGTCTAAAATATCACAAGTGAAATTATCAAAAATAACTTTAAAACCTTTGTCAGAAAGTTGGCTAATGCTGAAGAGATTGTGCATGAGACTTTCAACTAAAACAACACTCTTAATTAAAGGAGATGAACTAATTTTTATATTACCTATACCAATGATTTTTCTCTTTGAATCATCTTCAAAGGTGACAGTGCCACCTTCATGATTACCTTAATAGTCTTGCAAAATTGTTCATGTCCCATGTTATGTGCCTTGAGCAACCATTATCAAAGTACCACCGCTCCTTATATCTTGGAGCCTCGGTGCGTACCTACATCAATTGATAAAGGTGTTGACTTTGATACTTAAATTTTCTTGGGTCCTAGCGTGTTAGTCTCATGAACCCAAAGATGATCATTTGAAACATTAAGTCTATTATAAGAAAACTTGGCAAAGAGACCTTTGCGGCCACAATAGGTACATGAGTACACTTGGCATATAAAAATGCATGATAAGCATGTGTAGAATGAGAATGTGATGTGTGTGTGGCATGGTGTGCATGATGTTGTGTGTAAGCATGTGAAACATGAGGAGTATGTGATTTTCTTTGAGTTTGCCTCTTAGGAAACATAGCCTCTAATCTAGCTTTATTAAACTCACATATTTTTAAAATGTTGCTCAAAGTATTAATTTATTTACAAAGTAGAAATCTTATTTTCATCAATAATGAAAAATTTTGCTTTGCAAGAGATTTTATGTGCATCAAAATTCTATTATGTCTTTTTAGGAGTGGAAGACAAATTTTCTTTTTCTTTAGAAATAAGAACAACTTATTTGAAGAAGTTCATTTTCTTTTTTATTTTTAAATATGTCTTTTTAAAAATCATAGTTATTTGAAAGTTCTTCATAAACTTCACTCAATTCATCCATAGACAATTTACATTCATCAAGACAAGATTTAGATGTTACCTTGGGTGTATTCTCATTAGCCATGAAACAGACATTAGCTATATCCGTCTCTTCTTTGGATTCACTTTCCGAGTCCCAAGTAGCTTTCAAGACCTTTTTTTTGTAAGGTTTCTTGGAAGTTGAGGGTTTGCTTTTGGTCTCTGAGTAATCAATAACGATGTATCCGAGTTTCTGGCAATTGTAGCAAACAACTTCTTGTCCTCCTTCCCTTACCATATTCTTCTATTGTTAAATTTAGCATTGTTGTACATCCTTCTAACATTCTTCACAAGAAAAGATAAATCTTCATCATCTTCTTGGTCATCATCCTCATCATTAGAGATGGTAGGAGTGAATTTGAAAGCTAGTAATTTCTTCTTTAGTGGTGCCTTCTCCTCTTTTGCTTTTCTTTCCATCTTATGGGTCTTGAGCTTACTAATAAGACCAATGAGCTCCATCTCTTCTTTGTCATTTAGCTCATTCAATGTTATGGCTTTGACTTTCCATAATTATGGAAGAGCGAATAATCTTCCTTACTTTTTGATCATTGTCAATAGATCACCTAAAGAAACAAGACCATTAGTGATTTTAGTAAACTTTGTGATCATGTCATCAATAGGTTCATTTCATTCATAGCAAAATTTTCATTGGAACACAAGAGATCAATCTTAACTCTCATGACTTGTGATGTCCCCTCGTGCGTGATAACTAAGTGTGACCAAATCTCTTAGGTGGATTTGCAATGAATTATCCTAACAATATCATCATCATTTAAGGCTTGAAGCAATGCATAAAGAACTTTTGCATTAGCATCAAATTCTTGGTGGCAATTTCAGACCACGGGTCTTCATCACCATCGGGTATACTAAAGAGTTTTGTTACCATCCTTACAACCCGGCTTCCTAAGGCTTGCAAGAACACTGTTAGGGGAAAGTTAAAGCCATCAAACTTGGGTGGAGTCTTAATACCTCCAGCCATGTAAGCCAGTGTAAAAAGCAAAATAGTGCAAATGAAATGATTAGCAAAAAAATCTCTCTATGGTGCCTAAGGTTCTGATACCAATTAAAAGTACACCAAAAAGGGGTGAATAGGTGTAGTTCTAATCTAGTGACAAATAATGCGAAATTAAAAATGAATGACTCAAACGGTCAACTCAAAATAAGAAGTGAAGTTGATTCCCTGTGAATTGCTCTAGAACTTCTCCTATATATTTCTTTAGGTTAGGAGTTGAGGTACTAAATTGCCTTCTTATTGAAATGAGTGAAACAGACAAGTAAGAATGATGAATATAATGCAAACAATGAATAGTAAATACAAGAGAAACAAAAAGACAAGTGCAAGCAATAGCAATCAAGTAAGAGCAAGTGAAAAGACAATCGCAAACACAAGAGATTTGTTTCGAGATTAAGTACAAGGCTCTACATCCCCTCTTTCACCCTGTGAAGGATTCATTATCCACTAAGGATCTTTAGCCTTGTACTTAATCTCGAATGTGGATAAAGGGGATGTAGAGCCTTAGTGGATAATGAATCCTTGTAAGACAAGTGCAAGCAAAAAGACAAATGCAAGCAATAGCAATCCTTCGCGAGGTCTGGCGGCGCCGGCGGGCAATCCGGGCTCCGCCTCTGATCGGGGCGAAACTAGCACTCAAAAAGTGTGTTTTATGAAATCAATGTAAAAGTTTTCGTATGCGTTAATGTTCCCTCGATACTTCCGTTATAGCATTGGCTCAATGGGTCGAATCCACAGGGATGGGAGGCGATAGAAACATTAACAGTTTTTATTCACGTTTTATGTTAACAGTTCTTCTTTGTTAAAGAAATAGAAAAAGAAAGTGAAAGAAAGGAAAGGAAATCCAGAATGTGGTGGGTAAGGAGAGCAATGAAAACCTCGATGTGAAAACAAAATAAGAAGTGGTTTGGAAAACAAATAGGAAGAAGATGAAGCTTGTGGTAAAGAAAATGAAAATAAAGACAAACAAAGAAGTGGTGAAAACAACAATGAAAAGATACTTTGAAAATAGTTTTTAAAGCAAGATAAAAGAAAACTCATGGCTACTAACTGCTAATTGCTCCACTAACCATGCTAACCTCTTAGTGATAGTTGCCTCACATGGATCCTTGGCCATCACTAGTCCTTGGCTTCAAGAGACAATACAAAGCATGGCACATAAGATTGATCTTCTACATTCAAACAACAAATCCATACCACGTAACAAGTTGCGAGCTACTGTTAAATCATCAAAACCGTTAGAGGTGAGCATGAAATAAAGTTAGCATTTGCAAGTTAGCAAGTTAGTGGGTTAGGTGTTGAATGTTAGAATGTTAGAATCCATCATCATGAGCCATCAATGGCTCTTGCAAGAGCAAGGCCTTGTGAGGCTATTAGATTCATGTGGATTATCAAGTAAGTGGTTAGATGGTTAGTGGTTAGTAGTTAATTGCCATGAGAAGAAGAGAAAAGTTAGCCAAGTAACATGTAGAAATGGAGGAGATTACATCGGAGAAGAAATGAGGCACCTTTACATAGATTGTCACCATCTATTACATCAATCCCTCTCTATCTCTCTCTGAATCTCTCACCCTACTACAAGATCTAAAAATGAAATAACATAACAAAATACAAGAAATGAAGAACACCTAACTACACTACACTAAAACATAGAAACCCTAGCCTAAATCAAAAACTGCTCCATTCTGGACCTATGCAGGGGTTTTTATAGGCGAAGGAGACTTCTGGAAGACGAGACGGGGCCACGCGTCAAAAATCGACGCGTGGCCCCACCAATGGGCCGCGGATCCACAGCTTTTGTCGTGGATCCGCGGCCAAACCAGGGAGTTAACTCCCTGGTTTTGGTACGGGGATCCGTCTTGGCTCTAGGAGCCTCTTGGTATATTCTATTTCTTATAATTTCGCCAGAATATTCGTCTGACGTGCGCAAAAGTCTAGATTCGACGTATCTTCTAGATGATCCCTTGCTTGGCCTCCACGAAATTCAGATTTAATTACCCTAAAAGGGGTTTAATTTAGCTCTTATTACTCATTTGCCCTTGAACTCTTGATTTACCTGCAATAGTGATCGGGGCGAAACTAGCACTCAAAAGTGTGAATTTATGAAATCAATGAAAAGCTCGTATTTGCTAATATGCCCTCGATACTTCTGTTATAGCATTGGCTCAACGGGTCGAATCCACGGGGACGGGAGGCGATAGAAGCATTGACAGTTTTTACTCACGTTGTTTGTTAACAGTTCTTCTTTGTTAAAAGAATTAGCAAAAGAAAGTGAAAAGAAAAGAAAAGAAAATAAGCATGTGGTAGGCGGAGAAGGCGATGAAAACGTCGATGTGAAAACAAAAGAGGAGTGGTTTGGAAACAAATAGGAAAGAAGATGGAACAAAGGTGAACTAAGAAGGCGGTAAAAACATCGATAGAAAAATTATAGAAGAGTTTTGAAAATAGTTTCTAAAACAAGATAAAAGAAACTCATGACTACTAACTACTAATTGATTCACTAACCATGCTAACCTCTTAGTGATAGTTGCCTCACATTTGATCCTGGCCATCACTAATCCTTGGCTTCAAGAGACGATACAAAGCATGGCAAATGAGATGGTTCTTCACATTCAAACTTGCATTAAGAACAAGCTAATACAAACATTAAATCATCAGACCATTGAAAGCAAGCATGAAATAAAAGAGAGTTAGCTTGGTTAGCAAGTTAGCAAGTTAGATGTTAGAACCCATCATCATGAGCCATCAATGGCTCTTGCAAGAACAAGGCCTTATAGAGGCTACTAGATTCATGTGGATTATCAAGTAAGTGGTTAGATGGTTAGTGGTTAGTAGTTAGATTGCCATGAGAAGAAAAGAAGTTAGCAAAGCATCATATAGAAGATGGAGGAGATTACATCGGAGAAGAAAGGAGGCACCTTTACATAGATTGTCACCATCTTTTACATCAATCTCTCTCTATCTCTCTCTCTAAATCTCTCAGCCCTACTACAAGATCTAAAAACGAAATAACATAACAAAATACAAGAAATGAAGAACACCTACTTACACTACACTAAAACATAGAAACCCTAGCCTAAAAATGAAAACTGCCTCGTTTAGGGCCTCTGCAGGGGTTTTTATAGGCATAGGAGCCTTCTAGAAGATGAGACAGGGCCACGCGTCGAAAATCGACGCGTGGCCCCACCAAAGGGCCGCGTATCCCTGGGTTTGGCAGAGGGTCCCCGTCGCTTCGAGAATGTTCCTGGTATATTCAGTTTCTGATGATTTCGCCCGAATATTCGTCTGACGTGCGCAAGAGTCTAGGTTCGACGTATCTTCTAGATGATCCCTTGTTTGGCCTCCACGAAATTTGGGATTAATTACCATAAATTGTGTTTAATTAAGATCTTATTACTCCTTTGCCCTTGAACTCTTGATTTACCAGCAATAGAGACCAAACACGGTTTAGACCGACAATTTATTCATAAATCGGTGGGAAAATGCGATATAATAATGCATAATCGTAGACTAATCACACCCCCACACTTATCTTTTGCTCGTCTCGAGCAAAACAAGAAAAGAAAAACTATACTACAGAGGTTATTACACCACTTTCGTAGGTGACGCGATTGCACTGAGCGTGTGCAACAAGTCGTTAAACCTCTAGGTTACCCAAGAGGAGGAGTTTTGTCTCCTGAGGGTTTTCAGTGGATTGCACCCACAAAATCCATAAAGAAAGAAGATAAATGTTAGTATTTTGAAAACACATTTTGAAAGGGAGACAAGTTTTCAAAATATTTTTGCAAAAATATAAGCGATCTCAGGCCATAAGTCCACCAAAAATTAATCTTTCTTAAACTTAGTCTCTATGCAAGATCTTATCTTCAATTAAGGTAAGAATTCAAAATTAGATTGAATATTTTATCCTTCATAAAACTTAGATAATATGCACTTTGTGATAGTGAAGATTTCTGGGATTTCAACTCTAACCATCAAGCCATTTATTTTTATATATATATATTTTCCTTTTTCTTCTTTTTTTCTTCCCTTAGTTTTCTTAGGCTTTCTAGTTCACCAATGTAGCGAGCCCATAACCTATGACTCCCAGACCAGACGGTTTTAGGGCACCAGATGAGAAAACATCCCTCGGGTTTAAGGCCTCGAGTAAACAAGGCCTCAAAACTAAGGGGGATTTATTTGTTTATTTTGACTACCGTTAGGCGTGAATAATCATGCTTCTTGAGGCATAATTATCCAGCTTAATAAGTGATGATTTTTTTATTTTCTTATTATTTTTTTCTTTTATTTATGGCATTTTAGGTCTTTGTTTCCATCCCAAAAATTGTGTAAGTGTGAAGTGCATACTATCTAAGGCAACAAAATTCAAGATAAAAATATCTCCCCAATCTTTTATGTTGGCCCAAAGGCCTTCCACCCTAGTTTTGATAATGATTAACTCATGTAGTTATGTTTACTAATAATCTTGTGTTGTTTAAGTTTCAGATCATTAACCAAGATATTAGTTGGTGATTAGCTTCAACAAGGAGTTTAGAAGCTTTTCATGGTGATTCCAGGGCCAAAGCATCAAGATCATACCTTCCCTAGCTCATGGATCAGGTGTTTGGGAGCAAGTCATCTTGAAGATGAAGATCATCAAGAAGACTTAGGTATCCTAGTTTAGTTTAGTGTGTTTTAGATCCATTTGTAAAGATAAGAATAGTTGATATGCTCAAGTGCACAATACACACACGTTTTCATGTTTGGATTTGGTTTCATGAATAGTTTGATCAAAACAAGTATACATGGTTTTTTATGTATATTAGATGTGTTCAATATACATACATGCTTCATATCTTAAGCAAACTTATTTTGATATGTCTATTCATGAGTTTTTAGGAAAATCAGATTTCCTATTGGAAAAATCAAGTTTGATAAAAATACAAGTTTTGGTTTTTGGTAAAAATTATAAAACACAAAAATAGTTCATATTAATTGATATTTGAGCTAAACTTTTTATCACATGTTTATATATCAATGCAAAATGATAAAACTATTTTTGGTATTTTTTCAAGACTTAAAAAGATTTTTAGAAAAATATTTTACACTGTTTTTCTGACCCAGATTTCTGTTTCAGGCTTCAACCAGTCGACTAGTCAAACTGACCTAGTCAACTTGGGGTGAAGTCGGTCGACCGGGCCGGTCGACCGACGTGCACAGATCTGTGCACGTTTGGCAGCACTGGGACGGTCAACCCGGGCGGTCGACCGGGTCTGAGAGCAATGCTCTCTGTTTGTTTGGGTCAACCATGCCGGCCGACCGTGTTTGCCCAACGGTCTCATTTCGGACCGTTGGCGGTCGACCGGGCCGGTCGACCGGGAGCCTGTCAGGCTGCCACATCAGCCTAACGGCTAGTTTTCTGATGGAGGTATAAATACCCCATCTCTTGGGCTGTTCTGAGTAGAGTTTTAAGAAGAAAAATTTCAGTGTATCTCTAGTGTTTAAACAAGTTTTTAAAATAGTTTTTGTGCTAAAAAGATTTCATCTCTAATGTTTTGGGTTTTTGGAAAATCAAAGAGAACTAGGTTTTTGGGATATTGTATTGGTTTTCATTTTCTATCATTTACAAGACATTTCCCAAGTAGTTTTTCTTTGTTGCTTGTTTCCAAAAACACCTTGATTCCACACTTGAGCTATCATACTATCCTAATCTATTAGGATCCTTGTTTTGTGGAAAAGAGAGAAAAGAGATTGTTTGAGGTTGTTGAGCCTCTATGTTGTAAACCCTCCTTCATTTGTGTATCCCTCTTTGGTAGAGGTTGATCGGAGTGGTATTGGTTTGGATCCCTCTTCAGTAGAGGTGATTGTGTTTGTATTGGCTACGGGCCTTATCCCTCTTCGGTAGAGGTGGATTGTGGTTGTATTGCCTCGGTGGCATTGGGAGAGGAGTTCGGTACTCCTATAGTGGATTGGAAGCTAACATTATTTTTATTCCATGCTTGTTCTTGCTTAGTTTGATGGTTTAAGTGTAGCTTGCACTTGTTTTATTGAGTTTGGATGTGATGAGTTATCTTATGGGTCATACTTTGAAACACTCTTGAACCAATGACTAGTGATGGCCAAGGATACATATGAGACAACTATCATTAAGAGGTTAACATGTTAGTAGAGCCATTAATAGTTAGTAGTCATGAGTTTTCTTTCCTTTTTACTTTATTTTAGAAATAATTTCAAAAATCACAAATATCTCTTTTATGTTCTCGCTTCTTCGTGTTTCACTGTACTCTTCTCTTTTTGTTCTTTGTTTTCTTTTATTTTTTGATTCTTTAAAATTTTAACACACACGTGAATATACCGGTAAAGCTTCTATCGCTTTCCATCCCTGTAGATTCAAACTGTTTAGCCTCTATGCTATAATGGAAGTATCGAGGAAGCCAAAGCACACACACTTTAACTCGTGATTTCAAAACATACACTTTTCGTGCGCGATTTTTCCCGATCAAATTTTGGTGCCGTTGCCGGAGAATTGGAGCGATTTGATTTCACATTTTTTTAACTTTTCTTCTTTGTTTTTGGTGTGCAGGTCAAATTGTTAGCATTGCAGTTACTTTTGTGTGATTGGGTAAATTCTTATATTATTATATTCTGTTGCTATTTTCTGTTACCTGTACACTATAATAATTTAAGAACTAAAATACAGAAATTGGATGCTTTAAAATGATTTAGACATTTGCATCTAGGTACGTGTCGATTTTCATTCCAATATACTATATTTAGTTCTTATGTTGTTGTGATCTTGATGGAGGTGTACATATTACATTGCATATAGCTTAAGAAAAACACGTGGGTGATTTACTCACCTTTTGTGTTCATTCTTATCTATATTGCACATTTATACGAATTAAAATTAAGGGCAAAACCCAACACAACACCAGGTAGGGAAGTCATTACCCTCCCTTAGTCCAAAAATCACCTCCCCACTCACACAATCCAAGCCTTAATAAAACTTGCTAGGCGTTGGCCCCTAAGGACATCTCAGACTCATTTAGGAGATTAACCTAAGGGAAAAATTGTTAAAGTTTGACTCTTGTCAAATCGGTGTCCAAAGTTAGGGGTTGAGAGGTGAAAACTCGAAGAACAGTGGTTTGATATAATTAGGACGTTGCTCTGGCATGGATACCTTCCACTGGTCTTACCCCTACCAGGCCGATTAACTTGTGGTTAGATTACTACAAGGTACCCCCCGTGGACAGTCTAACCAGTTAGGAGTCGTATAGGTCTAAGTCAACCCTAGCATATGCTTGTTTTCTTTTTCTTTATTTGTTTGATTCTTTGTTTGCTTGTTTTTTGTTTTATTTTTTTTGACATCTTTGTGTTATGGATTACAATTATAATTATTTCAATGAATATACTGATTCATACTTCACTCTGACCTCTTTTGACTTGGATATTACCAACCCGACATTTCATAACTCGAACCAACCAAGTATGTCAAATTGGTCTTATTCGAATCAATATATGCCCCAGTCCCAATACTATGAACAAGACTGGAATAATTATCACCACTTTTCACAGAGTCAGTAGGGATACAACTTTCCGTGTATTATGGTAAACCACCTTACCAACATTCAGCTTCATATACTCCTTTCTTGAACAACCATTAGAAGAACCAATTGACTGAAAAATGTAGATGGAAGCCTTAGAGGAACTCGAGCAATGAATTCAAAATCTAGAAGACTCAAAATCCCATCAAAGATTTTAAATCCAAGATCCTTACTCTATTTTCTAAGTCCCACAGCAAGAAGAACATACTGACTTAGAAAAGAGTACAGAATTTATGATTCAATTTCAAAGCGATCCTTTCAATATGATAGAAGTAAGACTTAGTCAATTGAAAAATATGTGTAGGAATAAGGAAACTCTTCCTACCTAATCTTTGACTATTCCTAATACTTCTAATCATATTGATGAACACAAAAAATTATGGAATCTTGAAGACTTTGACCAAGATTCAATTTCACCACAAAACCTTGAACTTGACCAATATCAACTGTTGACAAATTGGCAAGTTTCCATTTCAATGAAATTGAACTTGAATATGAATGTGAACCCGACCTACAACTTTGTGATTCAATTTTAATCTTTGAATCTATATTGACTCTGGCATCTTTACCCAAGTTAGATGATTGAGGTAAGACCTGCACACAAAAATAAAGAATTTCAGAACTAAGAATGAAAAGTGCAAGTTACTCAATTTTACCGTGATAGCAAGTGGCTATGCAGGTCGTGACCCACAAGGAGGGACTAGCGATGAAGCTTGTTTAGCAAGTTCTCTTTTAAGATACAAAGTTTGGTTAAAGTTCTTCTTTAGTTCTTTAAAAGAAAAAGGAAAAATTAAGTTAAAGTTGAGTTAGAAAGAAAGCGGTAGAATAAGAAGGTGGAGAAAGAAGAAGTGATTTGTACAAATGAGATTGAAAAGAGTGATAAAAGATTTGGTGAATTGTGATGTTCTAAACTAAAGATGAAAAGAAAAGAAAGAAAACCTAAAAATTACTTACCTCTTCAGTGCTCATATACCTTGTATCTGTTGCGATGACTTACCTTATCTTTGAAGGCGATCAAGCATGGCATATAGTATCTTCTCTATTCTCGATCTACACTACGAATAAAAGGGCAAACTATACTAGCAAGAGAAAGGTTGTTCATCACCATAGGCTATCAGGGCACTTGTAACGGCTAAGCAGTCTCGAGGCTATCAGATTCTCTTGGATTGCAACACATCAGAGGAGAGTAAAAGAAAACAGGAGTAAAGAAAGAAAAAGAAACTTTGATTCGATTCAAATAACAATGAAAGAAGAGATCACTTACACTGGTGTCACCTACAGTACATGCTTGCTCTCATTCCTCCATGAAAGTCATCTCTCCTCTCAATTACATAAAGAAAAGTAAAAATTACATAAAAAGAAAACTAAAAACCTAAGTTACAAACTACAAATTATCCTAAGTTCTATTCTCTGCTTCATCGTCCTCCTTGCCTTTGAGATTGCAGGTATTTATAGAAGAACTGCAGAGGTTAGAGGAGTATGAAGATAGGGAAAGCTGGCTATTTCTGAATCATCCCTTATCTCCAAACTTGATTTGATATTGATATTCAGTTCTGATCTGCAGTTTGTTGGCGTGTTGATTGCTGAATATCACTTACAAATAACAGAGTTAGAAATAGTGATCAACATAAGAGTTGTCGCTCTGTAAGTCCTCTTTCTGGATCATCTTGAATCATCGATTTGAGATTTAGTAGCAAAAGTTATGATTCAAATACTGAAATATATCCAGTCAGAATCTGAGTCAAACTTGCTTCATCTCATCCGTTGATCTTCTCTCTATCCATTTATCTCTCTGTATTTGATATTATCCTCGATTGATCTTTAGCTAACCTAAATGGATTTAAAGAAATCTAAATTTTACTGGTTTTCATTTGGTGTTATCTTTCTGATTTGCTCTGATCTTCAGCTGAACATTTGTCCTAATCTTGATTTGTTCTAGCTAGATCTGGGATCATCCTCAGCTAACCAAATAGATCCAGTTAAATCTGATTTTAACTGGTATTTATTTGGTTTAATCCTCTTTCTCTTCATTATTATCTTCTATAAAATAGACATTTAAGACAAAGAAATTAGCAGATTTATTACACGATAAATGTAAGAGTGTAATGAAAAGAATGCAAAAAATGTGTACGATCACACCCCCATACCTATCTTTTGCTCATCCTCGAGCAAAACAATAAAACTAAACCAAAGATTATTAGACCACTTTCGCAGGTCACGCGATTGCACTGAGCATGTGCAACAAGCCGTTAAACCTCTAGATTTTCCCTAGAGGACGAGTTTTGTCTCGTGAGGGTTTTCAGTGGATTGCACCCACAAAATCCATAAAGAAAGAGAAACAAAGAGTTAGTATTTTCAAAAAACATTTTGAAAGAGAAAAATATTTGAAATATAATTGTAAGTTTTAAGTAATGTATAAGTTATAGGAAAACTGAATTTTTATTCCTAAACTTAGCTTCTATTCAAAAATTTGTTATCAATCAAAATGAGGAGTCAAATTGTACTTCTCATCTAGTCTATTACTTTACCCTAAGTCATATGCACCTTGTGACCGTGAAAATTTTGACTAAGGGTTCATTAACTCTAACTCTTATACCTTATTTATTTATATATATTTTTTGGTGGTATTATTCCTTAGTTCTATTAGGCTTTCTAATCTGCCCATGTAACAAGCCTTTAATTGATGACTCCCAAACCAAACGGTCTCAGGGCACCGGGTGAGAAAACACCCCAAGGACTTAAGACTCGAGCAAATAAGGCCACAAAACTAAGGATTTTATTATATGACCCACTTTTAGGCGTGAATATTTATGCTTTATTAGGCACAAATACCCAGCTTAATCAGAGGATTTTTTTTATATTTTTTTCTCAAACTTATCTAATCATCTTTCGCATAAATATCAAGGCTTACTTAGGCCAAAGCACCTAGCTAATCAATAATTAGATTTGTTCATCTTTTATAGATATATTTTTTTCTTTTTTTATAAGGCATAAGAATCTTCGTTTTTTGAACCCTAAGTGTGTAAGTGTATGAAGTGTGCATATTTCTGTAAGGTAAAGATCAAGACTAAATTACTTTGACAAATTATCTTCCTAATTCTAAATCAAACAAATAATCTTATTTTGACCAAGTTCAAGAAATACTAATTTTGATTTTCCTGTTCCTTAAAATTGACTTAATTTCTTACAAAAAATATGTCAAATATTGTTTCTATTTTCAAAAGTTTTTAAAAGTAAAGAAAATGTTAATTTTTTTTATAAAAAGAAAAACCTAAGTTATGTTAGAACCCTCCCCCACACCTATCTCATGCATTGTCCTCAATGTATGAATTAATGCATAGATGCATGAAAAAGAAGACAGGGAAGGAAAATACTATCTTAAGGTGGTGGTTCCGGTGGTGGTCTGATTGGGTCAACCGTTGCTACCCAATTAAGATAATGTGGTAGTTCACGGAACCTACCTTTATTGACCTCTTTTCTATTTACATATTTACATTCCCAAATATGAATAGGATCATGAAAGATCCTATCGTGAAACTTACTTCCTTTACATGACCAGTCCTAGAAAATCATCACAGAGTCATCATGGTCTATACCTATATCCAACAAAAGAATGTGACTCGGTGGAATGGTTAACTTGGACTCAAGAATGATAGGTTCAAGAACCAATTCAAACTCGGGAAAATCGACTTGGGGTTCGAGAGTTAGTTTTGGTTCAAGCATTGAGTCTAAGTCCAAGAATTGATATTCACATTCTTTTCCCATTAATGGAATGTGACAAGCCAAAATTGGTGATTTAATTTCAAAATCTATGGGTACGGGAATAAATGTTGGCTCAGAAAATTTGTCCAAATTGGGTAAGAATACCGGAGTCAACATAGATTCGAAGATGAAAACTGAATCACAAAGTTGGGGATCGGGTTCACATTCATGATCAAGTTCAATCTCATTAAAATGAAAACTTGCCAATTCGTTAATGGGTTGATATTGGTCAAGTTCAAGGCTTTGTGGTGAAACTAAATCTTGGTCAAAGTCTTCAAGATACCATGATTCTTAGTTTTCATTAATATAGCTAGAAGTGTTAGGAATAGTCAAAGATTGAATAGGGAGAGTTTCCTTATTCCTACGCATGTTCTCCAATCTACTAATTCTTACTTCTATCATATCGAGTGGATCATTTTGACATTGAATCATGGTTTCCATACTCTTTTCTAAGTTGGCATGTTCTCCTTGAAAAATAGAGTAAGGATCTGTGACTTGAAAATTTTTATGAGATTTTGAGTCTTCTAAAATTTGAATACGTCGCTCAAGCTCATCTAAGGCTTCCATCCTCTTTTCCTAATCAATTGATTCTTCTAATGGTAGTTCGGGAGAAGGAATAAATGAAGCTGGATGTTGGTAGGGTAGTTGACAATATGACTCGGGGGAGTTGTATCCCCATTGACTCTGTGAAGAGTAGTGATGATTATTCCAGTCTTGTTCATAGTATTGGGACTGGGGCATGTAATAATTCAGATAAGACCAATCTGGCACACTAGGTTGGTTAAAATTATGATACGGCGGGTTGGTAAAATCCAAAAAAGAGGTCGAGGTGTAATATGGATTACCGTTAAAATTGAAAAAATTATTGTTATAATCCATATCACACAGGAAAAGTCAACACAAATAAAGAAAAATAAACAAATAAGTAAACAAATAAAAAGAAAAAATTCTAAACTAAGTTAGAGTAGACCTTTGACCTAGATGACTCCTAACTGTTTAGACTGTCCACGGGAGGTATAACGCAGATTTTGACCACAAGCTAATCAGCCAGGTCAGGGCAAGATTGATGGGAGGTATCCGCGCAAAAGCGACGGGCCTAATTAAGCCAAACCTCCAGCCTTCGGGGTTTCGCCCCTCAACCCCTTTCCTTAGACACTGATTTGGTAGGAGTCAAATTCTAGCACATTCTCCCTTAGCATAATCTACTAATTGAGTCCGAGATGTCCCTAGGACCAATGTCTACTCATTTTTAGTTAGGCTTGGGTTAATGAGTGAGGAGATTGTTTATGGGCTAAGGGAGGGTAATGACTTCCCCACCTTATCTTGTTTATAAGACAAGCCCTTAAGATTGATTTAGTGCAGTGTACAAGAAAAGCAACACTTAAGCAATGTAAACAATCCAAAAGTGTTCTTATACTAGATGCTATGCACATGTACTTTTGCTCTAGCACTCTTCAACAGTAATGAAAAATGTAAATGAATTAGACACGTGCTTAAATGCAAAGTCTAAACCGTTTTTAGCATTTAACAAGCATTATTTTACTGTTGAGGTTAGAAAGGAAGTACAGTGAGACAAACAAGAAAATAGATAGCTACGATATGAAACTTTGCACTATAGACAACCTGCAGAAAATATAGGTTAGTAGTTCACTCAGATTGCCACAGGATGTAGCAAATCTGAGGGCTTCTTGGCTCTGCTTTCTTAAGCAGAGTCCAAGGCCACTTATATGTCCACTGCAGCAAAAATTCCTTGTTGTCAAACCTGTACACCAAGAACAAAGAAAAAGTTAACCAAAAATATAAATCTAAAAAGAGAATAACTTACCGTCCCTCCCCGGCAACGGCGCCAAAATTTGATTGAGGTAAGACCTGCACACAAAAATAAAGAATTTCAGAACTAAGAATGAAAAGTGCAAGTTATTCAATTCTACCGTGATAGCAAGTGGCTATGCGGGTCGTGATCCACAAGGAGGGACTAGCGATGGAAGCTTGTTTAGCAAGTTCTCTTTTAAGATACAAAGTTTGGTTAAAGTTCTTCTTTAGTTCTTTAAAAGAAAAAGAAAAATTGAGTTAAAGTTAAGTTAGAAAGAAAGCGGGTAGAATAAGAAGGTGGAGAAATAAGAAGTGATTTGTACAAATGAGATTGAAAAGAGTGATAAAAGATTTGGTGGATTGTGATGTTCTAAACTAAAGATGTAAAGAAAAGAAAGAAAACCTAAAATTACTTACCTCTTCAGTGCTCATGTACCTTGGATCTGTTGCGACGACTTACCTTATCTTTGAAGGCGATCAAGCAAGGCGTATAGGATCTTCTCCATTCTCGATCTACACTATGAATAAAAGGGCAAACTATACTAGCAAGAGAAAGGTTGTTCATCACCATAGGCTATCAAGGGCACTTGCAACGGCTAAGCAGTCTCGAGGCTATCGGATTCTCTTGGATTGCAACACATCAGAGGAGAGTAAAAAAAACAAGAGTAAAGAAAGAAAAAGAAACTTTGATTCGATTCAAATAACAATAAAAGAAGAGATCACTTACACTGGTGTCACCTGTAGTACAAGCTTGCTCTCATTCCTCCATGAAAGTCGTCTCTCCTCTCAATTACATAAAGAAAAGTAAAAATTACATAAAAAAAACTAAAAACCTAAGTTACAAACTACAAATTATCCTAAGTTCTATTCTCTGCTTCGTCGTCCTCCTTGCCTTTGAGATTGCAGGTATTTATAGAAGAAATGCAGAGGTTAGAGGAGTATGAAGATAGGGAAAGCTGGCTATTTCTGAATCCTCCCTTATCTCCAAACTTGATTTGATGTGGATATTTAGTTCTGATCTGCAGTTTGTTATCGTGTTGATTACTGAATATCACTTATCAAATGATCGAGTTAGAAAAGTGATCAACATAAGAGTTGTAGCTCTGTAAGTCCTCTTTCTGGATTATCTTGAATCATCAGATTTGAGATTTAGTAGCGAAAATTATGATTCAAATACTGAAATGTATTCAATCAGAATCTGAGTCAAACTTGCTTCATCTCATCCGTTGATCTTCTCTCTATCCATTTATCTCTCTGTATTTGATATTATCCTTGATTGATTTTTAGCTAACCAAAATGGATTTAAAGAAATCTGAATTTTACTGGTTTCCATTTGGTGTTATCTTTCTGATTTGCTCTGATCTTCAGCTGAACATTAGCCCCAATCTTTGATTTGTTCTAACTAGATCTGGGATCATCCTCAGCTAACCAAATAGATCCAGTTAAATCTGATTTTAATTGATATTTATTTGGTTTAATTCTCTTTCTTTTCATTATTATCTTCTACAAAGTAGACATTTAAGACAAAGAAATTAGCAGATTTATTACACGATAAATATAGGAGTGTAATGAAAAGAATGCAAAAAATGTGTACGATCATTAGACCTATTTTCTGAGCCAACATTGATTCATGTATCCATAAATTTTAAAATTAAACCACTTCTTTTAGATTTTCACACTTCATTGATGGGAATAAAATGTGAAATTAAATTCTTTGATTTGGACTCAACCCTTGAACCTAAACTGACTCTCGAACCCAAAGTTGATTTTCTCAAGTTAGTATTGGTTCCCGAACTTTTCATTTCAAAACCCAAATCATCCATTCTACAAAAATACATTCTATTGTGGGACCAAGGTATTGACCAGAATGACTCAGTGATGATCTTCTAAGATTGGTCATGTAAAGGGAATAATTTTCATGATGGAATTTTTCATGATCCTATTAAAATTAGGAATTGTAAATATGTAAATAAAAAAGAGGTCAATAAAAGTGGACTCCGTGAGCCACTACATTATCTTGATTGGGTAGCAACGCTTAGCCCAATCAGGCCACCACCGGAGCCGCCACTATGAGATAATTTTTCTTCCCTTTCCATTTATTTCATGTATATACACATTCACGATGCATTAAGGACAATGCATGAGATAAGTATGAGGGAGGATTTACTAACATAGTTAGTTTTAAATTTTCTTTCTTTTACACTTCTTTTAAGAAATTTTTAGATTTTTCTTTTGTATAAAAACTCTTTTCTTTTTTCTTTTTATAAAACTTTTTGAAATAAGAGAAATAATTTTGAGTTTTTTTAAGAAAATTAAGATTATCTTAGGAATTAGGAAGACCTAAATTTTTGAATTTTTATACGAGTTAAAATAATAGATCTTGTTTAAATTTTAGGATAAGAAAGTAAGATTAGAAAGATAATTTGATCTTGAATTTTTTGCCTTAGATATATGCACTTCACACTTACACAATTTTTGAGATTGAAACAAAGTCTAAAAATGCCATAAAAAATTAAAAAAAGTGAAATGATGATTTTAAAATCACTTATTGAAGTTAGGTACTTATGCCTACGGAAGCATGATTATTCACGCCTAAATTGGTGGACAAAAAAAAATAATCCTCTTTAGTTTTGTGGCCTTATTTACTCGAGTCCTTAAGCCCGAGGGATATTTTCTCATCTTGTTCCCAAAAACTATCTGGTTTGAGAGTCACCGGCTAAAGGCTCACTACCCGGTTAAAAAAGAAAGCCAAAGAAAACTAAGGGAAGAAAAAAAGAAAAAAAAATAATAATATAAATAAATGGCATGAAAGTTAGAGTCGATATCCCAAAAATCTTCATTATTCACAAAGTGCATATGTTCTAAGAGTTTTATGAAAGATCAAAGAATCGATTCAATTTTAAATTCCTACATTAATTTATAACAAGATTTTGCATTTAGACTTAGTTTAAGGAAGAATAATTTATGGTTAACTTATGACCTTGGATCACTTAAATTTTCGCAAAAATATTTTAACATTTTTCTCTATTTCAAAATGTGTTTTCAAAATACTAACATTTAATTTCTTTCTTTTATGAATTTTGTAGGTCTAATCCGCTGAAAACCCTCAGGAGACAAAACTCCTCCTCTAGGGAAACCTAGAGGTTTAACAACTTGTTGTACACGCTCAATAATTTTCTTAGTTTTCTATTTTAGGATTATCTCTAGGTTTAACGACTTGTATTAGGGTTTGTGGATATTTCTAGGATTTTTCTGTAATTTTTAGAAATTATCTGGGTATTATTAGGTTTTTTCTGTGTTTAGGGACAAACTGTATATTTTTAGGAATTTTCCTATATTTTTGAATTTAATTGTATATTTTTAGAAAGTTTTTGTGCATTTAGAAATTTTCTATGTATTTTAAGGAATTTTTTGAGTATTTAGCAATTTCCTCTGCGTTTTTTTAAATTACCTATATTTTTTTGGAATTACTGTATATTTTTAGGAATTATTTGTATTTTTGTATATCTTGGTACTAACATCTTTAGCAGGTACTTACTTGGCCTTCTGATCCTATTAGACCTTCTGGTCTCTCTCATGCCCACTTCCCTCGAAAGAGAGTGCGCTTAGACCTTACGGTCTCTCTTTTGGCACTCAACGCCATTGATTGTTATTTATGCGCTTGCTTGTATGCACTAAAATCATTTTATGCAGGTATTCAGTTGGCCTTCTGGCCATATTAGACCTATGGTCTTTACAGCCCACTTCCATAAAAGCGGGTTCACGGTCTCTCGGCTTCGCCAGATTGACATACTTAGCGCTTAGCGCTTTAACATTAAAGTCGCCTAGGCGAAATGCTGCTGGATTTCAGACTCGCAACTTAAGCCGAATCATTCCCGTAGCTCTGTCGAGCGCTTTAGTGATTAAACACTATTTGCTGTTTGTGCCTCAAGCACTGCTTGCACCACTTTGTTTGTGCGCTTAGCCATAACACTGTTTTTATCATAATATTATAGTTGTGAAGAGTTTGAAATACCTTATATGATATATTCCTGAAATACGTTAGATGCTTGCAAGCTGTCTGACATCTGATAGTATTGATACTACATTATAACTGATTACAGATAATGACATTAAATACTAATACAATACTGACTTGACTGAACAATATCATTTACATTTGACTATATATCAGACTTGGTATTAACACGTGATACGGTACCATGATTTTTGAAGCAAGATAAATATTCCTGATTCGGTACCGTGAATTCTGAACAGATTAAAATACAAGATTCACAGATATTGCTTTTGTGGGGATATTATTGAACTCCTAATTACTGAATACTGCATTACTAAATCCAGAACAAAGATATACTGATACTATTGTTTTGGTGCGTGAAACTAAGTGCCACGTGGGACAAGTACCTACGGAGGCCACCTCTAGAATCTCACATCTCTCATGTTACTGTTTTTCTGCAAATCAGTATCATGAAGCCCAACTGAAAATAATCCTGAATACATATAAATATAATAAAGATAAAACTTACACTGGGGCGGAGGAAACTGATGGTTTTCAATATGTACACGTGTTTATTGCGGTTTGCGCAACTCTTGTTCCGAATCCACCTGAGGCCAAAGGGGACTGGGTGGGGTGTTCTGGCACCCATATACTGATTTCATTCCTATTTTAAAGGCATACAAATAAGACCCTTCGGCTTAGCGGTCGGTTCTGGAGGCCAGACCCAGATACTCCTAAGGCCGTTGTCCCGGGTATGCACGGGGCCCACTATAATATAGTTCATTGACTATCCCATCAATTTTGAATAACCTACCTTACTCTACTCTGATGTGGATGTATGTGAACTGGGATGCTGAAGCATGTACCTAAACATCTTAGTAGGACAAGTTCTAAAAAAAATAATGATAATACAATTGACTTGACTACAACACTGATTATACTGACTTCAATTACATGTGACACCAATATTATATATATGTCTGATTTACTTTCAAAACATTAAAAGTACAAAATATTTCTTTCATATGACATCTAAATTGTATTTAAATTGTACTTCTATTAGTTACATATCCATGCCAAAGTTATGCTACACTTCTTATATGTCTATATTTATTCTGTACACCATTTGGCTTCTTTTATGTACTCGTTTAGGTTACATTTCTAATAACCCCTGGATCCATATGCCCAGATCCTAAGACTTGGAGCGAGGAGAATCCCACTCTAGCATATCAGACTTATCTTGAAGAGGAGGCGGCTCTTCAGTAGCTCTTCCTGACCACTTTGTAGTCCTCAGCATCTTTGCCTCCCAGATACATTGCGTAAGCTCCTTCCCAGTATTTTTTGGGTTCACATGTACATCCGTATTTTGTATCACCAGGATTCTGTACAAACTTTTGTATTGTGAACATGTATTGTAAAATAACTATGTATTTGTACTGTAAATATTGGAATGTATAGTACTGTTATGCTTTCGTGTTGGCCCAGAGGCCTTCCACTCTAGGTTTGATGATGATTAACTCATGTAGTTATAGTTTACTAATAATCTTGTGATGTTTAGTTTCAGATACTTAACCAAGATATTAGTATTTGATTAGCTTCAACAAAGGTGTTTTGGATCTTTCACATGGTGATTCAAGAGCCCAAGCGTCAAAGTTCATATCTAGCACTCGTTGGAGTCAAGCTCGGTGGATCACATTTAGATCGAGTCGACTTGGAGACGACGCTCTATAAGAAGACTTCGGTACATTGTTTAGTTTATAGTTTAGATCTATTGTTAAAGATTAGATAGTGCGATATGCTCAAGTTCACAACACACACACACACACTTGTTTAAGTTTCATGTTTTGGCTTTCGGTTTTTGGTTTAACCGATCTTGGTTTTCATGAATAGATAGAATCAAAACAAGTTTACATGGTTTAATGCATATTAGATTTGTTCTATATACATCTATACTTCAACTATTTAAACAAACTTAGTTTGATAGTCTATTTCATGAGTTTGGTGTTTTGGTATTTTAACAAAACGTATTTTTGGATTTTAAGTCAAAAATATTGATATATATCTTTCATATATATTAGATTATATCCATATATTATATGCCTCAAAGTTGTTTCAATATCATGTTTTTGTATTTGGATGAGTTTTGGACAAAACGATTTTTCAATTCAAAAATCCAAGTTTTGAAAAATACGGATTTTGATTTTCGGCAAAATTTATAAGTCACAAAAATGGTTCAAATTGTTTGAAATATGTGTTGAATTTTTCACACATGTTTGTATTTCAAAGAGAATTTAAGAACTTATTTTTGTGGATTTTTAGAGAATTTATGAGATTTATTTGGTAATTAAAACCCAGTTTTCAAGTTCTGAATTTAGCCCTGCCAGGCTCTGGCGGTCGACCGGAGCCAGGGCCGGTCTACCGGAGCCAGGGCCGGTCTACCGCTTACAAGGATGTGCACGCAGCCAGCCTTTTAGGGCGGTCGACCGACTGAAGTCAACCCACTCTCGGGTTGGCCCGGTCGACCGGGCAGTCGACTGGCCAGAGTGCCGTTGCTCTCTGGTTCTGGGCACGGTCGACCCGGCGGTCGACCGGCAGGCTCAACGGTCAGAAATTTGACCGTTGGCCGGTCGACCGGCCGGTCGACCGGAAGGTCAAAACAGACCTTTCCTGCTGCCAATGGGCAGATTCTGATTGGGGCCTTTATATACCCCATCTCTTGGCTGTTTTGGTAAGAATTTTTAGAGCAAAAATTTACTTCTTCTAGCAAGTTTTTAAAGAGTTTTTAGTGCTTAAAGATTTGATCTTTTTTTTTTTTTAAAAGGGGTTAGAAAATTAAAAAAAAAAGAAAAGTCTTTGGGAATTAGTTTGATCTTCATTTTCAATTCTATCTAGAGCTTTCCCTAAAGTTTTTCTTTGAGTTTTTGATTTCCAAACTCTTTATTTTTCACACTTGAGCTTATCTATCTATCATATTTATTAGGATCTTTGTTTTTGTGAAAAAATTAGTTTGTAGTTGTGAAAACCACCAAAGTTGTAAACTTCCTTCATTGTGATATCCCTTTAGTGAGAGGAGATTGATTTGGTATCCCTTTATTGTGATGAGGTGATTGTGGAAGTTGTGGTTAGCTCCCTCTAGTGAGAGGTGGAGATTGTGTTTAGCTCCCTCTAGTGAGAGGTGGAGTTTGTGTTGGAATCCCTCTAGTGTGAGGTGATTGATTTGTATTGGCTAAGTGCCTACCCCTCTTGTGTGAGGTGGATTTTGTGTTAGTTATGCCTTGCCTCTGTGAGAGGTTGTATTTGGTTGAGAGAGGAGTTGTGTACCTGTTATTTGTATTGCCCCAAATCCTCAATGGAGCTTCCCTGTATAGGAAGTCCTGTATAGACGAGTTAGTGGAAATCCTTCTGTGTGAAGGCGGGGACGTAGAGCTGGGTGCTCGAACCTCGAAATAAATCTCGGTGTTTGCGTTTGATCCATTGACTCTAACTCTCTCTATTACTTTGAGCATTGCATCATATTGCCATATCATATATATACTTATGTTGTTTGTGTGCCCCTCACTTGTGTTTAACCACGAGAGCTTCATATAGCACCTCAACTCTTATTCAGAGGAATCAAGAGGAGTTAGTCTAGAGCCCTTCACCGGGAATTCGGCTACACTCTTGGTTACATTAAGTGTGTTGCAATTTAGTTTTTAATTTTTGCATTTTGTTCTTTAGATTAGCCGTACACCTATTCACCCTCCATCTAGGTGTACTTACAATTGGTATCAGAGTCTACGCTCCTGATATTAGGTTTAACCACCTAGGAGTGTGATCTTAGTTTTGCTAATCTAGATTTGCTTTTGCACATATATTGTTTGCACACACTCATGGACTTCATGACCCCATCTATGTTTGATACTTCCAACATTATTGTTTGGAAGGCTAGGATGTCCATGTACTTGAAAACTCTAGGCTTGCATATTTTTCTTGCCGCTACCAAGAAATCTTATCTTGGTAATAGCAAACATATAGAGGCCAATGCACAAGCCCTTGAGGCACTTAGAAACACGCTTAATAAAGAATATCTTTCTATGGTTTCTAACTGTGATTCCGCCTTTGCAGTGTGGAACACGTTGACCTCTTCCAAGCTTCAAACGCCAACCATTGTGGGGGATGAATCTAGTGGAGAATTCGAGCAACAATGCTACATGGTCCAAGAGAATGGCTCCCTTGAGGCATATTCGGAATCTCAATTAGATGGTGATGAATCTAGTTCTTCTTGTGATGATTATGTTGATCCAAATGCTTTGAATGAAGAACTATCAATTGTATGTGAAAATTGTTAGAAAAATATAAAATTTTGAAAAAAAACTTGTAAATTAAATAAAGAAAATGAGGATTTGTTTTCAAAGCTTGAGATTGCTTTGCAAGAAAGGGATGAGATTTCAAGTGAACGTGACTCACTTAAATCTCAACTTGATCTTGCTCTAAATGAAAATAAGATTTTGAAAAATAAAAATGATTGTGAAAATGTTTTAAAAAAATGAGGCTTTATCTTTAAAAGTTGATTTTGTTGTAAAAGAAAATGTTTCTTTAAAAAATAAAATTGATTTGATTTCACAAGAATTGGAAGATTGTTTAAACAAAATGTTTCTTTAAAAAATGATATAGATTCACATGTTTGCCATGCTAGTGTAGCTTCTTCATCTAGCTTACTTATTGCATGCACTTCTTCTAACATTGAAAATGACATATCTATGCTTAAGAAGAGTGTGGATTGTTTGGGCTCCACTTTGAGCCATTGTGCCATGAACTATACACGGTTGGAATCTATGTTTCGAAAGAAACAAGTTCCATTTATGCATGCACACAAACCACATCATACACATGCTTCCCATGTTCACTCCCATAATACGATGTATGCTCATGTGTACACTTGTACACATTGTGACGTAAGGGCCACCTTGCTAAATTTTGCTATGATAAGTTACATGATTCAAATTTAGCAACTAAGTTTGTTTGGGTTAGGAAAGGAACTAACCCCCATGGACCCAAAAAAGTGTGGGTACCAAAATTGAAGTTAAACATACACAAGAAAAACATGTCAAAAATAACATACACCATGTCTCCAAAATCCACCCCTATGCTATTTGATGTAGGTGTGGACTCTCGCTTGACGTGAGAGTAATGGTGCCTTGAGGTGGACGCGTTCCGAGCCTAAAGATGACATAGTGGATGCATCACTTTCAAGGGGAGTTTGGTGGGAGGACCACCTTGTTTTGGAGACATGAAGAGTTGCCCTCATGGTTTTGGTAACTATCTCTTACTCCTTATTTATGTTTGCATGCTTTTAGATCATTCATTTATAGCATGTTTTGTTTTAATGCTCATCATGCCATATGCCATGCTTATTAGACTATTGTCGTACATGATTAGTATTTGAGATACCCATGTTTATATGGACCCATATTTAGTGTTCTCACTTTAGTTTAACTAATGTGCATGTTCTAGATTTAATTCATGGGCATTTGCCATTATGAACATATGAGTTTTTATTTTGATTTCTAAGCTTCATGTTTTAATTACATGTTTAGATATTAGTTTTCATTAAAACTTGGATATATACTTGTACAACTAGTGAGCCACAAATAGATTATTATATGTTTGTGCTTGAACGCTCATTTGTACCCATTAGATGTACTAGTATAGTCTAGTTTTGATGATTCATTTATTTGACTTGTATTCTCATATTGCACATGCTTTTCATGTTTATATGTTTAGCTTCATGTATATGCCTATTTTGTCAAAACTTAAGATATACATGTATACCCCTTTGAGTCTTTTTGCCTTTCATGCAAATCTTTATTATGGACTCAATTGTGTTTAGGGATATGTATGTATACTTTTAGTTTAGACAAAACATACATATACCTTGAAGCCTATTTGACTTTGATGTTTTCATGCTTTGACAAGGAATTTCATAATTGAGCTAAATTGACTATTTTCATGATTATGTTTTTCACATAACTTGTACACTCATATTATTTGATATTTTCTCATGATTTTGTTTTCATGAGTACAATTTGTGCTATACAGGTTTTGAGTGTTTGGTGATCATGTGATTTACATGTTTTTCATGAAATATATTTTTATTTTATTCCTTGTTTGAAGGATTTCATACTAGTTTACAAAATTTTCATATAACTAGGTCGTAATCTTCATTATGGTAGAGTTTTTTCAAACATACTATATTTTCAAACTTATTTTTGAAAACCCCTACCCATTCAAGGGCGGTTGGTTGGGCGACCATGCCTTGTATGCTTATTATTGAAAATCCTTTTAAACATGTGCATAAAATGGGTGGTAGGAAATATGAGTTATACACTTGATCTTATTATGTTTTCGATTGGTATCATTGGATCTTTTCAAGTAGTATCACTATTGACATTCTTTTTGTATACTCATATATGTTTTTATATATGTATGTTTAAACTTCAAATCGTATCAATTTCGATTGGTATTCAATTTTCGTACATATATATATGTTTTATTTGTGCTTACTATATCTCTATATCTTTGAGCACAAATTTTGGTTATGCTAAGCTTGATTTCTTAAATTGCTATTATATTTCAATTGATTAATTTTCAATTGGTATCTTATACAAGTTTATGCATCATTTTATTTGGTATTTCATAAAGAGGGAGAAAATTCGTATTTCACTTTTTAATTGATTTTGTTTACCTTTCGTATTTTACTCCCACACTTTATGTTGAAAAATGATTGAAAAATGATATTGATTATTTTTGGTATCATATGCTCCTAATGAAAAATTACTTTCTATTGGTACTAATCTTTACAATTGATATCAAGATTACATATATGTTTACATCATTCAATTGATATCAAAATCTTTGGTTGAATTCTTCAACATGTTTCATTTACTTTCAATTGGTATAATATAGACATGTTTATTTAAATTAAAAATATTTGTTTTATGTACTTTCAATTGGTATGTTTTATTTATTTTCAATTGATATCATGATGCACTAAATTGATATATTTTTTTTCAATTGGTATCATAATGTTTTGATTTGTTTTCACCCCTTATTGATATTTTTTTGTTTAAGACAAAAGGGGAAGAACATTGTTTTATTGTTTTCTTTGACCCCTTTGTTGATGATTGACAAAAGGGGGAGAAGTATTTGAGTTTATATGCATGTTTTTTATTGTTTATTTGTAAGTTTATACCAAAGTTTGTTTCATATTGGTATCAAAAAAGTTTGTTTGATATTTTAATATTTTGTTGATATTGGTATCAAGAGAACATATTTTGTTGTTTTGTTTTATTAGTATCAAGTACTTTTGTTAAAATTTTTATTGTTGGTATCAAGAGATTTTATTTATTATCTTTCAATTGGTATCAAGAGTTTTTATTGATTGGTATCAAAAGTTTTTATTGCTTTTATTGATAAAATTTTTCAAATTGAAATTTTTATTGGTATCAAGAGCAATTATTTAAAGAACATGTTTATTTTAAAAAGGAAAAGGAATTTATTTTAAAAATTTGGTATCAAGAGCATGTTCATTTCATTGTTTTATGCAAGTTGATGCATATTCATGTTTTGTATTCATTGCATATATTTATTTTTTATTGTTATGCATGAGTTAAGGGGCAGCTTCTTTGAAGCTTAACTTTAATCCATGCATATATAACTCCATGAGTTTTGTCATCATCAAAAAGGGGGAGATTGTTGGCCCAGAGGCCTTCCACTCTAATTTTGATGATGATTAACTCATGTAGTTATAGTTTACTAATAATCTTGTGATGTTTAGTTTCAGATACTTAACCAAGATATTAGTAGGTGATTAGCTTCAACAAGGGTGTTTTGGAGCTTTCACATGGTGATTCAAGAGCTTGAACATCAAAGTTCATATCTAGCACTCGTTAGAGTCAAGCTCGGTGGATCACGTTTGGATTGAGCCAACTTGGAGACGGGGCTCTGCAAGAAGACTTCGGTACATTATTTAGTTTATAGTTTAGATCCATTGTTAAAGATTAGATAGTGTGATATGCTCAAGTTCACAACACACGCACTTGTTTAAGTATCATGTTTTGGTTTTCGGTTTTTGGTTTAACCGATCTTGGTTTTCATGAATAGATAGAATCAAAACAAATTTACATAGTTTAATATATATTAGATTTGTTCTATATATATATCTATGCTTCAACTATTTAAACAAACTTAGTTTGATAGTCTATTTCATGAGTTTGGTATTTTGATATTTTAACAAAACGTATTTTTGGATTTTAAGTCAAAAACATTTATATATATATCTTTCAGTATATTAGATTATATCCATATACTATATGCCTCAAAGTTATTTCAGTATCATGTTTTTGTATTTGGATGAGTTTTGGACAAAACGATTTTTTAATTCAAAAATCCAAGTTTTGGAAAATACGGATTTTGGTTTTTGGCAAAATTTGTAAGTCACAAAAATGGTTCAAATTGTTTGAAATATATGTTGAATTTTTTCACACATGTTTATATTTCAAAGAGAATTTAAGAACTTATTTTTGTGGATTTTTAGAGAATTTATGAGATTTATTTGGTAATTAAAAACCCAATTTTCAAGTTTTGAATTTAGCCCTGCCAGGCTCTGGCGGTCGACCGGGCCGGTCGACCGGAGCCAGAGTCAGTCGACCGGACAGGTCGACCGACAAGCACAAGGATGTGTACACAGCCAGCCTTTTAGGCCGGTCGACCGAGCGGTCGACCGACAAAGTCAACCCACTCTCGGGTTTGCCCGGTCGACCGGGCGGTCGACCAGCCAGAGAGCCGTTGATCTCTGGTTCTGGGCACGGTCGACCGGCAGGCTCAACAGTCAGAAATTTGACCGTTGGCCGGTCGATCGGCCGGTCGATCGGAAGGTCAAAACAGACCTTTCCTGCTGCCAACGGGCAGATTCTGATTGGGGCCTTTATATACCCCATCTCTTGGCTGTTTTGGTAAGAATTTTTAGAGCAAAAATTTACTTCTTCCAGCAAGTTTTTAAAGAGTTTTTAGTGCTTAAAGATTTGATCTTTATTTTATTTTAAAAGGGGTTGAAAAATTCAAAGAAAAGAAAAATCTTTGGGAATTAGTTTGATCTTCATTTTCAATTCTATCTAGAGTTTTTTCCTAGAGTTTTTATTTGAGTTTTTGATTTTCAAACTCTTTATTTTTCACACTTGAGCTTATCTATCTATCTTATCTATTAGGATCTTTGTTTTTGTGAAAAATTAGTTTGTGGTTGTGGAAACCACCAAAGTTATAAACTTTCTTCATTATGATATCCTCTAGTGAGAGGAGATTGATTTGGTATCCCTCTATTGTGAGGTGATTGTGAAAGTTGTGGTTAGCTCCCTCTAGTAAGAGGTGGAGATTGTGTTTAGCTCACTCTAGTGAGAGGTGGAGTTTGTATTAGAATCCCTCTAGTGTGAGGTGATTGATTTGTATTGGCTAAGTGCCTACCCCTCTTGTGTGAGGTGGATTTGGTGTTGGTTGTGCCTTGCCTCTGTGAGAGGTTGTATTTGGTTGAGAGAAGAGTTGTGTACTCCCTATTATTTGTATTGCCCTAAATTCTCAGTGGAGGTTCCCTGTGTGGGAAGTCCTGTGTGGACGAGTTAGTGGAAATCCTTCTGTGTGAAGGCGGGGACGTAGAGCTGGGTGCTCGAACCTCGAAACAAATCTCGGTGTTTGCGTTTGATCCATTAACTCTAACTCTCTCTATTACTTTGAGCATTGCATCATATTGCCATATCATATATATGCTTGTGTTGTTTGTATGTGCCTCACTTGTGTTTAACCACGAAAGCTTCATATAGTACCTCAACTCTTATTCAGAGGAATCAAGAGGAGTTAGTCCAGAGCCCTTCACTTGGAATTCGGCTACACTCAATTGTTACATTAAGTGTGTTGCAATTTAGTTTTTAATTTTTGCATTTTGTTCATTAGATTAGCCATACACCTATTCACCCCCTAGGTATACTTACATTTCGTACTCTGACTATTGTACTGTGTTGATGCTTAACGCATATATGTACGAGTATTATACTTGGCGTATATACGTTGCAACAGCATTTTCGTACCTGGTGGGAGGGTGTTACAGAGGATGGTTGGGTGACTATGTCTTGTATGCAGTGACTATTCATTTGACATGTGCATGTTAGGATGATATCAATGAGTTATACACACAATCTTCATGATATTTGATTTTTGTATGCTCATTATTTTTTATCGATATATGTATGTCTCATATTTCCAGTGATACTAAATTTTCATTATTATCATACGTATATATGATTGATTGATCCAATAACTCTAACTCTCTCTATTACTTTGAGCATTGCATCATATTGCCATATCATATATATGCTTGTGTTGTTTGTATGTGCCTCACTTGTGTTTAACCACGAAAGCTTCATATAGTACCTCAACTCTTATTCAGAGGAATCAAGAGGAGTTAGTCCAGAGCCCTTCACTTGGAATTCGGCTACACTCAATTGTTACATTAAGTGTGTTGCAATTTAGTTTTTAATTTTCGCATTTTGTTCATTAGATTAGCCATACACCTATTCACCCCCTAGGTATACTTACATTTCGTACTCTGACTATTGTACTGTGTTGATGCTTAACGCATATATGTACGAGTATTATACTTGGCGTATATACGCTGCAACAGCATTTTCGTACCTGGTGGGAGGGTGTTACAGAGGATGGTTGGGTGACTATGTCTTGTATGCAGTGACTATTCATTTGACATGTGCATGTTAGGATGATATCAATGAGTTATACACACAATCTTCATGATATTTGATTTTTGTATGCTCATTATTTTTTATCGATATATGTATGTCTCATATTTCCAGTGATACTAAATTTTCATTATTATCATACGTATATATGATTGATTGTGCATATTTAACAATAGTCATACATGTTTTTATAGCACAAATTATATGTGTGGTCGGTCGACTGCCCGGTCGACCAGACGTCAGTTTCAACCTATATTAATTGTTTTCAAAACCCTAGATCTCCAGCTCCTCTTCCATCTTCCTCTTGCTGTCAATTCCTCTCCTCAACCCACTCATCACTTTTTTCAAAATTCGGCCATAAAACCTAAAAAATTCTCAAATTTTTTTTTTGATTCTTCATTTTGTGGTGGAGCTCCTCTTCAATTTATGGTTAAATTTCTCAATCTCACTTTTTTTTTCAGTTTTTCCTTTTCAATCTCAGTTCTTTCAATTTTCATTTGTTTTCTTGCTTGATTCATCATGTCTTCTAAGAGATCTAGATCTGATAGACATGACAGATCCAAGAAATCTGATCATAACGCCAAACCATTTAATTTTGGTCCATTTGTTTTCTGAGAGTGCTACATATAACACACTATGCTTTGTACAAGTAGATTATATCCGGTAGATCGGTGTTCTCAATAATTTTGAACATCTCCAAATTCTAGGGCAAACCATATTGAGTACTTTGTCTCTATGAAAGAACAAGCCTACCCTAAACTTGTAGCCTTGTTTTATTCAAACTTGTCCTTTGAAGACAATGTGCTTTATTCTAGGGTTGGATGCCATGACATGAAAATTCCCATAAGAGTCTTTGCTCGCGTACTTCATCTCTCATTCGATGGTGCCGACATCCATGACTATGATTTAGAAGATTTTGAACATTCTGAAAATGAATCTCCTCACGCTACATCCCATTTGGTTCACAATGATGATAACTCTGCCTTAGTCAAGAATGAAGTGAAGTATTATACTCTCACTGTTTAAGTTCTCGCCGAGATCAGTTTCTACAACATCCTTCTCAAATCGGGTGAATACTGCTCCTCTCCTCATCTATTGCCTTCTGATAGTCATTAGAGTAAACATCCCTAAGATCATTATTGATTTTATGATGTCTGAGAACCTATTCATTCCGAGTAGGAATCTTCCTTTTGGAATGATGATTACTCATCTCTTCAGATACTTCAAGATCGATATGAGACTACTTTTGCTTTTTCAGTTAACATTGATTATATCCTTCTCAAAAGGATGCAAGCACGAGCTCGAGAGGGTGCTCATGTCCCTCAGGCACAACCTACTCCTCAATTTGATTTTGAGTCATCTTCCTCATCTATTCAACCTTTGATAGATAAGATGAATTCTCTTGAGCTTAGTTTTCCTCCTCCTCTGTGAAAATTCTTACTAACCAAGTAATATTTCAGAATGACATTTCTATATATGCTTAGCCATTCGATACCTTCAAGAGTGCAATGATTTTTCTTATTCCAAGAACGAGTGGCCTCTTCCTATAGACTAAGCATTTCATTATCAAGAGTGACAATAAAACTAGATTTGTCTAACAAATGAAATAGAAATATGATTCTGCCTAAAATGATGCTACATATAAAGTCTCATCCAAATCTAAAACAAAAAATCAGAATCTAATTTAAGCCTACAAACTCTAACAGCTTTAATTGAAACTTTATTTCCATCACCCATGTATATGTATCGCTCAGCTGGGCTGGGCCTCCTTTGGGTTTAAAAGTTTCCCATTGAAACGCTTATGTGAATTATCTATCCACCATTTATGAAGTGGCACTAAAACTAAATTAATCTCATAACAAACATAAATATGAGATATACCCGCTAAATAGTCATTTCTGATACTTTATGCATTCCTACTTGAGGTGGCTTACTTTCTTTCAGAAAAAACATGCAATGACCTTAGCTACTTTTCCTACACTTTTGCCACTTAGGATCAGCTACTATAGTGGTGTTTTTGTTTCTCCCTTTAGTTTCACTTTTTCTTTTCTTATTAGAAGTTTACCCTGGGTACTAAGTGAGCACTTTTAGTCTTTTCTGTTGGCCCAAAGGCCATTAGCCCTATATCTTGTTGGATATTTTGATGATAACAAACCATATCTAGTTATGTATTTAACAATGTTTGTTGAAAAGAATTTCAGGATAAAACAGGTTGATCTGATGGCTCCACATCAAGACTCACAAGTTTGGAGTTCGCCAAAGATTTGCATTCCCAAGTCAAGCACAATAGGAAGCCTCGGGAACACGACGATGAAGAAAAGATCAAGTCAAGATCAAGACCAAGAAGAATACCAAGATTTGTATTTGTATTTTTCATTTTTAGATATTTTGTCAAAACCTAGTTGATAGAAGTAGAGTTATGGGATTTACACTTACACACACCTTTTATATTGGTTCTAGACTTCAAAGTAAGTTTCAAAATTCTATTTCCAAGTTTGAGTTAAAGATAAACATGTTTAGATCAAGTTTTTGGAAAAATAGTTTAAAGTTTTTGGAAAAACATAATATTTGGAAAAACAAGTTTTTATCAAAAGAATTTCTATCAAAATGTTTTAACCTATTAGAGTAGTGACATATGCTCACACTCTAGTGTTTACAAGATCCAAAACTTTATATCTTAGACCTAAAACCAAAAACCAAGATTTCTGGATTCTGATAGTTCTGATTTTTCAGAACTGACAGTATCCGGTCGACCGCACGGTCGACCGATGCGCACTTTCTGTGCAAGTGCGATCAGTCGACCGACCCGGTCGACCGAGAACTGTGCAGTGCTCTCGGTTAAAATCGGTCGACCGGGCGGTCGACCGCAGAGCCCCAACGGTCGGATTTTTGACCGTTGGCGGTCGACCGACCCGGTCGACCGGACTCTGTCAGAATTTCTGACAGACTCCAACAGCTAGTTTTTCTGACAGATCTCCTTTTGTTTTTTGATCCCAACGGATTTATGGTGTAGTTTTTGGCCCCTATAAATAGGAGGTCACTTCTATATGATTAGAAATCTATCAAGAATATTTTTACAAGAGTTTTTCAAAGGATTTACAAGTCTTCAAAAAGATTTCTTTTAGACAAAATTTTCTCTCCAAAAGCCCCAAAGTTTTAGACACCTACTTGAAGTCTTTACCTCTACTTCTCACTAGATTTTGCACTACACAATCCCATAAGTCTACATCTACAAATTGGTTCTAGGATTGTGCAAGTGAGCATATTTTCGATCAAGTGTGATCATCTTTCTTTTGAGTGAAGTTGTAGAGGCATCGGCCTCAAGGCGAGCTAGTGTGCTCAAGGTGGTGTTGCGGCATCACGAGAGACGGGACAAGTGTGTCCTTGTATTGGTGATCCAGTGGGATCTTCAATAGTGGAAATCCTTCAAGTGTGAAGGCGGGGACGTAGAGCGTGGCTCGAACCTCGGAAACATATCGGCGTGTTTGCGATTGCTCAAATTTCTCTAAACCCTAAACTCTTTATTTCTTGCACTATTAATTGCTTCATTTATTGCAAGTCTTCTATTTGAGCTATTTGTGTTAGTTAAATTTTAAATTCCGCATTTTGTGCCAATTACTTATAGCCATCACCTATTCACCCCCCCTCTAGGTGATTTCAATTGGTATCAGAGCCTAACCCTACATTTTGGTCTAACAACCTTAGGGAGATCCTTATTTGGCTATATTCATTTGTTGCATTCATTTGTTATATTCATACTTATTGTGCATTCATGGCTTCACTCGACTTTTCTAGCATCAAGTCCCCACCCAAGTTTGATGGTTTGAACTTTCCTATTTGGAAGGTCAAAATGAACCTATTCCTTAAGTCCCTAGGAGTTAGAGTAGCTAGGGCCATAACCAAAGATTTCATTGAACCTACCACCGATGAAAGCTCATGGTCCGAGGACACCTCCAAGGATTATGAAGCTAATGCTAGAGCCCAATATGCATTAACCCAAGCATTAAATGAGGATGATTTGTCACGCATCATAAATTGTAAATCCGCATTTGAGGTTTGGAACATTCTAATTGTGACTCATGAGGGAACGTCACAAGTCAAAAGAGCCAAGATTGACTTGCTACGTTCTCAATATGAGAACTTTTATATGTTTAAAATGAGAGCATTGATGACATGCTCACTCGTTTTACTAAGATCACTAACGCTTTATCTTCTTTAGGAGACAAGATCGACAATGACCAAAAGATTCGCAAGGTCATTCGGGCTCTTCCCAAAGCTTGGGAAGTCAAGGCTACAACTCTCAAGGAGCTAAACGACAAAGAGGAGATGGACTTCTCCGGCTTCATTGGTAATCTCAAAACCCATGAGATGGAGATGAAGGTAAGAGAAGAAAGGGAGGCACCCAAGATGAAAACAATCGCCTTCAAAGCCACTCCAACCACTATTGAAGAGGATGACTCATCGGAGGATTGCGATGAGGACTTCGCCATGCTCATCCGGAAGGTGGGCAAGATGTTCTATAAGAAGGGACGACAAAGCAACTTCCGAAGAGGGAAACCTCAAGGAAGATATGAGAAGAAAAGAGAAGAACCCGGTCCTTGCTTCCATTGCAAGAAGATCGGACACCTTATTGCGGATTGCCCCGCTCTCCAAGCCACAACCTCCAAGAACGGCCATAAGAAGAAGAAAGCTATGGTGGCCACGTGGGATGACACGGAGTCAGAATCCGAGGAGGAAAACGACGCCGCGCACATGTGCTTCATGGCACATGGGGAGGATGCAACCAAGGTAACTCTTGACAACTCAATAGATGATGATGAGCTAACCATGGATGAGTTAGCCCATTTCTTTGAAGAATTACAACATAGATATGAGATTTCGCAATCTCATAATAAAAAATTAAAAAGGGAAAATGAGTCTTTGAAAGATAAACTTAATATTATTGAAAAAGAGAAAAATAATTTGTCTAGTTCTTTTGAGAAATAAAAAGTGATTTTGCAAATTATAAACTAGCTTGTAAAGGGAAAACCCCATTGCATCATGTAGTAAAAATGATTTTGTTGAGATGCAAAAACGGGTTGAAGTATTAGACACAACCCTAAAACAATGTGCTTTTGATTTAAAGAAATTTGCTTCTAGGTTTCCTAAGGGAGTAACCCAAGGGAAACATACACACCATGCACATGCACGGAAACATGCACACACACATAAACATGCATACATGTATGGTAGTGGTAAAATTTATGTATGCACGCATTGTGGCCGCAAAGGCCATTTAGAAAAGTTTTGTTTTGCTAAAAATAATGTGCATAATAAATATGTTTGGGTTCGCCCCGGTACTAACCTAAAAGGACCCAAAAAGATATGGGTACCAAAAGACCCACCAATTTTAGATGAAACAGGTGGATCTACTTCCTCCAAGACTTAGGGGGAAACGGTGCCCGAGTGGTAGATGCAACAAAGCCCAAAGATCACATCAAGCTTGCATCGCTATCTTGGAGGCACCTACATTTTGGAGATTGCCCTTGTTCGGTAACTTCTCCATTTAAAAGTTTTTGAATTTGTGTTGTACATATACATGTATAGGATTGTTAGTTTACTTTCGTGCTACAATGATATATGCTTATGTAAACATACTCTTCTATCATGTTTGTGTATATACCATGCTTTAATATCTTTTATACCATGTCCATAGTATGTCCACATGTCATGCCTAGCCTAGCTTATTTAAATATATATATACACTTTGTATTTTTCAAAACTAAGAAATAAAATTTTTGTAAAATTTCATATTTGAGCAAATACCTTAGAGATGGCAATTGCGCACCTCAACTCATTCAAGAGGAATCAAGAGGATGAAGTTCAGAACCCGTCACTGGGTATTCGGCTTCAACATCTCTAAAAACTTTGTTTTTAATATGAAAATTAAAAATAAAATGTCTTGTATGTAATATTGGTTGATAAGATGACCTAATAAAGATTAAAACATGATGTTGTATACTTATATAATTCTTATATTTAATTAAAATTTATTTTAAATTTTTCCCTCTGGCTGATGCTGCAGATCTGTGTTTCAGGCAAAACCGGTCGACCGGAAATAGTCGCGGTCGACCGAGTTTGTCTGAAATAAAATGCCTTTTATTTTTTATCTGCCAACGGTCGCCCGACCTTAGATCCGGTCGACCGCTGCAAGTTTGCAGTGCTCTCGGGTTTTCTGGGTCGACCGGGCGGTCGACCGCTGCAAGACTGCAGAGCTCTCGGGTTTCTTGAGTCGACCAGGCGGTCGACCGTTCTGTAATATCAGTGCTCTCGGGTTTGTTGGGTCGACCGGCCGGTCGACCGATCGTCGATTTCTGCCCCAAATCGGCTATTTATTTTGACTTTTCTCTCTCTCTCTCCTCACTTGCTGGCGACGGAACCCATCTCTCTCTTCTCCAAAATTTTTCTATCTCTCCAATCTCTCATCCAATCTCAAATCAATTTAAAACCCACTTGTATTTCTACTTCTAGTGCCGGATCTTCAATTTCAGGTGCATCCATCCGCTGGATTCGGAGAAATTCGGCTGTCTCTGATCTAGGGTTTCATCCTTCACAGTTAAGGTAAAAATCGGATTTTTCTCCTTGTTCTTCATTTCTAGTTTCTAGATCTACTATCCTTTGTCAAGATTTAGGTTGCTACAACTTTCTAGATCGTGCCCTAACTTGTGTTGACCTAAAAATCTGATTTTTATTCAAAATCATGTCTACTTCTAAGAGAACTAGGACTGAGAAGGGGAAATCAGTGGCTCAAACATCTTCCCACACCCCTAAACCTAAAAGACCCTTCATAAATGAGTCTGCTGAAAATCGTTTTGTCAATCTCTCTAAAAGAAACATTATTTCTGGGAGATTTGTTGTTATTCAAGACTTTGATCATCTAGATATCCCCCGTATTTTGCAAAACAATTCCTTGAACGAGTTCTTATCCATCAAAGAACAAGTTTACACTTCCCTCGTGCCGTATTTCTATGCCAACTTCTCATTCGATGGGAATCGTATTTTCTCTAGAGTCCTTGGCAGGGACATTAACCTAGACATAGGTCAATTTGCTGATATCCTTCATCTCTCCCTGGTGGAGCTGATGTATATACTCATGACCTTCATGACTTTGATTATCCGGAGGGTGAGTCTGCACTCACCGCATCCACACTGATTCACGAGGATGACAACCCCGGCTTGGTTAGGAACGAGGTTGTGAGCAAATTCTCTCTCACTTCCCAAGTTTTGGCCAAGATCATCTTTTATAACATTATCCCCAAATCAGGAGAATATAGTCATGCTAGGGGTTCAGTACCTTTGATTATCTATTGTCTCTTGCGAGGCATTAAGGTAAATTTCCCCCGCATCATTGCCTCTCACATGGCATCTGATCAGTTTCGTATATCCGGTAGGGGTTTACCTTTTGGCATGATCATCACCCGCATTCTTAAATCTCTAGGATTTGACCTTTCTTCTGAGACTTCTGATGATCCTCAAATCGATATTGATTGAGTTCTGCTGAAAAGGATGGAAGCTCAGCTGCGTCGTCACGCACCTGTGCAACCTCCTGTTCCCACTCCTACTTTTCCTGGATCTTCATCTGCTCCTGGATCTTCTTCTGCTCCTGGCTATGTTTCACCTTCAGATCTTCAGGCCATGATTTCATCTCAGATTCAGGAACACCAGTCCTGGATTGAGCAGCGGGAGACAGCTTTTCGGACTGAGTTGGACGCCCGTTTCAAGCAAGAGGCAGCTTCCCGTGAGGAGACAAACTCTCAGATTCGTGGGATTCGTAACGATATGTCTTATTTTGCCAATCCATGAGATTCATGGATATGCAATTTGAGGCTCTCTTTACGAAGTTCGCCATGTTTCCTCCTGATCCCACTACCTTTGCTCGTTCACTTCCTGCCACCGGTCCTCCATTTCCTACCAGAGCCCCTTCATCCGTTCCACCACCTCGGCCAAAGGTGCTCGGCGTTGATCCGACGGAGGTAGCTCCTTCCACTTCTTCTTCTTCTTCTTCGGACGAAGACGACGACGGTGATAAGAAGATGGACGCTAAAAGAGCTCATCTTCATCTGAGTACGAGGAAGAAGAGGAAGACGATGAGGACGACGATGCTGCCAAGTGATGAGAGTAACTTTCCCCTATTTTGATGATGTCAAAAAGGGGGAGAGTTATTTGTGGAGAGACTTTTTGCTGTATTTTTTATGTACTTGACTTTATCTTTTGTGGCTGGACATGTATTTGGTTTGGACATGTACTTTGTGTGGACTACTCTTGGTTATGTTATCTACTGGTTTGTGGTAGTATTTTCTTTTATAAACATGTGTTTTTCATCTTCTTTTATGTCATGAAAATGTGTTGACATGGATTGTTATCTTTTGCAAAACATTTATATATGCCTGAGTATGATGTTTTATTATATGCATGTGTTGAGGGGGAGCTTCATTTGAAGTCTCTACCCAAATTATTTGTGATAACTAAATATGTTTTGTCATCATCAAAAGGGGGAGATTGTTGGCCCAAAGGCCATTAGCCCTATATCTTGTTGGATATTTTGATGATAACAAACCATATCTAGTTATGTATTTAACAATGTTTGTTGAAAAGAATTTCAGGATAAAACAGGTTGATCTGACGGCTCCACATCAAGACTCACAAGTTTGGAGTTCGCCAAAGATTTGCATTCCCAAGTCAAGCACAATAGGAAGCCTCGGGAACACGACGATGAAGAAAAGATCAAGTCAAGATCAAGACCAAGAAGAATACCAAGATTTGTATTTGTATTTTTCATTTTTAGATATTTTGTCAAAACCTAGTTGATAGAAGTAGAGTTATGAGATTTACACTTACACACACCTTTTATATTGGTTCTAGACTTCAAAGTAAGTTTCAAAATTCTATTTCCAAGTTTGAGTTAAAGATAAACATGTTTAGATCAAGTTTTTGGAAAAATAGTTTAAAGTTTTTGGAAAAACATAATATTTGGAAAAACAAGTTTTTATCAAAAGAATTTCTATCAAAATGTTTTAACCTATTAGAGTAGTGACATATGCTCACACTCTAGTGTTTACAAGATCCAAAACTTTATATCTTAGACCTAAAACCAAAAACCAAGATTTCTGGATTCTGACAGTTCTGATTTTTCAGAACTGACAGTATCCGGTCGACCGCACGGTCGACCGATGCGCACTTTCTGTGCAAGTGCGTATCAGTCGACCGACCCGGTCGACCGAGAACTGTGCAGTGCTCTCGGTTAAAATCGGTCGACGGGCGGTCGACCGCAGAGCCCCAACGGTCGGATTTTTGACCGTTGGCGGTCGACCGACCCGGTCGACCGGACTCTGTCAGAATTTCTGACAGACTCCAACAGCTAGTTTTTCTGACAGACCTCCTTTTGTTTTTTGATCCCAACGGATTTATGGTGTAGTTTTTGGCCCCTATAAATAGGAGGTCACTTCTATATGAATAGAAATCTATCAAGAATATTTTTACAAGAGTTTTTCAAAGGATTTACAAGTCTTCAAAAGATTTCTTTTAGACAAAATTTTCTCTCCAAAAGCCCCAAAGTTTTAGACACCTACTTGAAGTCTTTACCTCTACTTCTCACTAGATTTTGCACTACACAATCCCATAAGTCTACATCTACAAATTGGTTCTAGGATTGTGCAAGTGAGCATATTTTCGATCAAGTGTGATCATCTTTCTTTTGAGTGAAGTTGTAGAGGCATCGGCCTCAAGGCGAGCTAGTGTGCTCAAAGTGGTGTTGCGGCATCACGAGAGACGGGACAAGTGTGTCCTTGTATTGGTGATCCAGTGGGATTTTCAATAGTGGAAATCCTTCAAGTGTGAAGGCGGGGACGTAGAGCGTGGCTCGAACCTCGGAAACATATCGGCGTGTTTGCGATTGCTCAAATTTTCTCTAAACCCTAAACTCTTTATTTCTTGCACTATTAATTGCTTCATTTATTGCAAGTCTTCTATTTGAGCTATTTGTGTTAGTTAAATTTTAAATTCCGCATTTTGTGCCAATTACTTATAGCCATCACCTATTCACCCCCCCTCTAGGTGATTTCATTTTCTTGTTTCAATCTTTTTCCTTTCCGGATACAGTGATTAATGAGCTTAATGCGACTCCACTTTTCCCTTTGAGCATTGTAAATAATCTTGAAAAAAGGGGTTATACTTTATAAGAAAAGAGATTAGAATGAAGTGCACTAGAATCTCTTTAGAGAGTTCCAATTTCAGTACCTTTAGTTTGGAATGAAGATTAGACATTCCCATAATGTACTCCCTTATGTTTTCTTTGTCGTTGTAGCGCATATTTATCAGCTTGCTAAGATGCGTGCTGCCCTCAACTTTATCCGATTTAATAAACCAGTCGGCTACTTCAGCTGAAAAAACTCTTAGCACTGACTTTATCAGGCATAAAACCTCTAATAGTTATAAGAATAATGTGCTTTATGACCATTAGACACATCCTGTAAGACCTCTCTCACTTGTCATAATTGACCTTTTCTTTAACTGATTTTTGTTAGTGATAGTAGGGGTCCATCAGTCCTTAAGGTGTAGTATAGGTTCGTGAATTCAAGAACGATCTTTTACGTGGCCTTACCACTTCTTAAAGTTTGTACCATTCAATTTAAACTACATAAGTGTATAATTTCTCATCAATTTAACATAAACATTGCATTTAACAAAATTCTACTGTAATAGCCATAAAAATGAATTTCACAACATGCAACCAATTTAACCGATAGAGTTGCCGGTCAAACTTTTAGAACAAGTTGTGTCTCTATATGCCAACACTGTACTGGCCCAATATAGATACCCTAAAGTCTAGTCCTGTATAAGAAAACAACCTTCCTTTGGGCCGACTGTCACTTTATAAGATTGGTCTCAAAGTTTAAGTAATCTATATTGACCTAAAATATATGTATTGCCTGGCCATAATGACAACCTTCCTTTGGGCCGATTGCTATACATATGGGCCACACAAATATGCGCATTTGGATTCTTGTTCCGCCATCGGACTAGTTGATGAGGGTATGCAATATGGGCCTATAGTGTGATAACCTTTCTTTAGGCCGATTACCACACACCAAGATTCTCCTACTTACATTATTCACATCAAGTATCCAAAGCTGTACATAATTCGGCCAAACAATAGTCTTCCTTTGGGCCAGTTATTATCCGCATGAATTATATACGCAATTAAATAATCTCTTTTATAAATTCTTTAATTTGAACATGTAATATATCTTTTCTGCGTGTTATTAACTGTAGTAACCATCAATATTCCTTATGCTAGAGTAATAAATATTGATGAAGCGAAAGCATATAAGGATACATATTATCTTGATAAACAAACACTTTAATGCCTTTTTATATCAACTAACTACTGTTTTATTATGATAGTTCTTGTAATACTATAGTGCTCGTCAAGAGCTTCGAAATGACTATTTACATGTCCAAAACAGAGGTCGGATGAGCTCGTAACGTCTAATTGAAGTTTCTATTGGCAAAATGGGTCTGCAGTGCTTATCGGGTCTGAATCAGACCCGACTCGTAATGGTTAAGTTATGGGTTTTCTTAATGGGTGGGGTTTTATAAACTGAATAAAATCCAATTATTTAATGTGCGATTAATTGGGATATTGAGATTAGATTTCTTTATTAATTAGAATTCTATCATAAAATTTTCTTAATAGAGTAGAATTCTATTTCAACTCTAAAATACCAAACCAATCTCAACAATCCCAATTTAAACTTATTTGAAATTGATTTGAATTAAGTTCTTTAATTAAATCAAAATCTTAATTCTAATCCTAATCAAACTTAATAATCCTAAATAAGGAAAATCCCAAACTTTACCCTTTTTTTAATATCCTTAACCATGACCCGTTTGCCTACATGCATGCGTCATTGTGAATTTTTTTTTTTAATGTTATCACCATTGGCCGCCTACATGCCCATGCATTTAGGCGGGTCTACATTCATGCAGACCCCTGCTTTATTGTTTTTTTATTTCTATTTTTTTAAACAAAAAATAAAATTAAAAAATAATAACACACAGAAAAAATTTCAAAAAATATATACATAATTCAATTTATTATCTCCAATTTAATTCAGTTATTTGAGACACAAAAAACAATTTTTATTGAATTAAACAAAGAGATACATAATTTTCATAGATCGAGATCAAAAAGATTTTCACTTTATATCTCGATGATCCGATAAAGAGGAGGCTCAGATACCAATTGATAGATCTAATTTTATTTCATACAAGACTCATGCATAACTAAAAGTCTCTTTATCAAAATCAAAGGGAAGGAGGGTTTTAGGCATACCTAATTTCATCACAAAAGTGATGCCGAAGGTTGTACGATCTCGAGAACGCCAGAGTTAAGGGAGAGAATTCTTCTCTCCAGCCACCAAGTTCTCTTCTTTATCCTTAAAGGAGATGAGAGGCCTCCAAGAGAGATTGTTATTATTGTGGAGAGGGAACCCTACCCATGATATATATAGTATCAAGGAACCCTAGTTCAACTCATCATAGATTTAGGCCTTTGATTTATAACATGAGTCCCATATTTTAATCTAAATACACTCATGGCTAAATATAATTGAAAACGTGTTTAGACCCAAACTATTTAGGCGATCAATTCTTTATTAGGTCAAACAACATATGTTAAGTAGGCAGGTACAAATATGCAATTGACTTGATTAGACTCAAATTAAATTAGACTTTAAGCATAATAAGTCTAACAGAAGAATCTACAGATGAAGGAGATATAGATAAACCTAACTTTTAGATTACAATGGTAAACCCTGAATGGCAGAAAGTGTTGTGCGCTGACAACAACCAGAAGAGGAAGCCTTAGATCTTCAATGCACAAAGAACAAACTCCAACAACAGCACAAAATCACAAACTCAGAGAAAGAACACGAAAACAAAGATTAACGAGGTTCGGCCTTGTTGCCAACGAGCTCGGGGCAAGTAAAGAGAGTTTCTATTGATTGGATTAATCAATTACAAATTCTGCAGCACCTCTGAGTATCAAGAGAGCTACTATTTTCTCAGATAGAGCAAACCCTAAAAAATCCGCCTTAAATATAACAGATTTCTAATTCAGCAAAACAGCCCGAAACCCGACTGTCGGTCGATCGGTCGGTCGAGCGACCCTATGCACCGGTCGACCGGGCGGTCGACCGTGCCTAATCGAGAGTTAGGCACTTTCAGTCGGTCGACCGGGCGGTCGACCGATCTCCTCCTGCGGTCGACCAGACGGTCGACCGCTGATGCCTTGTGCATGTTGTGCACGTCGGTCGACCGGACCGGGCGACCGAACTCCTGCTACTGCGGTCGGTCGACCGGGCCGGTCGATTGTTCTGCTGCTGCTGCTTCTGCTGACCTGTTGTTGCTGCTGTCCTTTCGGCGAAGACCCTCGTCGACTTCCTCGACGACCTTGTCGACTTTCTCGACTACATCCTCTCTCTTTCCAACAATTCTCCACCTCGGTGAAGATTCTTCCAAATCTGAGCCAAACTAACCATCGACTCGAAAGTGGCTGCACCAATATGGTTGCCTACTTACCCTGCCCAACGGATCAAGCCATCGTAGTTCATCCAAATGAGCTTCAACAAGCTCAAGCTACCTGAAGGACGTGGAGCAAAGCCTTGCAATGTGCAAACTTGACTCCTGACACCACCTTAGTAAGCATGTCGGCGGGATTCTCCGATGTGTTAATCTTTAGCAGTTCGATATCACCCTCTTCTAGAATCTCCCGAACAAAATGGAACCTGACGTCGATGTGCTTCGTGTGTGCATGATAGACCTGGTTCTTGGCTAAGTAAATAGAACTCATACTGTCACAGTTAATCTTCAGCAGATCATGTTCCACTCCCAAGTCATCAAGCAAGCCTTGAAGCCAGATCGCCTCCTTCATAGCCTCCGTCATGGCCATATACTCGACCTCTGTGGTAGACAATGTGACGGTAGACTGCAGTGTGGAGCGCCAACTCACCGGTGCTTGAGATAATGTGAAGACATACCCTGTTGTAGACCGGCGCTTGTCAAGGTCACCAGCATAGTCTGAATCGACATATCCGATGCAATCTTCCTTCCCCGTGGAGTCCTTCTCAAATACCAGACTACATCAATAGTTCCTTTGATGTACCTCAAAATCCACTTCACTGCCTCCCAATGACCCTGTCCCAGATCATGCATATATCTGCTAACCATAGAGACAGCTTATGATAGATCTGGTCTCGTACACACCATGGCGTACATAAGGCTACCGACTGCGTTAGCATATGGGACATGAGTCATATACTCACGTTTCTGAACACTCTTCGGAGACATCTTAGCAGATAACTTGAAATGAGGAGCCATAGGTGTACTTACAGACTTTGTATCCTTGCCGATGTTGAACCTCTGTAGTACCTTTTCCAAGTACTCCTTCTGAGTCAAGCTCACCCTGCCAACTCTTCGGTATCTTGTATCTCCATGCCTAACACCTTCCTAGCTTCACCAAGGTCCTTCATCTCAAACTCTGAAGATAGATCCCTCTTCAGTGCATCAATAGCAGATCTCGACCTTGAAGCAATCAGCATATCATCTACATATAGAAGTAGATAGATATATTCCCCTGTTGGTAGATTGTTGTAGTACACAGATGGGTCATAGTGGCTGCGTGTGTACTTTTTCCTCTGATGCAGCTGTCGAACCGCTTGTACCTTTCTAGGAGATTGCTTCAGTCCATACAGCGACTTCGTCAGCTTACACACCATTTCTTCTTTCCCTGCAGTCTTGAACCCAGTTGACTGAGTCATGTAGATCTCCTCCTCTAGATCACCGTGGAGACAGGCGGTCTTTACATCGAGTTGGTCAAGGTCCAACTTGTACTGTGCCACCAAAGCCAATAAAATACGAATTGACGAATGTTTTACAACAGGAGAGAACCTCATTGTAGTCAATTCCTTCCCTCTGAGCATAGCCTTTAGCTGCCAATTTGGCCTTGTAGCGCACCGAATCTTCTTTGAGAGATCTCTACTTCTTAGCATACACCCACTTGCAGCCTCTAGCCTTCTTCCCTTTGGGCAACCTAGTGAGTTCCCAAGTGTCGTTCTTGTAGAGAGACTTCATCTCTTCATTCATGGCTTCTTTCCACATCTTCAATTCCGAACTGATCTCAGCTTCTCTGAAGGTGGACGGGATAGCCTCCTCGGTGACTGGAAGTGCATACGCCACGACCATATCTATAGTGAGCCAACCTGATCTCCTAGTGTTTCTCCTTGGCCTTTCAACTACAGTAGAGTCAGGAACATTACCCATGACCTGTTCTTGACCCTTTTCAATTTCAGCTTCTTCTTCAACTGCTTGATCACTGCCCTGTGTCACCCTAGGTATGATCCTCACCGATGCTGAATCTCTAGATATGGTGGATTTGCATCACTCTCCACCTGCTGCGATACCTCCTTGGTCTTGCTAGTCTCCACCTGCTGAGAGACCTTAGGCTTCAACATAGAAGCCTCATCAAAAGTGACATCCCTGCTGAGAAGAAACTTCTTGTCCGTTGGATCGCAGATCTTGAACCCTTTGATTCCTCGCTTGAAACCGACGAACACACCGTTTTTTGCTCTTGGGTCTAACTTATCATCTTTGACATGATAATAAGCTGGACAACCGAACACCCTGATCAAATCATAGTCAGCAACTGCTTTTCCTGACCAAGCCTCGAGAGGAGTTTTTCCCTCTATCGCAGACGACGACAACCTATTCACAAGGTAGCATAGCCTCAGCCCAGAACTTCTTCGATAAACTGGCATTAGACAATATACACTGGACCTTCTCTAGTAAAGTCCTGTTCATCCTCTCTGCTACCCCATTCTGTTGTGGTGTCTCTCTTACTGTGAAGTGTCTCTCTATGCCTTCATCAAGACATAGCTGAAGGAAAGGATCGGATTTGTATTCTCCTCCATTATCTGAACGGAGGACCTTGATCTTCCTTCTCGTACTTCTCTCCAAGTTTTTCTTTCACGTTACGAACAGTTCTAGGACTTCTCCTTTGTGTCTCATGGTATATACCCAGCAACGCCTAGAATAGTCATCAATAAAAGACACAAAGTAATGGTTACCTCCAATTGATGCAGTCTTGGTAGGTCCCCAGACATCAGTGTGAACATAGTCAAGAATCCCCTCGGTGCAATGTGTTGCTGTGCCGAACTTCACCTTGGTCTTAGAATTCCATCTTGCAGGTTCCGGCACCCTTCAATAACCCTTGCCTTGCAAGAGTTTGCAATGACTTCTCTCATGCATGTCCCAGCCTCATGTGCCATAGCTTGGTTGAATCTTCCTTTGAACTGGTAGAAACTGCCACTTGCCTTGTCACCGTACTACCCTTCAAGTAGTATAGGTTATTCCGGCGATCGGCCTTCAATACCACCATCGAGCCTTTTGTCATCCTAAGGACTCCTTCCTTAATTGAAACCACAAGGCCTAATGACTCCAAAGCTCCCACAGAGATCAAGTTTCTCTTCAACTGAGGTACATACCTCACTTCCTTTAGTTCCCTCACCATCCCATCAAACATTTTAATTTGGATTGTACCTACACCCTCCATGATGCATGGATGATCATCGCCCATAACGACTGAACACCCCTCCAGCTTCTCAAAGCTAGAAACTAATCCCGATTAGGGCATACATGGTATGTAACACCTGTATCCAAGATGCACTCATTATTTCCTGAGTAGCCTACAATGGGAGTTGTAAGTGAGAATGAGAACACTGATTAAGAAAAGATAGTGTGAAGTTATTACACAAGTATTCAATGAAATAAGAAAGGTTTAGAGTTAACCTCGGTGCTTTGTCACTTCACAATGTATTTGAGATGGTTAATATATCCTTTCCAATCTCCGTTATAGCATGGGCTATACCGAGTCGATTCTCAGGGAGAGCTTGCGATGGAAGCGTTACGGTTGGTAGTGAAGATAGAAAACGAAGATTCTTCTTTGCTCAAAAGAATAAAGAATCGTTGGAAAAAGAAATAAAAGAATGGGTGGCTTTGTTCATGATGGAAAATGAAAAGAAATCAAAATTGGATTTGTTATTAACACTAAAAGAAAAGAAAACTTTAGAAGACTTTGAAGGTGAAGAAAACCATGGCTAGCTAACCTTACTTCCTTGCGAAAAACTTACTAAACTCCGTGATGATGAATGCATGCCTCATGTTGATTCATCGGCATAGATTTGTCTTGCGTGTTGGTCTAATTACTTTCCCACTTGGATGACGGGTGATCATTCTTGGACTTGTCTTGTAGCCTCATAGATGTCATTGGCCTACAAATTAGACTTTCAATAATGGAATCAAAAGAGCTACACTCAAGGGATGCTAAGGAAGAAGATACAACATTCATTAATGGAAGTAAAGAAGTTGTACAACAAATAGCATATTGGTGATCTATCTCCATGTTCCATCAAGGCACTTGTTCTAGACAAGGCTCTAAATGAGGCACACATGAATCATATGGAGAATTACAACAAGAACTTGCCAAGCAATGAAAGTAACCCATCGGAGAAGAGAAGATCATACACTTTGCAAGATTAAAGATAGCAATTACCCATGAGTTAGTAGTTAGCAAGGTAAGTGGTTAGCTAGCCATGAGAAGAAAGAATTAGCTACTAGCCATTAGAAAAGCAAAACAAAGCATGAATAAAATTGCAAGTAAAGTAAAACTAGAAGTAAAGAAAGTAAGAGTTACTAGAAAATGCTCAAGTAGAGAAGAAGAGAATGGATCAATCCTTGCTTCACAAGTTGTCACTCCTTGATGTACACAAGCTCTCTCTCTCTCTTACAACTCTCTTTTGCAGAATTTCTAGGGAAGAAGAAGGAGATCTAAAGAACTAAATCCTAGAGAAAAAATATAAAATTACAAAGCTTTATCCTATATCTCTCCTCTTCTGTTCAGTCTTTGCTCGCAGGTCCAGGTGCAGTATTTATAGGCCTCAGAGAGAAGTCTCCAGAAGATGGACAGGTGGCAGGAATCTGGGGCTCAACGGCCCAGATCTTGCCGCATAGGCGCGGCAAGGCTGAGGCCGTTGGGTAACAGATTCTTGTTACAAGTTTGTTACGAGGTTGTTATCCACGTGGCGTTCTAGAATCTTGAGCTGGCGTGTAGAATTCTCTAGATCCTGGATTCAAATTTGGGCTCTCTTTTTGGGCTTTGAATTAATCTCTTTTAATTATTGCTAATTAAAGAGATTTTGGGCCTTTTCTCCATTTGAGTGTGGACCTGCAAAAATAGAGAGAATATGAGTAAAAATCATATTTTTATTTGCAAAAATGCATGGAAATGATATGGTAAAATATGCAGAATTGTGTAACAATCACACCCCCACACTTATTCTTTTGCTCGTCCCGAGCAAAACAAAGAAAAAGAAAAAGAAAACTATACTACCAATTTATTACACCACTTTCGTAGGTGACGCGATTGCACTGAGCATGTGCAACAAGCCGTTAAACCTCTAGGTTACCCTAGAGGAGGAGTGTTGTCTCCTGAGGGTTTTCAGCGGATTACACCCACAAAATCCATAAAGAAAGAAGACAAATGTTAGTATTTTGAAAATGCATTTTGAAAGAGAGACATGTTTTCGAACTATTTTTGTAAAAATATAAGTGATCTTAGGTCATAAGTCCACCTATAATCATTCTTCCTCAAACTTAGTCTCTATGCAAGATCTTGTCTTCAATTAAGGTAAGAATTCAAAATTGGATTGAATACTTTATCCTTCATAAAACCTAGATAATATGCACACCGTGCTCAGTGAAAATTTCTGGGATTTCAACTTCAACCATCAAGCCATTTATTTACTTATATATATATATATTTTTCTGTTTTTTTTTCTTCCCTTAGTTTAGGCTTTCTAGTTTACCCTTGTAGCGAACCTTTAACCGATGACTCCCAAACCAGACGGTCTTAGGGCACCAGATGAGAAAACATCCCTCGGGTTTAAGGTCTCGAGTAAAAAAGGCCACAAAACTAAAGGGGATTATTTATTTCCTTTACCACCGTTAGGCGTGAATAATCATGCTTCTTGAGGCACATTTATCCAGCTTAATAGGTGATGTTTTATTTATATCTTTATTTTTCTTTTTCTTTTTTATTTTTTATGGCATTTTTGGTCTTTGTCTCCATCCCAAGAAATGTGTAAGTGTAAAGTGCATATTTATCTAAGGTAAAAATTCAAGATAAAAATATCTCACCAATTTTACTTACTTAGCCTATAATTTCAAACAAGATCTATTATTTCAACTAGGTTTAAGATGTCATAATTAAGGCTTTCTTAATTTCTAAGATACATCTTAATTTTCTTAAAAATAGATCAAAAATTTGTCTCTTATTTCAAAAAGTTTTTTTTATTATATTTTTTTATTTCTAAAAGAAGTGTAAAAGAAAGAAAATCTAAAAACTCTATGTTAGTAAACCCTCCCCCACACTTATTTCATGCATTGTCCTCAATGCATCGTGATATATGTATGCATGAAACAAATAGAGAGGGAAGGAAAAATATTACCTCAAGGTGGTGGTTCCGGTGGCGGTCTGATTGGTCCACGTAAGGCGGCCCAATCATTATTGCGTGGAGTCTGGAGGAACCCACCAGAAACCTCCATGATACAACCCACTAGAAAGATGTATGCATTTATGATTTTTATTAAAAATTTTACCCCATCAAATTTCCAAATTTTCAAAATAATTTCGGAGTCAAATTTATCAAGATCCTTGTCCCAGAATGGAGTATGAAAAGATGGAATGATTGATTTGGACTCAGGAGGCACAGGAACTAATACCGACTCAGGAAAAATACTTAAGTCAAGTAAAGGTTCGGGAGTCGAAATTGGTTCAGGAAGTGTGTCCAAATCAAGAAGATCAAGCTCAGGTCCAAATTCATTTCCCCATGATGGAAGTGACTATCTAAGATTAGTGATTCAAGTTCATGAGGGTTGGGAATCAAAACTGACTCTAGAATTTTACTCAAATTGGGTAACAATACATGATTCAGGTATTTGAACTAAATCACAAACTTGAGGGTCAAAGTCACATTCCACATTGAGTTCAATTCCACAAAATTGAAAACCTACCAATTTATCAAATGGACTTTCAAAAGTATGAAATTGGTCAAGTTCAATATGATCATCATGAATGATTGGTGATTCAATTTCACAATGGATGGGTAAAGGATTCAATAATGACTCAGGAAATGAAGTGAAATCAGGTGAAGACACCGGAGTCATAATTGAATCAGGAAGTAGAATTGAATCATCAAGTGGAAGTTTAGGATCATATTCATGTTCAAGTTCAATTTCAGTAAAAGGAAACTTGCCAAACTATCAATGGGATTTGAAGTTTGGACAAGTTCAGATGAGTGTGCTGAAATTGAATCTTGATTTCCAAAATGACAAGAGTCCTGGGTCATATCAAAAGAGTTTGGCATAGTTGAATTGGTCAAAGGTTGATAAGATAGAGTTTCCTCATTCCTAATAATGTTAACCAATTGACTCAATTGTTCTTCCACCTTATTGATAGACTCGACATGTAATTTTTGACATTGTAATAAAGACTCCTTCAAGATATCCAAACTCTTATCTAGACTTGATGTATCTCCAAATGGTTGCTCTAGAATGGGAGTATAGGAATCTTGGTTTTGGAAATTTTGTGAATGATTTGAGTCAAAAATGTGTGGAAATTGAAGCTTGGACTCGCACAAGAGTTCTTTACTCATTTCTAAGGCAAATGGTTGTTCATTATGAGGAGGTGGAACTGAGTAAGACTCTTGAAAATATTGTGGAATTGGAGGGGCCAATGTTTCTTGAAGTTGTTGCTCGGCCCTTTGTAGATTAGCTTCTAAACTCTTTTGTAACTCAGATTTTTCTTCAATTGGTGGTTCAGAAAAAGGAGTATAAGAAGCTAAATCGGGGAATGAATATTGTGGACAAGGTGAATATGATGGACAAGGAGGTTGAAAATTTGACTCGGGGTACGTGAATCCCCATTGACTCTGTGACGAGTTGAAATTATTTTGGAAATTATAGTCATAAGAATGTGGGTATGGGTTGTATTGATTCGGATAAGGCCAACCCGTGTATGTGGTTGGTGCATATTGTAAAACGCCAGGTTGGAATTATCCGAATAGAATGGAGTCGGTGTGAAATATGGATTCATGTTCGGATTGAAAGAATTATTTTTGTTGAATGCCATTTCACACAAAAAATCACAAAAAAGAAAGAATCAAACAACAAACAAAAGAAAACAAAAAATCAAAACCAAGCCAAGAGGAGGGTTGACCTAGACCTAGATGAAATGTCCCTAGGGGCCAACGTCTATTCAAATTTTATTAGGGCTTGGGTTGTGTGAGTGGGGAGATGATTTTTGGGCTAAGGAAGGGTGATTAAATCCCACCTTATCTTGTTTGGGTTTTGCCTTAATTTCAATTTGTGCAAGTGTGCAATATAGACAAGAATACAACACAAAGCGATAAATCACCCACGTGTTTGTCCTATGCTATATACAATGCCATATGTACATCTCCATCAGATCACAACAACAGAACAAAATACAGTATATTGGAATTGAATTGACACGTGCCTAAATGCAAATGTCTAAACCGTTTTAAAAGCGTCCAAATACCGTATTTTAGTTCTTTTATTTTTTTGTGGTGTGTAGGCAAGCAAAGCAGAAAGATAGCAGCACAAATCACTAGTTATTACAAGATACACATCCCAGAACAAACAATATACAGAATTATTGCACAATGGCCGCGGTGGCGCGGCAAAAGTCGCGGTTTCGCGGCTTTCCTTCCAAATCTGGGGCCCTGCTTTCTAGAGCAGGGAGAGGCAAAACTAGTTTATGTACTGCAATGTTAAACACCTGAAAATATTGCCCTGCACACCAAAACAGAGAAGACAAATGTTAACAAAAACGTGACATCAAAACCATTCCCTTCCCCGGCAACGGCGCCAAAATGTGATCGGGGTGGAAACTAGCACTCAAAATGTGTATTTATGAAATCAAATGAAAAGCTCGAATGTGCTTACTGTACCCTCGATACTTCCGTTATAGCATTGGCTCAACGGGTCGTATCCACAGGGAAGGGAGGCGATAGAAGCATTAACAGTCTCTAGTCACGTCAGATGTTAACAATTCTTCTATGTTGAAAGAATGAAAATGAAAACAAGCATGTGGTAGGTGAGGAGAGCGATGAAAACGTCGATAAGAAAATAAGAAGAGGAACTTGAAAACGATTTCTAAAACAAAGGTAAAAGAAAACTCATGGCTACTAACTACTAAGTACTCCACTAACCATACTAACCTCTTCGAGATAGTTGCCTCACATTTTGATCCTCGGCCATCACAATCCTTATCTTCAAGAAGCAATACAAAACATGGCTCATGGATGGTTCATAACAATCAAAACATTGCAACAAGAATAAGCAATTACAAGCATCACTCATTACACTACAAGCATGAAATAAAAGAGCATGAAGTAAAAGAGAGTTAGCTTGGTTAGCAAGTTAGCAAGTTAGCAAGTTAGATGTTAGAACCCATCATCTTTGGCCATCAATGGCTCTTGCAAGAACAAGGCCTTGTAGAGGCAACCCGATTCATGTGGATTATCAAGTAAGTGGTTAGATGGTTAGTGGTTAGTAGTTAGATTATCATGAAAAAAAAACTAGCTAAAAATCATGTAGAAGGTGAAGGAGATTACAATGGAAGAGAAAGGAGGTACCTTTACATAGAGTGTCACTCTCTATTACATCAATCCCTCACTTATCTCTCTCTAGAAATCACTCAGCCCTACTACAATGATCTAAGAAAAGAAATGAAAATACAAGAAATGAAGAACACTCACCTACACTACTCCTAAAATCTGCACCTACTCCTAAAAACGAAGACTGCTCTCGGTTTGGCTCTCTGCAGGGCTATTTATAGGGCTCAGAAGGATCCAGAAGACGAGACGGGGCCACGCGTCGAAAATCGACACGTGGCTCCCTAGGATTGCCGCGTTTTGCCGTGGGAATGCGGCAATCCTAGGGAATCATGTCTCTGGATTTCGTCCACGCGTTCGTCTGGCTTCTAGCTGCTTCCAGGTATATCCTATTTCTGGTACTTTCGCCCGAATATTCGTCTGACAGCTCAGGAGTCTAGGTACAATGCATGTTCTAGAAAATCCTTTGCTTGGCCTCCAAGTAATTGCGGGATTAATTAGCATAAATTGAGCTAAATTAGCCTCTTATTCCATCTTTGCCCTTGGACTTTGGATTTACCTGCAATTAAGACCAAAACACGATTTAGACGACTATTTATTCATAAAAATAGTGAGAAATGCGATATAATAATGCAGAATTTGTAGACTAATCACACCCCCACACTTATTCTTTTGCGCCAAAATGTGATCGGGGTGGAACTAGCACTCAAAATGTGTATTTATGAAATCAAATGAAAGCTCGAATGTGCTTACTGTACCCTCGATACTTCCGTTATAGCATTGGCTCAACGGGTCGTATCCACAGGGAAGGGAGGCGATAGAAGTATTAACAGTCTCTAGTCACGTCAGATGTTAACAATTCTTCTATGTTGAAAGAATGAAAAAGAAAAGAAAATGAAAACAAGCATGTGGTAGGTGAGGAGAGCGATGAAAACGTCGATAAGAAAATAAGAAGAGGAACTTGAAAACGATTTCTAAAACAAAGGTAAAAGAAAACTCATGGCTACTAACTACTAAGTACTCCACTAACCATACTAACCTCTTCGAGATAGTTGCCTCACATTTTGATCCTCGGCCATCACAATCCTTATCTTCAAGAAGCAATACAAAACATGGCTCATGGATGGTTCATAACAATCAAAACATTGCAACAAGAACAAGCAATTACAAGCATCACTCATTACACTACAAGCATGAAATAAAAGAGCATGAAGTAAAAGAGAGTTAGCTTGGTTAGCAAGTTAGCAAGTTAGATGTTAGAACCCATCATCTTTGGCCATCAATGGCTCTTGCAAGAACAAGGCCTTGTAGAGGCAACCCGATTCATGTGGATTATCAAGTAAGTGGTTAGATGGTTAGTGGTTAGTAATTAGATTGCCATGAAAAGAAAAACTAGCTAGAAATCATGTAGAAGGTGAAGAGATTACAATGGAAGAGAAAGGAGGTACCTTTACATAGAGTGTCACTCTCTATTACATCAATCCCTCACTTATCTCTCTCTAGAAATCACTCAGCCCTACTACAATGATCTAAGAAAAAGAAATAAAAATACAAGAAATGAAGAACAATCACCTACACTACTCCTAAAATCTGCACCTACTCCTAAAAACGAAGACTGCTCTCGGTTTGGCTCTCTGCAGGGCTATTTATAGGGCTCAGAAGGATCCAGAAGACGAGACGGGCCACGCGTCGAAAATCGACGCGTGGCTCCCTAGGATTGGCGCGTTTTGCCGTGGGAATGTGGCAATCCTAAGGAATCATGTCTCTGGATTTCGTCCACGCGTTCGTCTGGCTTCTAGCTGCTTCCAGGTATATCCTATTTCTGGTACTTTCGCCCGAATATTCGTCTGACAGCTCAGGAGTCTAGGTACAATGCATGTTCTAGAAAATCCTTTGCTTGGCCTCCAAGTAATTGCGGGATTAATTAGCATAAATTGAGCTGAATTAGCCTCTTATTCCATCTTTGCCCTTGGACTTTGGATTTACCTGCAATTAAGACCAAAACACGATTTAGACGACTATTTATTCATAAAAACTGTGAGAAATGCGATATAATAATGCAGAATTTGTAGACTAATCACACCCCCACACTTATTCTTTTGCGCGTCCCGAGCAAAACAAGAAAAGAAAAACTATACTACCAATTTTATTACACCACTTTCGTAGGTGACACGATTGCACTGAGCACGTGCAACAAGCCGTTAAACCTCTAGGTTACCCTAGAGGAGGAGTGTTGTCTCCTGAGGGTTTTCAGCGGATTGCACCCACAAAATCCATAAAGAAAGAAGACAAATGTTAGTGTTTTGAAAACGCATTTTGAAAGAGAGACATGTTTTCGAACTATTTTTGCAAAAATATAAGTGATCTTAGGTCATAAGTCCACCTATAATCATTCTTCCTCAAACTTAGTCTCTATGCAAGATCTTGTCTTCAATTAAGGTAAGAATTCAAAATTGGATTGAATACTTTATCCTTCATAAAACCTAGATAATATGCACACCGTGCTCAGTGAAAATTTCTGGGATTTCAACTTCAACCATCAAGCCATTTATTTATTTATATATATATATTTTTCTGTTTTTTTTTTCTTCCCTTAGTTTAGGCTTTCTAGTTTACCCTTGTAGCGAGCCTTTAACCGATGACTCCCAAACCAGACGGTCTTAGGGCACCAGATGAGAAAACATCCCTCGGGTTTAAGGTCTCGAGTAAAAAAGGCCACAAAACTAAAGGGGATTATTTATTTCCTTTACCACCGTTAGGCGTGAATAATCATGCTTCTTGAGGCACATTTATCCAGCTTAATAGGTGATGTTTTATTTATATCTTTATTTTTCTTTTTCTTTTTTTTATTTTTTATGGCATTTTTGGTCTTTGTCTCCATCCCAAGAAATGTGTAAGTGTAAAGTGCATATTTATCTAAGGTAAAAATTCAAGATAAAAATATCTCACCAATTTTACTTACTTAGCCTATAATTTCAAACAAGATCTATTATTTCAACTAGGTTTAAGATGTCATAATTAAGACTTTCTTAATTTCTAAGATACATCTCAATTTTCTTAAAAATAGATCAAAACTTTGTCTCTTATTTCAAAAAGTTTTTTTTTATTATATTTTTTTTATTTCTAAAAGAAGTGTAAAAGAAAGAAAATCTAAAAACTCTATGTTAGTAAACCCTCCCCCACACTTATTTCATGCATTGTCCTCAATGCATCGTGATATATGTATGCATGAAACAAATAGAGAGGGACGGAAAAAAATTACCTTAAGGTGGTGGTTCCGGTGGCGGTCTGATTGGTCCACGAAACATGGCCCAATCAACTTTGCTTTGGGTTTTGAGGAACCCACCAGAAATATCATGAATATGACCCACTAAAAAGATAAATCCATGAAGGATCTTTATTAAGTACATGACCCCATCTAATTTCCATTTTTCATAATTAATTTCAGAATCAAATTTATCAACCACCTTATCCCAGAATGGTGTATGAAATGATAGAACAGTTGACTTGGACTCAGGAAAGACAGGAACTAATACCGACTCAGGAAGGTGATGTAAGTCAAGTAAAGGTTCAGGAGTCGGAATGAGTTCAGGAATTGGTTCCAAGTCAAGAAATTGAAACTCCAGTCCACATGTATTGTCCAACAATGGAATGTGACCTAATATGGGTGTTATCTCTTTACTTCCAATATTAAGGAATTCTAACTCATCACCATACAATTCTTCAAAACTAAGGTCAATGTTTTCCGTCAGAATTGTACAATCAGTTTCAGAAGTAAAGAGATTGTGAGAATCTAGGTCACATTTCTCATGTAGTTCAATACCAAAGAATGGAGAACTTGCCATTTGTCAATAGTATCTTCAGAAGTGTATAATTGGTCAAGTTCAATATGATCCTCAAAGATGGGTGATTCAACTTCATTATGAATTGGGACAGGATCCAATGTCGACTCCGGGAAAAGATTGAAGTCAGGTAAAGTTACAGGAGTCATTATTGAATCAGGAAAGAGAACTGAATCACTAAGTTGGGGTTCAAGATCATATTCATTGTCAAGTTCTATTTCAGGAAAAGGAAAACTTGCCAAAATGTCAATGGGATTTGAAGTTTGGACAAGTTCAGATGAGCGTGCTGAAATAGAATCTTGATTTCCAAAACTACATGATTCATCTGCTCTAATAGAATGGCTAGTGACACCAGATCTGGTCAAACGGTGAGAACGTAGAGATTCAACCATCATATCTATGTCACGATTTCTAGCATTTTGAGCATGAGTCATGTCTTCAAGCATCTTTCCATAATTGATGAATTCATTGTCTGGATGAAAAGATGAAGTGTTGTCTTGGAAGTGATAGTGAAATTGTGAGTCTATCAGATTTTGGGATTTGTGTTTGGACTCACGCATACTCATTTCCAAAATTGATGGTGCTTTATTTTGGATTGGTGGAATTGAGTATGTATCTTGAAAATATTGTGGACTGGGTGGAGAAGAAGGACAAGGTGGTTGGAAATTATGCTCGGGGTAAGGGAATCCCCACCGACTCGGTGAAGAGTTGAAATTATTATGGAAATTATAGTTATTAGATGGGGGGTATGGGTCATATTGATTCAGATAAGGCCAACCCGGCGTATGTGGTTGGTGCATATTGTAAAACGCCGGGTTGGAATTATCCGAATAGAATGGAGTCTGTGTGAAATATGGATTATTATTAGGATGGAAAGAATTGTAATTGTTGAATGCCATATCACACAATGAAATACAAACAAAAAGAAACAAACAAATAAACAATCAAGAAAGAAAAAATTCTAACCTAAGTTAGGGTAGACCTATGACCTAGACGACTCCTAACTGATTAGACCGTCCACGGGAGGTTTAGTGTAGACTTTGACCACAAGCTAATCAGCCAGGAAAGGTCAAGGTTGTTGGGAGGTTTTCCGTCAGAGACGTTCCTTAATTAAGTAACCACCAACCTTCGGGCTTTCGGCCCTCAATCCCTTTCCTAGATACTGATTTTACAAGAGTCAATTTCCAACACTTTTCCCCCTTAGGATAATCTCCTAAATGAGTCCGAGATGTCCCTAGGGCCAACGTCTACTTTTTTTATTAAATTAGGCTTGGGTTAGTGAGTGCTGGGATGGTAGTTTTCGGGCTAAGGAAAGGGTGATAAAATCCCCACCTTATCTTATTTATGGGTTATGCCCTTAAAATTGGATTGTGCAAGTGTACAAGATATATAACTAGGATACACTCAAAGCATGAAAATCAAGCAAGAGATGATTCCTAGTCTACATGCAATGCGAAACGTACCTTGCCTCCAGCACTCTTTAACAGTAAAAGTAAATGAATTGAAAAGACACGTGCCTAGAAATGCAAATGTCTAATCAATTTTTAACGTTTCAACCAATTTTTTACTGTTGTTTATTTAGCAGGAGTATGCTGAAGCATACAGGAAAAGAATTATTGCAGCAGCTGTATTTTGCAAAGCTGAAGACCCTGCAGAAAAATTGTTAGGAGTTCACTCCTCCTTGCCGCAGATCTGCGGCTTTTGCCGCGATTCTGCGGCAATTCAGAGGGATCCTGGTCTCTGATTTCTATAGCAGAGGCCCAGGTCCACTTATATGTCACTGCAATGCAAATTTTCCTGTTTCTTCAACCTGTAACCTACAACAGAGAAGAAAATTCGTTTAGTTCTTCACTTTAAACCAAAAACCGTTGCTCTCCCCGGCAACGGCGCCAAAAATTTGATTAAGAAAAGATAGTGTGAAGTTATTACACAAGTATTCAATGAAATAAGAAAGGTTTAGAGTTAACCTCGGTGCTTTGTCACTTCACAATATATTTGAGATGGTTAATATATCCTTTCCAATCTCCGTTATAGCATGGGCTATACCGAGTCGATTCTCAGGGAGAGCTTGCGATGGAAGCGTTACGGTTGGTAGTGAAGATAGAAAACGAAGATTCTTCTTTGCTCAAAAGAATAAAGAATCGTTGGAAAAAGAAATAAAAGAATGGGTGGCTTTGTTCATGATGGAAAATGAAAAGAAATCAAAATCAAGATTGGATTTGTTATTAACACTAAAAGAAAAGAAAACTTTAGAAGACTTTGAAGGTGAAGAAAACCATGGCTAGCTAACCTTACTTCCTTGCTAAAAACTTACTAAACTCCGTGATGATGAATGCATGCCTCATGTTGATAAATCGGCATAGATTTGTCTTGCGTGTTGGTCTAATTACTTTCCCACTTGGATGACGGGTGATCATTCTTGGACTTGTCTTGTAGCCTCATAGATGTCATTGGCCTACAAATTAGACTTTCAATAATGGAATCAAAAGAGCTACACTCAAGGGATGCTAAGGAAGAAGATACAACATTCATTAATGGAAGTAAAGAAGTTGTACAACAAATAGCATATTGGTGATCTATCTCCATGTTCCATCAAGGCACTTGTTCTAGACAAGGCTCTAAATGAGGCACACATGAATCATATGGAGAATTACAACAAGAACTTGCCAATCAATGAAAGTAACCCATCGGAGAAGAGAAGATCATACACTTTGCAAGATTAAAGATAGCAATCACCCATAAGTTAGTAGTTAGCAAGGTAAGTGGTTAGCTAGCCATGAGAAGCAAGAATTAGCTACTAGCCATTAGAAAAGCAAAACAAAGCATGAATAAAATTGCAAGTAAAGTAAAACTAGAAGTAAAGAAAGTAAGAGTTACTAGAAAATGCTCAAGTAGAGAAGAAGAGTATGGATCAATCCTTGCTTCACAAGTTGTCACTCCTTGATGTACACAAGCTCTCTCTCTCTTACAACTCTCTTTTGCAGAATTTCTAGGGAAGAAGAAGGAGATCTAAAGAACTAAATCCTAGAGAAAAAATACAAAATTACAAATCTTTATCCTATATCACTCCTCTTCTGTTCAGTCTTTGCTCGCAGGTCCAGGTGCAGTATTTATAGGCCTCAGAGAGAAGTCTCCAGAAGATGGACAGGTGGCAGGAATCTGGGGCTCAACGGCCCAGATCTTGCCGCATAGGCGCGGCAAGGCGCGGCTAGGCTGAGGCCGTTGGGCAACAGATTCTTGTTACAAGTTTGTTACGAGGTTGTTATCCACGTGGCCTTCTAGAATCTTGAGCTGGCGTGTAGAATTCTCTAGATCCTAGATTCAAATTTGGGCTCTCTTTTTGGGCTTTGAATTAATCTCTTTTAATTATTGCTAATTAAAGAGATTTTGGGCCTTTTCTCCATTTGAGTGTGGACCTGCAAAAATAGAGAGAATATGAGTAAAAATCATATTTTTATTTGCAAAAATGCATGGGAATGATATGGTAAAATATGCAGAATTGTGTAACAATCAAACACCGACGAGTTTGAGTCTGATCCATCTGCCTGTGAGTTACTGCTCTGAGTACAAACCACCTTTGCGAGATTTGCCTCAACTTTGACTCCTTCTTCTGCCCTTTGAACTTCGGACAGTCCACTTTCTAGTGCCCTATTTCTCTGTAGAAGGCACACTGGTTCTTCTTTAGATCCCTAAAATCCGGCCTAGACTTTGATCTTCCTCTTTCCTCTTTATCCTTCCTTGATGAACCCTTGCCTCTTACCGCTAGCGCCTCTGCTGATGAGCTTGACTGAGAAGGATGTCTCTCCTTTCTCCTCGTCTCATAATTTTCTAACGCAAATGACACTTCATGATAGTCCAGAGTCTGTCTACCATTGATAAAGGTTAATGTGAATGTCTCATACTCTTCCGTCGGGAGTGAGTTCAGGAGGATTACTACCGTGTCTTCTTCATCTATCTTAACATCCACGTTCACCAAATCTGTAAGAAGATTCGTGTAGCGGTTGATATGTTCATTCACAGAGCACCCCTTCTTCATCTGAAACCCGTATAGCTTGCTCTTCAGCTGCAATCGCGATTCCACACTCTTGGTTAGATATTTCTTCTAAAGGGTGTCCCACAAATGCTTCACCGATGTCTCGTGTAACACAAGATATTTGATGTCTTGTGTTAGACACGATCAAATCAAGCCACACGCAGACCTGTTCATCTTTTCCCACTCTTCATCAGTGGTTGTGCTTCGCTTCTTCTCCAGAAGTAGAGTATCCTCGAGGTTCGATGCATTCAGGGCATCCATAATCTCACACCTCCACATCCAAAAATTATTTATGCCATTGAACTTCACCACGTCAATCCTCGGATGAGGATTCATGGTCCTAACTGAAGTACTTTCTTCTGCCATCTATCTAATTTTGGATCCTCTATATATGCGGAAAACCAACTGGAAATAGATACTAACTTCGATAAAAAATCAGATTTTTTACCTTCTTCACAAAACCCTAGATTGAGTTTCTGACCGGATCTACTTCACTAATGATTCCTTGAGCACTCCTTGCGTTGTTCTGAGATCGACACACGATCTCACGAACAAGACTACCGTTGATCTGAGGCCGACACACGATCTCCACCGAATCAGCTCCCGATGCCCTTCTGAATCGCCAGAAAATCCCACGCGAAACCTGGGAAGCTCTGATACCACTTGTTGCGCGCTGACAACAACCAGAAGAGGAAGCCCTAGATCTTCAATGCACGAAGAACAAACTCCAACAACAGCACAAAATCACAAACTCAGAGAAAGAACACGAAAACAAAGATTAACGAGGTTCGGCCTTGTTGCCTACGTCCTCGGGGCAAAGAAAGAGAGTTTCTATTGATTGGATTAATCAATTATAAATTCTGCAGCACCTCTGAGTATCAAGAGAGCTACTATTTTCCTAGATACAGCAAACCCTAGAAAATTCGCCTTAAATACAATAGATTTCTAATTCAGCAAAACAGCTCGAAACCCGACTGTCGGTGTCGACTGACCCTATGCACCGGTCGACCGGGCCGGTCGACCGTGCCTAACCGAGAGTTAGGCACTTTCAGTCGGTCGACCGCTACCGATCTCCTCCTGCAGTCGACCGGACGGTCGACCGCTGATGCCTTGTGCATGTTGTGCACGTCGGTCGACCGGACCGGTCGACCGGACTCCTGCTACTGCGGTCGGTCGACCGGGCCGGTCGACCGTTTTCCTGCTGCTGCTTCTGCTGACCTGTTGTTGCTGCTGTCCTTACGGCGAAGACCCTCGTTGACTTCCTCGACGACTTCCTCGACGACCCTTGTCGACTTTCTCGACTACATCCTCTCTCTTTCCAACAGAAAGTGATGGATGACCTCAAACCAACAAGCTGCTAGGAAAGGGAAGGAAAAAGGAAAGCAACAAATAGTTAGAAGAAGTGAGAGGCTGCACAAAAATGCAGGTGAAATGTTTTAAATATGGCGATGGGAGAAGTGAGTTGCAATGTTATATCAAAACAACGCGTATATGCCAGTTTATGCAGTTGCATATGAGGAGTGGGGATTTGCTCTGATGTAGTTGTTTATACATCAAGGTCTTGCATATTGGTATCAGTTCATGGGGTATAAGCCTGGAAATGTAAGGAAAGGGATAGAATTGTTTTGTATTGGAGATAATCTGGGATACTGTACAAGGCTAGTAATGTCCCATGACTTATTGTAGCCAATCTTGTAATTTGTACACTTACAGTTTTCAAATAATTTTTTTTACCTTTCAAATACACACACACAGATGGATATGTGTATACACACATACATGCGCGTACCCGCGTTCGTGCGCCCACACACACTAGCTATAAGTTCGGTGCATCACATTGCGCAGATGTACTTAGGGATGGCAATTTGACCCGTACCCGCGGGGACCCGACCCGACCCGACCCGAATGGGGCGGGTTTTTTGATCATTGACCGGGTTCGGGTCGGGTAACGGGGAATACCCGAAATAACAAAGGCCGGGGCGGGGCGGGTACGGTATAGCATTGCCCCGCCCCGTTACCCGCCCCGTACTCGCCCCGCTATTTTTTTCATATAATGAGTATAATAATATTATATATACATCTACTTAAATAACCTAACTTTTAACACTAATTACAAATATGTCATTCCCTATAAATATCTAACCAAATGGTCCAAAATCCAAATCCAATTTGCCCTAAAAATTTGAGCCCAATACACGATTTCGGGTCGGGTCGGGTCGGGTCGGGTAATTTTATTACCCGCCGGGGCGGGGATGGGGGTGATTGCGGAATACCCAACGGGGTTTGGGGCGGGGACGGGGCGGGTTTTGGGATTTCGGGTACGGGGACGGGGTGTTCAATACCCGGCCCCGACCCGCCCCGTTGCCATCCCTTCATGTACTGTTTCATCTGATATTATTTTTCTTATATTTTTTATTTATTTTAAGTTTGTCATTTTGATTACCTTTGTCCCTTAGATTTATTATTACTTGAAAGTTGAAACGAGAAGTGGCATATATCATTAGAGAACAATAAAATAATGATCAAGCACTAATAAGTTATTGTTTTCAGAAAGAAGGATAATAATAAAATGGTTATTAAATTATAGTTAGTGCTTAAATCGTTTTGAAGATTGTTTTAACTTGATTTTCTTATATAATGTGACTGTCTTCACAGTTCATGAGCAGTGGCGGAGCCCAGGGTCACGTGCCCCACCGGCCCCACCAAAAAAGCTAATTGGTATTGGTTGTGCACCCGGCCCCCACCTTAAGAAACCAATTGACATTGATTGTGCCCCCACAGCCTAGTTTTAAGCCTAAGCATTCTTTAAAAGAGGGGAAAAAAAAAAAAAAAAAAACACCTAACCGGACCAAGCCTAGTTCTTTGTTCTTTAACAAGCAAACACTTTTTACGTTTCTCTCTGTGTGCGCGCAACCAACAACTCTCATCATCTCACTTTCAAGAGTGCAGCCAACGACACACATTTTTTTTTTCAAAATTCCAAATCCAAATTCGGTTCTCTCTTATCTCTCGGTGTAAAAGAACTCTTAACAAGCAATGAACAACAAGCTAGTTAGCAGCAATAAACAACAAAGAGTGTTGGCAACGAAAAAAAATAAGGTATCGACCGTTGAGTCTTTTGACGTCTCGATAGTTTAAAACAAGAAAAATTGATAATATTTAAGAATTAGACTATAATAGATTTCTATCTAATAAAATTTGAACAATATATAAGTACATGAGTTTTGAAATGAAGCTTGAACAATAAAATAGTTCGAAATTTTTGAGTTTGAGACACATTTCTTTATGTTAGTCGCATAGAAAAGAATATCATTATTATTATTAGATATTATTTACAATTTTAATTATTGAATGTCACTTTGGACTGTGCATGGGGACCAAAACTTTTGCATGTTTGCCATACTATATCACATATACTACAGGTTATTGTAGAAAAAATTTATTTCTATTAAAAATATATTTGTTTGCATCACTCGTTAATTTTTTGATAGCATAATTTATGAATAGAAATTTTTAAATCATATTCTTTTAGAGAAAATTTATAAAAAACCCTTAATTTTTAAAAAGAATAATTTTTCCACCTTCTCCTCCTCCTTTACAGATTTTTAAAATTCCTTTTTTTCAAGGGAAAAAATTCTAAAATTTTCCGACTTTGTGCTATTTCTCCCCTGCTTTATAAGTTCTAAAAATCTTAGTTTCTATAAGAAAATCCAAAATTTTGTTGAATCTTCAATTTGATCTCCGTCTTTTTCACAAATCCTAAAAAATTTAATTATTGAGACAAAAATTATGAATGCATCTTTTTCTCCTTACTCCTCTCGAAGTTCTAAAATTTTTCAAAGATCCTAAATTCCATCTTGTTTTTTTCCTTCATCCAATTTTTCAACAAATTTTAAAAATTGATTATGTTGTTCCCCATCTAGTAACTTTGGTTTGAGAGGGAAAGAGGGATCAGGGAGGGGAGTAAAAGAGAACCAAGAGAGGAGGAGGGGGCGGCACAGCGGTGTACCATCGCTGATCTGCAAGAGAACAAGAGAATTAATTAAAGCTGAAGATTAATTAAAAATTGAAAGGGTGAGATCAATTTCTATTTAATTAAAGACTGAGATTCTCTCTGAAAAGAAAGATGTTTTTGTTAGATTTCTAGGATGAATCTGACAACTAATCAATATCACTGAAATATCACCGATCTAATTGGCTAGGTCGGTTAATATCAGGTGGGAGGTTTTCCATTCAATAGAACGTTCCTTAATTAAAGAACCACCTTTCAATTACCTTCCTTGGTTAAACACCAATTAGACTGGTATAAATCAGTCTCAATATACTGAATATCAATATAACCCCTGTATAAAGAAATTAATTCACTTATACAGTACTTGGAGTGAGGTACGCTTAAAGCGAATCTCCTTAAGACAATTATGTCCCCCGCACCGGTGCTAACGGGTTACTGGAGGCTGGTCTCCCAAGATACAACTGATTGGTCGCTAATGTTGCACATTTATTATCATATTTCCATACTTATTATAGAATAAAATCTGCTTTGTCCTAATTAAATGTTTAATTTATTTGCAGGCCCATTCCTTAAGGAGATGAAGAGAAACAAGCCCAAAAGCCCACCAAATTCTGATTAATTCAGAATAAATTTGAAATGAAGAAATCAGGGCAAAATCTTGGCATATAAGGAAGGTTTAGAAGAATCTTCCCTGAATCAAGATGAAGAAATCAGGGCAAAATCTTGGCATATAAGGAAGGTTGAGAAGAATCCTCCCTGTGGGCAAAATCTTGGTATATAAGGAAGGTTGAGAAGAATCCTCCCTGAATCAAGCACAATCAAAGGCTGTTTTGTCAACTTTTGAAGAAAAAAACAAGAAAAGAAGATACGGGAAATACATCAGACCAGGAGATTCCCCCAATCTTCCTGGGATCTTCTCCTTTAGGTTTTTTTGCCTATAAATACTGGTTTTAGCTGAGCAAGGGGGAAGGCAGAGATTATGATTTAGCCTAGTTTTCATTCTTTGTAGTTTAGGTTTTTCTTTTCTTTTTATGTAATTTGTATGTAACTTAGGATAGAAGAAGATTCATGTAAGTAAGAGAGAGAGGCTGATGTTGAGAGTGACACCGACGATGTACCCTCCTCCTTTCTTCCATTGTCTCTGCAATTAATAAAGGTAAAAGTTCTTTTTATGTTCGTATTTTCTTTTGTTTCATCTTCCTCTTCTACTTTACCTTGGTTGTTGTTGTTGAGTTTACAAGTGAATTCCAAAGCAAGTATAACTAAGCTACGTGAGAGCTAGCGATAGTTCATGAAGACGTTCTCCTCCTCCAAGATCCGCATCACTTCGTTCTTGCTAGGCTTGACGATATAATGTGCACGGGGACTGAGCTCGAGCTTATGATCTATGCGTTGAACGCCTCCGAAGCAAAGGTAGAACATTCAACGGTTTCCAGGTAGGTCATCACTCAACCTAGGTAAGTATTTCTTCATCTTCTTTCCTTTCTTTCATTTGTGTAAATTATATCACCACCTCTTCCAACTCTTTTTCCTCCACTTCATTTGTACATATTCGCTTCATTGTTTTCTGATTTTTTCACCTTCTTTATCTCTCATTTTCTCTCTAATTTTAACATAATTCTTTTTTTTTCATTTTCACTTCTTAAAAACAGAGAAGAACTCTCGCTTTTCTTCTTAACGATTTCAATAAAGAACCGTAAAGCTTCCATCGCAAACCCTCCTTGTGGATCACGACCCGCATAGCCACTTGCTATAGCGGAAGAATTGAGCACTTGCACATTTTTATTATAAGATCTGAAATTTCGTATTTTTGTGCAGGTTTTACCTCAATCAACAACACTCCTTCACGGTATTTGGATAGCACTACCAATCACCGTACGGTCAAACCAGAGTTAACCGGTACCTTCACAGGATTATTGAAGCAGCGGGACTAAGACAAATTTCGGGAGAATATTTGTCTTTACTTTGGAGGAGCACCCACTGTAGAGAAAGAGGAAGGTAGAAGAATATTCTTCTTTGGAAGTCCCAGATTCAGACAACAATTCTATTAAAGAATCTGTTGAATTTTCTGAGCCCTCTTTCAGAACGAATTTTGCAGAATCTCTTGGAAGTTCCTTCAGAATCTGAGTTACAGAACTCAGATTTTATTTTTTAGGTGTGTCTTAATTGAGAGAAGCGGAGCGCTATTTATAGCGCTCAGATTTTGTTTTTTTTAGGTGTGTCTTAATTGAGAGAAGCGGAGCGCTATTTATAGCGCTCCGGGAGGGGTACTTTGGTCCGAACCCAACCAACAGTTGCAACGGTTCGGTCTGAACCATTGCGACGGTTCATTTCAACCGCCCAACTGCGCTGGGCGGTTCGGATCCAGAGGCGGAGCGGGTATGATCCCCGTGACCCAGTTCAAAAAGAACTGGAGCGGGTAGGGAACCCGAACCCAGACCCGAACTCAAGCCCGGTCTCGGCGCCAGCCGGCCGGCCGCCGCTGGCGGCGGTGCGCGCATATGCGGGCATGGTTTCCTCCCAATCGCGCGCGAAAACTCCAAGTACCCAAAGGGCACGCCCTTTGTTTCCATTTTTCCCTATTTAAACACTTTAAACTTCCATCCCATGGCCAATGTGGGACTAAATGTCTTTACCTACCTTTAGTCCAATTTTTGGCTTTGAATTAGGCAAACTTTAGACTTGAATATCTCATTCATTCGAAGTCAGAATTGAACATGTGAATATACCACGATCATCCCCAATGGAAGAAGAACACACTCCAACCATCATCCAATTGATTCGATCAACGGATCTCGCCGTAATTCAATTCAAAGATTCACATATATTCTTCATATTCCCAACAATCCCCCACAATGAATGGAGATTCAAGGAATTGACACACAAAGAGACTGATTCTATTGTGAAAGGTACTTTAGAAAAGAAATTGCATCAGGATAGGTGAACTAGGTCTTGAACCTTCCATAGCGAAAGTTTTATCGGACTTACTGGCTAATCAGTGAACTAGGTCTTGAACTGTTAGCCGTTAGTGTAAGCCAAGTCAACAAGCTTCACACAGTAACTTTCCAAATCAACTTTGGTTCTCGGTTGTGTCCATTTTGGCCCTGGACGTTCTTGGTTTCAGAGAGTATCTTTAGGGAATAACAGCCTCCCTAGAAATTCCCAAAGAGCCGACCCAACTCTATACTCATATAGGTGATCGTCCTATTAAGAGTAGTCTACTCTACTCCACTTATTTAGTAACAATATATAGGCATCATTAAAAGCGTTAAGTTTATCCTTAATCCACTTATAGAAAAGCACTTATGTGCACCTTAAGAATGGATTGGAGTTAACCTCCCAAGTGCTTACTTGCTGAGTTAATCATAACTAGTTTTTCCTCTTGAACTTAGTCCGTGGGATCTCCAGTTGCTAAGTGAGGTTTTCATTAAGCTGACTCGGTAAGGTTAGGCTTTTAGACCCATTCCCCTCGATGCGCAGTTTATACGCTCTCCACTTAAACCTTTAGTAAGCGGATCTGCTAAATTATGTTTTGACGAGATAAAGTCAATAGAGATAATTCCATTTGAGAGCAGCTGCTTCACAGTATTATGTCTACAATGAATATGTCTAGACTTACCGTTGTATAAAATATTTTGTGCCCTAGATATAGCTGCTTGATTATCGCAGTGTATACATATAGCAGGCACTGGCTTTTGCCATAATGGTATATCTTTCAAAAATTATTGAAGCCATTTTGCTCCTTCTCCGGCCTTATCTAAGACTATGAATTCCGATTTCATAGTGGAACGGGTAATACATGTTTGTTTGAAAGATTTTCAGGATACCGCTGCTCCTCCTAGAGTAAATACGTATCCGCTAGTTGATTTTAATTCCTCAGAATCTGCAATCCAATTAGCATCACTGTATCCTTCAAGTACAGGTGGATATTGTTCATATCTTAAGGCATATTCCTTGGTATGTGATACGTAACCTAATAATTGTAGCAGAGCAGTCCAATGTTGATCACTAGGATTGCTAGTATATCTGCTTAACTTGTTTACAGCGTAAGCAATATCGGGTCTAGTGCAATTCATCAAATACATTATACTTTTGATAATCTGAGAATACTCCAACTAGCGTATTCCAGTTCCTATATTCTTATGAAGGTGGATGTGTGGGAGAAAAGGATTGTATTCTCTTTTATCCCATGATCCTTAAATCTTTCTATCATCTTCTCCACGTAGTGAGATTGAGATAGACTGATTCCATCTGGTGTTCTGGTGATTTTAATTCCTAAAATTACATCAGCAACCCCGGATCCTTCATGTCAAAACTGTTAGATAACATTCTTTTAGTGGACTTAATAATTTCAATATTAGTCCTAAGTATCAACATGTCGTCTAAATAAAGACAAACAATGATACATGCATTTTCAACTGTTTTAATCTAAACATACTTATCACATTCATTGATAGTGAATCCATCTTTAATCATGACACTATCAAATTTCTCATGCCATTATTTTGGAGCCTGCTTTAGACCGTATAAGGATTTTATCAATTTACACACTTTGTGTTCTTGACCCTTGACTATAAATCCTTCAGGTTGCTCCATATATATTTCTTCATTTAATTCACCATTTAAGAATGCAGTCTTGACATCCATTTGATGGATATCTAAGTTATGCAATACTGCAATTGCAATCAACATCCAAATGGACGTTATTCTTGTTACTGGTGAATAAGTATCGAAGTAGTCAAGTCCTTCCTTTTGTCGATAACCCTTAGCTACTAATCTAGCTTGTACTTATCGATAGATCCATCGGATTTTAATTTTCTTTTGAAAATCCACTTACACCCAATTGATTTACTGCTAGGAGGCAAGTTTGCCAATTCTCAAGTATGATTACTTAGTATGGATTCTATTTTGATATTTATAGCTTCTTTCCACGTTTGTACTTCTGGGGTTGACATAGCCTCTTTAAATGTTTGAAGCTCGCTTTCAATAGAGTATGCTATGAAATCTGGACCAAAAATTTTTGAGATTCTAGATCTCTGACTTCTTCTTGGTTCAATTTTCGCATTGACAATCGGTTCCTCGGGCTTTCATCCCTGAATACCATCTCATGTATTCTTTTCCCAGAAGTCTTATCTATTTCCTGTTTATATGGAAAAATATCTTCAAAGAATACAGCATCTCTAGATTCGATAATCAGGTTTACATGAATATCTGATATTTCTGATTTATGAACCAGAAATCTGTAGGCACTACTATTCAAGCCATAGCGTATGAATATGCAGTCCATTGTCCTTACTCCCAACTTAGTCTTTTTAGCTAATAGTGCTAGCACCTTTGCAAGGCACCCTCACATTTGAGGTAATGGTAGGAAAGTGTCCTTCTATGCCATAACTCAAATGGTATAGACCAAGTTTCTTGTGGGGTATTCTGTTTAGAATATAATTTGCAGTTAACAGAGCTTTCCCCCACAAGTTCTGCGGAGCTCTAGAACTTACGAGTATGGAATTGACCATCTCCTTCAAAGTTCTGTTCTTCTGTTCAGCAATTCCATTTCGCTGAGGAGTATATGGTGCTGTTATTTGATGGATTATACCAAATTTAGCACATAACTCACTAAAATCGTTTGATTCATATTCTCTGCCTCTATCGGATTTTAGAATCTTGATATTCTTGTTGAGTTGATTCTCAACTTCGGTTTTATATGTTATAAACATATTCATTGCCTCATCCTTACTGTTTAAAAGATACACATAACAGTATCTTGTACAGTCATCAATAAAAGTAATAAAATACTTTTTCCCGCCTCCAGTTGGCATAAACTTCAAGTCACACAGATCGCTATGAATTAACCTTAAAGGTTTTGTATTTCGATCAATTGAGTGAAATGAATTTTTCGCTAACTTGGCCTCAACACAAATATCACACTTGCGAATTTCCTTCAAGTTGAGGTTAGGAATATATCCTAGATTAGACAAGTTTTTTAATGACTTGTAGTTTACATGCCCTAATCTAGCATGCCATAAAGTAGGAGACTCAAGCAAATAAACAGAAGATTTTCCTTTATTTATAAGTTTCGAGTACAAATACACAGACTTTTTGTCTACCACTGCAATATTGGCTTTAAAAAGTCCATCAACAAGATAAATCTTTCCCACATACATTCTGCCCTTAGTAAGTACAAATTTATCTGATTCAAAAACTATTCTAAATCCTTTCTTACTAAGTATTGATCCAGAGATCAGATTCTTGCGAATATCTGGAACATGTAGCACATTGTTCAGAGTAAGCTCTTTTCCAGATGTCTACTTCAGGATGACCTTGCCTTTTCCTTCAACCTTAGAGACGGCTGAGTTTCCCATGAATAGTTGCTCATCTTGCTCTAATTTTTGATATTTAGAGAATAATAATTTCTCAGAACAGATGTGCCGAGTAGCCCCAGTATCTACCCACCAATCCTTATTGTTGGTTGTCAGATTCACTTCTGACACCACAGCTGAAAGGTTTGGCGACGAATGGTCGGTCAAGTTTGCCTGTGGATGGCTCTTCTTGTTCTTTTTGAGACAGCTGCGACATTCATTTGCCTTATACCCTTCTTTGTTGCAGATGTAGCAGGTTCCCTTGAAGCGCATGTTCTTGCCTTCTTGGACCTTGCCTTTGTACCCCTGGGAAGTCTTCTTTCGCTTTAAGCCTTTGAAAGTAGACGCTTCCCCTTTTGAGTCTTCGATCACATTTGCCTTGGCTTCATAGGAGTTCTTACTGCTCCTTTTCTCGGACTTTCGGTTGTCCTTCTCAATTTGAAGCCTCATAATGAGATATTCCAACTTCAGCTCCTTTCGCTTGTGCTTCAGGTAGTTCTTGAAATCTCTCCATGCAGGTAAGAGTTTCTCCACGATAGTAGCAACCTGAAAGGTTTCAGGTAGAATCATACCTTCGGCTTCTATCTCATGCAAGATAAGTTGGAACTCTTGCACCTGACTGATTATAGTCTTATTATCCACCATCTTGTACTCCAGAAATCGTCCTACGACGAACTTCTTGGTACCGGCATCCTCAGTCTTGTATTTCTTATCAAGACTGGCCCATAACTTCTTTGCCGTTGTGGTAGGACTGTAGATATTGTAAAGAGAGTCATCCAATCCATTTAAAACATAGTTTCGACAAAGGAAGTCAACTTAAGTCCAAGCATCGACTCAAGGACTGAGTACCGATCAGTTCCGGGTTCTGGTGGATCTTCTTGTAGGAATTTGGCCAGATGCAGAGTGATCAAGTAGAAGAGCATCTTCTGTTGCCACCTCTTGAATTCTGTGCCATCAAATTTTTCTAGCCTCTCCGGCTTCGGGTTAGGAATGAAATCACCTAGAGGGGGGTGAATAGGTGATTATGCTAATCAATGCATAAATTTAAAAATAAGATGATGCAACGATCACTCAAAGTAAGATTAGAAGCCGAATACCCCGTGAAGGGCTCTAAACTCCCTCCTCGTGATTTCTCTAAATAAGAGTTTGAGGTGCATAATACAATCTTGTTGTGAGAGTATAGATCGACAATATAAGAATGAATGAAAAGCAAGTAAATAACACAAGTAAACAAATCGCCAACACAGAGATTTATTTCGAGGTTCGAGCACCCAGCTCTATATCCCCGCCTTCACCCAGAAGGATTTTCGATCCACTAGAACTTCCACAAAGGATTACAACCACTAGGGAGTACTCAACTCCTTAATCACACTCCTCTAGTCTAGAGGTAGTGGAGCCACAAATACGATAATCACTTGGTGATCAAAAGACCACAAACTCTCTTTTGAAAAACTTTTCTTTACAAAACCCTAGAGAATAGCATATAGGATTGAATCTCAAGGTTTGTAAGTGAGAAATAAAACAAAGTAGAAGAGGTTTTGATTCAAAAACTTCAGAGAAAAATCAGAGATTAGAGCACAAAAACTGAGAATAAAAACTTCTTTCAAAATACTCAAGCTTTGATTTCTTCTGCAAATGTTGTTGTTATTCTCCTCAACCCCATCCACCCCTATTTATAGGATATAGGTAGGGATTAAAGAGTAAATAATAATTTTGACTAATCAGGAAAGATAAGACCCAAAACCAGCCTTAAACCTCGTTTGGAGAATAAAATCACATTTTAAAACATGCTTAAAAAAATAGCCGTTAGGTTGATAATACACTCACGGTCAACCGGCCGGTCGACCGGTTTTCAAAAACTTTTGACCGTTGGCAGGCCCCGGTCGACCGCCAAGTCGACCGTCCCAAACGGAGACTAGGGTGCTGTCAGTCGGTCGATGCTCGGTCGCCCGACATGGGGTCCGGTCGACCGCCCGGTCGACCGGATAACGTGCACACATACACGCACCCAACGGTCAGAATTGCGGTCGACCGCTCGGTCGACCGTTCTGACCTGTACAGAGCCGGTCGACCGTCCGGTCGACCGCAACAGGTCAAAACAGATTTTTTTTTGAGGAAATGTTTTTGAAGATATGTTTATTTTCAAAAATGATTTTTGTCAAGACTTTGTTAACTACAATAAATTGAGTTTGCAAATACTGAAATAGGTCTATTAAAATATTTTATACAAGAGACAAAAACAATCTTTTGAAAACATGTGCAATTTTGTGTGTATGTGAAATTTGAGCTTCAATACTATATACTATCCTTTAACAAACTAAAATATCAAAATTATATAGAAAGAAGTCTCTGAACCGCGTTGTGCCGAGTTAGGGCCTCCTCTCCTATGAAAGAGTCCTCTTGTGCCATTAACCTATCAACATGCTTTTAGCGCCATTGACCTTGCAATATGCTTAAAGCCATCAAGACTCGTACAAACCTGAAATTCATTCTAGAACAACTTATTAGTACCAAATAGCTTTTGTATGTTTTGTTATCATCAAAACTATATAAATGGAGAGTGTAACCTTTTGGGCCAACAATCTCCCCCTTTTGATGATGATAAAACATATAAGCTATAACACAGGATGTAAAAGGGAGGTAAAAACTCTCCCTCAAATAATGCTATATTAAACAAGTATAAAACAACTTATTATGAGAGAATTTTGAAAAACTTTGAAAAACACCAAACATAAAACATAAACAATACACTATACCAAAACAAACAACACATATTTCTCCCCCTTTTTGTCATACATCAAAAAGGGATATGAAAGTAAGAAAACTTCTTTATTCAACAGCACAAACATTTAGTTCACTACATATAAAAGAAAATCTATTGTAGTCAGGTGGTTTAGTGAAAATATCGGCAAGTTGAAAATCAGTAGAAATATAATCAATATCAATATCACCTTTCTCAAAATGATCTCTAAGAAAGTGATTTCGAATCTCAATGTGCTTGGTCTTACTATATTGATTTGTATTCTTAGTCATATGAATAGTACTAGAATTATCACAAAATATTTTTATATGGTCATAATGCAAATCATAATCAAGGAGAGTATGTTTCATCCAAAGGAGTTGAGCACAATAAGCCCCCGCCGCAACATACTCCGCCTCGGCGGTTGAGAGGGCTACCGAATTTTGTTTCATGGAAGACCATGAAACAAGACAATTACCATGAAATTGACATGTTCCACTAGTACTCTTCCTATCCACTCTACAGCCTGCATAGTCAGCATCTGAAAAACTCGTCATTGAGAATTCTCCGATCTTCGGATACCATAGACCCATTCCAATAGTGCCCTTAATATAATGAATAATGCGTTTTACCGCAATTAAATGAGATTCTTTGGGACAAGATAGGAATCTAGCACAAAGACACACACTAAACATAATATCCGGCCTACTAGCCATTAAATACAACAAACTACCAATCATACTTCTATATAATTTTATATCAACACACTTACCTTGGTCATCCTTATCAAGCTTGTGGTGGTGGCCATGGGAGTGTTGCAAATTTTTGAGTCTTCAAGCCTAAATTTCTTGATGAGTTCCTTGGAGTACTTGGCTTGACATATGAAGATCCCATCACACATTTGCTTGATTTGGAGTCCAAGAAAATAGTTCAATTCACCCATTAATGACATCTCAAATTCACGTTGCATACATTGTTCAAACTCCTTACAAAGTAATTCATTAATAGAACCAAAGATTATATCATCAACATATATTTGTATTATAAGAATGTTACTACCAACATGTTTAGTAAATAATGTGGTGTCTACTTTGCCTTTAACAAAATCATTTGATAGAAGAAAACTGGAAAGCCTTTCATACCAAGCTCTTGGAGCTTGTTTTAAACCATACAATGCTTTATCTAGTTTGAAAACAAAATTTAGATGTATATGATCCACAAAACCGGGGGGTTGTTCAACATATACTTCCTCATCAATAAAACCATTTAGAAAAGCACTTTTTATATCCATTTGAAAAAGTTTAAAATTCTTATAGGATGCATAAGCTAGTGTGATCCGTATGGCTTCTAGTCATGCTACGGGTGCAAAGGTCTCCTCAAAGTCGATTCCTTCGACTTGAGTGTAACCTTGGGCCACTAACCTAGCCTTATTCCTAACAACATTTCCTGACTCATCCAATTTGTTCCTAAAAATTTACTTAGTACCAATTATTGGTCTATCATAGGGTCTAGGAACAAGGTGCCAAACTTGGTTGCGCTCAAATTGATTGAGCTCTTCTTGCATAGCAAGCAACCAATATGAGTCACCCTCTGCTTCGAGGATGTTTTTGGGTTCAAAATGAGATATGAATGCATAATGCCCACACAAATCATAGAGTTTGGAGTGAGTGATTACCCCCTTTGATACACCACCTATGATGAGATCTTTGGGATGATTTGAGGCGTATCTCCAATCTTTAGGAAGTGGTTACGATGGTTCCACTTCATCCTTTTGAACTTCACCATTAGGTTCTTGCTTATCTTCTTGGATGGGTGAGTCCTTCAAGGATATTTTCTCCATGTCCTCACCTAATGAGTCAATCTCTACAACATTCTCAACAAATGCATTAGATTCCTCAAATTTAACATACATAGATTCTTCAATAGTAAGAGATGATTTATTGAACACTCTATATGCTTTGCTAGTACTAGAATAACCAACAAAAATTGCTTCATAAGTCTTAGCATTAAATTTACCCAAATTATCTTTGGTGTTCAAAACAAAACACTTGCATCCAAAAACTTTAAAGTATGAAACATTTGATTTTCTTAAATGATAAATTTCAAAAAAAGTTTTGAAAATATTTTTACACAAATAAATTCGGTTGGATATGTAACATGCGGTGTTTACGGCCTCGGCCCATAAGTATTGAGGGAGCCCATATTCACTTATCATAGTCCTAGTCATTTCTTGAAGAGTTCTATTCTTTCATTCAACTACTCCATTTTGTTGTGGAGTTCTAGGACATGACATTTCATGCTTAATTCCTTTTTCATCACAATAAGTCATGAAGAGTTGGTTGACAAACTCACCACCTCATCACTTCTTATGCGTAAAATCGAAAATCCATTTTCTTTTTCAACCCTTTTTCGAAAAATCTTAAAATGCGAAAAAATTTGATCTTTATGCTCCAAAAAGAAAGCCCAAGTGAAATGAGAGAAATCAACGACTAAAATAAAAACATATCTATTTCCATTTAAGCTTTTAGTTTTAGTTGGTCCAAAAAGATCCATGTGAATCAATTCTAATGACCTAGATTACATGATATCCTTGATTGTTTTGAAAGAAGACTTGGTTTGTTTTTCAAGTTGGCACGCACCACAAATGCGATCTTTTTCAAACTTCAAGCAAGGATACCCTTCACCAATTCTTTAAAATTTATTCTAGAAAGATGTTCAAAAGAGGCATGACCTAATCTTCTATGCCATATCCATGAAATCTCATCAAAGTATTTAAACATTTTGTAGTGCAATCCAAATTAAGCATATCAATAATATAGACATTATTTTCACGAAATCTAGTGAGAATACATTCATTGGTTTTACAATAAAAAATTTTGCAAGAAGATTCATCAAAAACATATTTGAGACCACGATCACATAGTTGATTAATACTTAGTAAATTATGTTTAAGCCCATCAACAAGAACTACATTTTTCAATTAAAGGAGATGCACCAATTTTTAATGTTACCTATACCGATGATGGTGCCCTTGAAGTCATCCCGAAGGTGACGGTGCCTCCTTCAACGTACCTCGATAGGGTTGCGAAATTATTGATGTCCCATGTCATATGCCTTGAGCAACTACTATCAAGGTACAACCACTCCTTACGTCTTGGAGTCTTGGTGTGTACCTATATCAAATAATTTAGAGCTTGATTTTGGTACTCATATTTTCTTGGGTCCTAATGCGTTAGTGTTTCGAATCCAAACATGATTATTGATACTATTTAAATGATCATAACAAAATTTAGCTAAATGACCATTCCGGCCACAATAAGTACATTTATAAATTCTTCCATACTTAAAAGCATAATGAGCATGTGGTTTATGAACATGTAATTTATGAGCATGGGATGTTTTTGCATGATTGACATGTGATGTGTTGGCATGATGAACATGTGGAGTTTTAGCATGAAATGTTTTATCATGTTTAGCATGAGGAGTATGCATGTGCTTCTTTGAAAACATTTCTTCTAATTTAGTATGTTAAAAGCATATTCTTTTAAAACATTTCCCAAATCATTTATTCTAGTTTTTAACATAGAAAACTCATTTTCATCAATTTTAGGATATTTAGCTTTGTAAGCAACTCTATAGGCATCAAAATCTCTTTGTGTTGAAATAAGAGTAGAAGATAATTCATCCTTTTCTTTTGAAGAAATAGCAATTTGATTTTTGAGCATTTCATTTTCCTTTTTCAATTTTAAACAATCTTCCTTTTTAGCATCAAAACTTTCTGAAAGTTCAATGAAAGCTTGTAATAACAATTCTTTACTTATTTCACTATCATCATCATGTGGTTCTGTAGTTACCTTGGGTGTGTTTGCCATGAAACACACATTTGTCGTGTCAACTTTAACTTCGGATTCACTTTCTGAGTCCCAAGTGGCTTTGTACACCTTCTTTTCAAACGACTTCTTTTGCTTCAGGGAGGAAGATATCTTTCTCTTGAAATCTGAACAATAAGCCATGATGTGTCCGGGTTTCCGACAGTTGTAACATATGATCTTTTTCTCCTCCTTCCCTTCCCATCGCCTTCTATGATTGAGCTTGTTCTTGTGGTACATTCTTTTTACATTTCTCACAAGAAGAGATAGCTCTTCATCATCTTTTTCATCTTCTTCATCATCATAGTTGGTGGAGGTAGACTTGAAAGCTATAGACTTTTTCTTTTGAGGCGCTGCTTCTTCTCTAGTCTTTTTCTCCATCTCATGAGTCTTAAGATTTTCAATAAGACTTATGAGCTCCATCTCGTCTTTGTCATTCAATTCCTTCAAGGTGGTAGCTTTGATTTCCCATGATAAAGGGAGAGCACGAATCACCTTACGCACCTTTTGGTCGTTGTTTATTTCATCACCTAGAGAAGAAAGAGCATTTGTGATTTTAGTAAACTTAGTAATCATATCATCAATAAATTCATTTTCTTGCATTTTAAAGCATTCATATTGAGAATGTAAGAGATCAATCTTATCTCTCTTGATTTGTGATGTTCCCTCATGAGTGACCAATAAGTGTTGCCAAATCTCATAGGCGGATTTGCAATGGATAACTCGTGTTAAGTCATCCTCATTCAATGCTAAAAGTAGGGCATTTTGAGCTTTCGAATTAGCCTCAAATTCCTTGGAGGTAAGATCGGACCAAGTGTCCTCCTCACCTTCGGGTTTACTAAAAAACTTGATCAAAGACTTAGCAACTAGGCTACCTAGAGATTGTAGAAAAATGTTCATCCGAACTTTCCATATGGGAAAGTTGAGTCCATCAAATTTTGGAGGGGTCTTAATGTTATCGGCCATCTATACTAGTGTATGAATGAATATATGAAAATAATGATTAGCAATTTATAGGATCTCTCTAAGGATGTGAAGCCAAAAACTAGAGTTCTAGCTCTGATACCAAGAGAAATCACCTAGAGGGGTGTGAATAAGTGATTATGCTAATCAATGCACAAATTTAAAAATAAGATGATGCAACGATCACTCAAAGCAAGATTAGAAGCCGAATACCCCGTGAAGGGTTTTGAACTCCTTCCTCGTGATTCCTCTAAATAAGAGTTTGAGGTGCGCAATGCAATCTTGTTGCGAGAGTATAGATCGACAATATAAGAATGAATGAAAAGCAAGTAAATAACATAAGTAAACCAATCGCAAATACAGATATTTGTTTCGAGGTTCGAGCACCCAGCTCTACGTCCTCGCCTTCACCCAGAAGGATTTCCGATTCACTAGAACTTCCACAAAGGATTACAACCATTAGGGAGTACCCAACTCCTCAATCACACTCCTCTAGTCCAGAGGTAGTGGAGCCACAAATACAATAATCACTTGGTGATCAAAAGACCACAAAGTTTCTTTTGAAAAACTTTTCTTTACAAAACCCTAGAGAATAGTGTATAGGATTGAAACTCAAGGTTTGTAAGTGAAAAATAAAACAAAATAGAAGAGAGTTTTAATTCAAAAACTACAGAGAAAAATCAGAGATTAGAGCACAAAAACTGAGAATAAAAACTTCTTTCAAAATAATCAAGCTTTGATTTCTTTTGCAAATGTTATTGTTATTCTCCTCAACCCCATCCACCCCTATTTATAGGATATAGGTAGGAATTAAAGGGTAAACAATAATTTTGACTAATCAGGAAAGATAAGACCCAAAACCAGCCTTAAACCTCGTTTGGAGAATAAAATCACGTTTTAAAACATGCTTAAAAAAATAACCGTTAGGCTGATAATACAATCACGGTCGACTGGCCGGTCGACCGGTTTTCAAAAACTTTTGACCGTTGCAGGCCCCGGTCGACCGTCCCAAACAGAGACTAGGGTGCTGTCAGTCGGTCGATGCTCGGTCGCTCGACATGGGGTCCTGTCGACCACCCGGTCGACCGGATAACGTGCACATATGCACGCACCCAACGGTCAGAACTGCGATCGACCGCTCGTCGACCGTTCTGACCTGCAATAGAGCCGGTCGACCGTCCGGTCGACCGCAACAGGTCAAAACAGATTTTTTTTTTGAGGAAATGTTTTTGAAGATATGTTTATTTTCAAAAATGATTTTTATGAAGACTTTGTAAACTACAATAAATTGAGTTTGCAAATACTAAAATAGGTCTATTAAAATATTTTATACAAGAGACAAAAACAATCTTTTGAAAAAACATGTGCAATTTTGTATGTGTGAAAAATTTGAGCTTCAACACTATATACTATCCTTTAACAAACTAAAATATCAAAACTATATAGAAAGAAGTCTCTGAACCGCATTGTGCCGAGTTAGAGCCTCCTCTCCTATGAAAGAGTCCTCTTACGCCATTAACCTATCAACATGCTTTTAGCGCCATTGACTTTGCAACATGCTTAAAGCCATCAAAACTCGTACAAACCTGAAATTCATTCTAGAACAACTTATTAGTACCAAATAGCTTTTGTATGTTTTGTTATCATCAAAACTATATAAATGGAGAGTGTAACTTTTTGGGCCAACAAGGAAGTGGAGTAAGCATCAAAGCTTGTAGCTGCATGTTTGGTGCCTTACTTGAGCTATCTTGATTAGTCTCAGACATTTTCTACATGTTCAAGCAGAATAGAAGTAAAGTAATAATTGTCTTAAGATTGTTGGATTTCTAGGATCAATCTGACAACTAATCAATATCACTGAAATATCACCGATCTAATTGGCCAGGTCGGTTAATTTCAGGTGGGAGGTTTTCCGTTCAATAGAACGTTCTTTAATTAAAGAACCACCTTTCAATTATCTTTCTTGGTTAAACACCAGTTAGACTGGTATAAGTCAGTCTCAATATACTGAATATCAGTATAACCCCTGTATAAAGAAATTAATTCACTTATACAGTACTTGGAGTGAGGTACGCTTAAAGCGAATCTCCTTAAGACAATTACGTGCCCTGCACCGGTGCTAACGGGTTACTGGACGCTGGTCTCCCAAGATATAACACTTATTCACAGTATTTGGATAGCACTACCAAATCACCGTACGGTCGAACCGGAGTTAACCGGTACCTTCACAGGATTATTAAAGCAGCGGGACTAAGACAAATTTTGGGAGAATATTTGCTTTTACTTTGGAGGAGCACCCACTGTAGAGGAAAGAGAAAGGTAAAAGAATATTCTTCTTTGGAAGTCCTAGATTCAGACAACAATTCTCTTAAAGAATCTGTTGAATTTTCTGAGCGCTCTTTCAGAACAAATTTTGTAGAATCTCTTGAAAGTTGCTTCGAAATCTGAATTGTAGAATACCCACTGGCTTTGAAAATCGAGTTGCAGATTTCCCACTTCCTGTTTGGAAGTCACTTCAAGTTTGAGAGAGAGAGAGTCTCCTTCAGAACTCAGATTTTGTTCTTCTTAGTGTGTATTAATTGAGAGTAAATAATGCTCCGGGAGGGGTATTTTGGTCCGAACCCAACCAACAGTTGCAATGGTTTGGTCTGAACCGTTGCAACGGTTCGTTTCAACCGCCCAACTGCCGCGACGGTTTACAGACAGCCGTTGCGCTGGGTGGCTCGGATCCGGAGACGGAGCGGGTATAATCCGCATGACCCATACCCGCGTGACCCGGTTCAAAAAGAATTGGAGTGGGTAGGGAACCCGAACTCAGACCCCGAACTCGAGTACTGTGGCGGCGGCGGGCGCATATGCGGGCATGGTTTCCTCCCAATCGCGCGCGAAAACTCCAAGTACCCAAAGGGCACGCCTTTTGTTTCCATTTTTGTTTATTTAAATACTTTAAACTTCCATCCCATGGCCAATGTGAGACTAAATGTCTTTAGCTACCTTTAGTCTCATTTTTGCCTTTGAATTAGACAAACTTTAGACTTGAATATCTCATTCATTCGAAGTCGGAATTGAACATGTGAATATACCACGTTCATCCCCAATGGAAGGAGAACACACTCCTATCATCATCCAATTGATTCGATCAACAATCTCGCCGTAATTCAATTCAAAGATTCACATATATTCTTTATATTCCCAACAGTTTTTATAGTAACAGGGATAAAGATATATCTACAAGTTTTAAAAATCATAGTGCCGTGGTCACTCACACAAAAGTAGATCTTGGTAATCAATGCGGCTCGTGAGCTGCATCATCTTCATAATTACTTGCCCAGAAGATTTTAGAGTTTTCTGGTAGCAAATACTTAATAATAATGGTATATTATAGACTACTACTAGATCCACAGCATTCATTCATTCATATTTTAGTTGTTTTCGGTTGACAAAGTGCAGAAGATACGGCTGTCGCTTGTGGACAAAGAATAATGAATGAGCTGTTGGGGGGGTTGGGGGGCAGAAGCCCATACAGATAGCACAACGGCAGTTCCAGGCCTGGTCCTAGCACTGCTAATACAAGCATTGGGGAACATGAAGACGAAGACACCATATCTTTTCTTGGAGGGAAAATTCCGTCAAAGTATCCTGCACTATCTATCAGGGTCCTTTAAAAAAAAATGGCTCATATAATTTATTTCCACGAATATATCTGATATTTTTTTTTTCAAAATTTAATACCTAACAGCTGTTATGGCTCATGTGCAAGACGACAATACCCTTGGAGATAAATACTGCTAGTGGGATGAAAAAAAAATCAAGTAAAAAGTAAAAAAAGGATAAAGAAGAAAATTGGCAGGAAGGATAAGGAAGCTAGTTGGGGAAAGGTGAAATGGATAAAATTTTGTAAAATTAGGGTTTTATAGGATCAATTGAAGTGGATCGGGGCTTTGATCAGGGCCATTTGACATCACCGACTTTGCAATATTTGGATCATGTAGCGTCGGTGTTGTAGACGCGCGGGAAAGATGAGGACGAGAAAATATGCGAATAGATCCAGCTAATCTACTAGCAAAAGTCAAAAGATCTCCAATACTTTTCGTAAAAATTTGGTTTCATAGATCTAAAATTGAATTTATGCCTTAAAAATTCAATTGTCTCTTTTCAATTTTCCCCTTTCATGAGCTGTGTGATAGTTATTTTCAATTCAATTGTGAAAGTCGTAGTTTTCTGTTATTTGTAGTTTAGCAAAGAGATGTTGATGACAATTTTTTTTTACAAGTGAAATCCCAAAATTCCTGACATGTGTCACTATGCTTACTGTCTTCATGTTTGTTCAATTAAATATGGTATCTTTTTGTGATTGAGTAGGAGCAGTAATGTATGTGTGTGTATATATTATATATGTATATATATATATAATGATTTTAAGTAGTTTTAGTAGTCCCTATGTTGTTTAAATATGGATTGAAAGTTGAAAGTGGTTGATAAGTGCCTAATCGCATGTAAAGAGATTTTATTACCAAAATCAATGTAGTGGTCCCCTTGATCCAAATTGGAGGAAAGCATCTATCGATAAATAATTTCATTAGAAAGTTATAAAAATCTTAGTTAGTAGTTAGTTGTTTTTGGCAATGAAATATAATGAATTTTCTTTAAAATGCATGTAACACCCAATCTCGCGGGTACAGAGACGTTAGTACGACGTATATACACATGACAGAAAAACTCTTACATATATACACTAAGTATCAGTACAGATAAGAATCAGAGTACGAAAGTATGTGGTGCATTATACATTCCAAGTAAAGAGTACAATACAAAGTTATCACAGGATGTGACATAATATTACAAGCATATTATATCACCGATAGGCGTAAAAGTGAGAATTATAAGAAGATATATAAGTATGAACAGTACAAAGGATGCCCACGAGTTATAAAAAGAAACTCGAGAGCCGAACAGGAGGCTTGAAAGAAAAGAATCCTAGACAGTCTACCGCTGATCCACTTTGCTATCGCTGTGCAATTCTGATCAACAGGAAGTCCTTCACGGTCCAACCTCTGGGATAGACAAGCACACGTGTATCGATAAATTCGAATCGAAAAGCATGTATTGAAAATTGTATCGCGAGCATAGACATACACGAGCAAGCAATGAGGCATCAACTAAAGTAAAAGTGGCAAAACTAGTTGTACAAACCCAAATTACGGATCTGTGAGATTAGTACATCAAAAAAATAACTCAAATAAAGAAACCCTCATATATATACCTTATACTTCATGTCACTGTAGCCTGAGCTCACACAACCCAAGTTGTCTCCTAAACTAAGAAAACCGATAAAACCAAATGCGGACAAAACTAATTGTACAAGCTCAAATTATGGCTTCATGAGACTAGTACATCAAAAAAATAATCCAAATAAGGAAACCCTTACACACACACACACACACATATATACATATATATATATATATACATATACATATATATATACATATACATATATATATATATATATACACACACACACACACACACACACACACACACACACACACACACACACACACACACACACATATATATATACACACACACACACATATATATATATATATACACACATATATATATACACACACACACACACACACACACACACACACACATATATATATATTATATCTCATGTCACTGTAATCTGAGTATACAACCCGAATTGCAAAAAAATACGACGGATTATTAATTAGCATCTTATTATTATTATTCATCCGTCCTATATATCTAGGTATGTGTTCTGGCATACGTTCTAACCCATATATATCCATATATGAGCAAATTGAGTTGGTTATTGGAAACTAATGATGAAATCATCGAATTATGTTTACAATGGGTCCCATGCATACCCAGGACCACGACCCATTATGTTCCATTACTGATACAGAACCAACCGCGAGGCAAAGTGGGGAAAAGGGTCTTATTATATGCCCTGTGAAGGGGTATAATAATCGGGTGCTAGCACACCCCGTGGAACACCTGGAGGCCCACAAGTAGAACCAAAGATTAGTTACACAACATACCTAAACAAAATAACGAATCAAGTATGTAGTTTCCCCCTACCCGGTGTATGTAGTTTCCCCTGACCCGGAGGTTAAGCCGAAAGGCAGAATGAGAACTACAGAGTAGTTAAGCTCGCCCCCTGCAATTACCATTGAACTCAGAGGGTATAAGGCCAATTCCTATTGGGTAGACCAGGGACATAGCTGGGTACCTGCAGAAGTGTTAGTACCACATATGCACATAAATAACAAGTAAGGGAACCGCAGAGCGGCTAAACCTGAAGGCTAAGAAAAGCTTGGATGCTAACACTCATGAGGAGTGGTTAAGAGTACCTGCATAAACATTAGTATAAACACATGCATATATACAAGTAATCTTCTACACTATTACAATAATCCACCACACTAAATATAATCATTTCGCCAATACAAATGCAATCCATAGAATCGTTGATACAAATACAGATTCACAGGCACAACAATTACACAATTCTCAAAATACAACAATCACCCATCAAAGCGGGAAAACACATGAAAAGAGAGAACACTCTCCTAAGAAACACTGGAAAACATCGAAATCCCCGAACTCCAGAAACACCACAAGGGCGCATGCATGGCACCTAATAGTGAAAGAGAGAGGAGAGAGGGGTGAATTAAGGAGAGAGAAAAAGAGAGTTAAGAGTGGAGAGAGAGAAAGAATTAAGAGAGAGAAAGAATTAAGTAAGAGAGGGAATTAATAAGAGAGAGTTAAAGAAGAGAGAGTTAAAGAGGGGGGAGAGAGAGAGAGAGGGTCAACAGGCCACGGCCTGGCTGGCCCACGACCAGGTAACCGCCAGCCACTAATAGTGCACCGGCCATCGCCAGCCCAGGGATGGCCGGCCAAGCCCCCGGGGAGAGATGGAGGAGGAGATGTGGGGGAGGTGATAATGATTTGGGTAGTGGAGATGGTTGGAAAAGATGGTGAAAGAGGCAAATTTTGAGGGTGGTGGTAAAATTGGAGAGAAAATGATGAGGGTGATGATGGTGGAGGCTTGAGGTGGTGGAATTGGATTTGTGGTGGTGGGATTTGAGTAGAGAAGATTTAGGGGGGGTGGTGGATATAAGTTGGAGGAGGAGCTTGGTGATGGGAATTTGATGGGTGATGAAATTGGAGAAGAGTGAGGTAGGGAGGAGGAGATAGGAGGTGGTTGTGAGTGGTCATTGGTTGAGAAATTGGGAGGAGGTGGCAGTTTTAATGGTGTTTGGTGGTTGGCTTGAGAAGAGGAAGAAGTGGTGGAGTTTGAGGAAGGTGGAAGAAGAGGTAGGCAAGGGAGAAGAGGGGATGGTGCCTGGCCGTGGGGGAGGTAAAGCGCTGGCCACCGGAGGTCAGAAACGTCGTGGCCGCCGGTGGTCGGAGGTAGGGAAGAGGGAGGGAGGTTGGAGGAAGGAAGAAAGTGAGAGAATTAAGAGAAAGAGAGAGTGAGATAATTAGAGAAAGAGAGATTTAGGAGGGATTTAAATGGGAGGGGGAGAGAGGTGAGCCTCACATTGGTCAGGAGAGGGGAGTAGGCCCTCGTTCGGGCTGGAGGGATCCGCGTGAAGGGGAGGAGAGAGAGAAGTGGGATGGGATATTTTGGGGGAAGTTGTGGAGGAGAAAAATAGGAAAAGAAAAAAATGAAAAAGAGATAGAAAAGGAGAGGAAAAGGAAAATGGAAAAGAAAAGAAAAGAAAGAAGAGAAGGAAAATATCCGGCAAAACTTTCAAATCCAGGAAAACAAATACTATTTTATTTGGCCAAAATTTGACAACTTCAAAAAAACACCTAAAATTCTCTAAAAATAGAAATATTAAACTGAGGTACATGATGAAGTTGGATTGAAAATTAAATCTCATTTTAAAATTAAAAATTATGGAATCGATCGACGATACCGGTCGACACCAATTCGGTCGAATTTTGACTAATTCAGAAAAATTTCCAAAAATGTGTTAAAATAGGAAACATGATCTTGAGAAATAATACAAATGCAGATTTTAAAAATTCAGCTCCATTTATAAATTAAAATTTCAAAAATCGATCAACAATACTGATCGATATCGATTTTGAAGATTTTGTAAAATAATTCAGAAAAATTTCAGAAAATTTTGAAAAATATAAAATATTAAAAAATAATATTTTAAATTGAAGTCGGTCAAATCTAACTACTAGAGAGATCGAATCAAGCAATACATTAGGATCGGGTCCCGTGTTTGAACAACGGCTCGCTCTGAGTCCAAAAATTCGGATCCGATTCCAAACGATAATATAAAATTATAAAATAAAAATAAATATGAGAGAAAATAAAAAACATATGATAAAAAATCAGAGCATATATCTAAATACATATTCCGAGAACGAGGTGTTACAATCCATCCACCTAACAAAAATTTTGTCTTCGAATTTTAATAACAGGAAGATGAACACGGGGAGGATAGCGATGAGAATTATACCAATTAAGATATAAATAACTGAGGGTAACACGAAAAAATTGACTGAACAATAAACTCGGGACCTATACGTCTTCTGCACTTCATGTCGTATAAAGATTCGGACGACGCCAAATTTATACTAACCTGATATCTGTTAATAAGAGAATACTGTTAGAGCTTTTGTAGACTGACCTGCTCTGAATAATATAAAATGCTTTGTCTTTGGTACTAGCCAAACTTTTACTACCTGAATTCTGCAAAAATCGATGGAGATTACTTCTTTCAAAAAAGTGATCCAAGAATATGATGATATTCATTCGAACACATACTTACTCTGTTAGGCGTGAAGCTGTTCCTGATGAAGAGTCTATAATAAGGTTACTAGATGTTCTGCCTCTCTCTGTGACTCTAAAAGTAGACCATATTATCGTAGATAAAGAAAACCCGATAAACTGCTCGCAAATAAATAAAGAAAGCCAATAATAATGAGTTCTGAATATTGGACGTTGATTACTCTGAAAAGCATAATCAAGAATTTAAAATAACCGTAACTGGTCCTGAATAATGTCTTTGGCATAATAACCCAGCTGTAGATCAATTCTGAGAATACTGAGCTCCATGAAGTTGATCAAGAGATTATGATCAATCCTGGAATAATATAAATAGAAAATACCATAGTTATGTCTGGCAGAAATCCTGAATCCAAAAATTCGTTTCACACTGACACTCTTGATTACATTAGTGGTGGCCACGCGACTTTCGATACTGATCCCCAAGGTGTGTCCATCTATATATATATATATATACACACACGTATATGTATATGTATATATATACGTATATGTATATGTATATATACATATATGTATATATATGTGTATATGTATACATATACATATACACATATATATATACATATACATATACGTGTATATATATATATATATATATATATATATATATATATATATATATATATATATATATATATATACGTGTATATATATATATATATATATATATATATATACACGTGTATATATATATATATATATATATATATATATATATATATATATATATATATACACGTATATGTATATACGTATATATATATATATATATATATATATATATATATATATATATATATATATATATATATACATATACGTATATATATGTATATACGTATATACATATACGTATATATATGTATATACGTATATACATATACGTATATATATATATACGTATATATATATATATACGTATATATATATATATACGTATATATATAGGAGTAGAATGTGAAGCAGTAAAACTATCTGATATAACAATGTGATATACTGGAATCAAAGAGTTCCAGAACAGGGTGAGAGTGAACCACATCTTAACTCCCGCTACATCTCCGTCTACTCTGATCTTAAGTTGGTATAAAGATGACAGGAACTGGAAAACAAAATATGAAAGGGATTCAAGAATCAAAGGAAGGACGATCAAAGGAGAATAGATAACTTTGTATTTTGCAGTTGGACTGTATAAGCAAGACTCATGCGTTCCAATTGCAAATTTGTTTACCATTAATTTTCTGACTGGTTGTATTGAGGATGTGAGTGTCTGGGCTCTGATACCGTCCTGTAACGCCCCGATCCCACTGGTACGGAGACGTTACTGCTATATATATATGCAAGGCAAAAATATCCTCACATATATACGCTATGCATCAATACAGACAGGAATCAGAGTACAAAAGTACGTGGTGCATTATACATTCCAACTAAAGAGTACAATTACAAAGTTGTCACAGGATGTGATATAATATTACAAGTGTATAACGCTACCGCTATGCAACTCTGATCAACAGGAAGTCCACCATCGTCCAAGCTCTGGGATCTGAACATGCAGATGTAGGGGAGTCAGAAAGTTGCCTAACGAGTGATAAGATGAGTGCCAAGTGGCATGTGTAGACAAACACACGTGCATCTATAAATTTGAAGTGAAAAGCTTGTATTGAAAATCGTGTCTTGAGAATAGACACACACGAGCAAGCAATGAGGCATTAAGTAAAGTAAAAGTGGCAAAACTTGTTGTATAAGACCAAATTACAAATTCATGAGATTAGTACTTCGAAGGAATACTCCAAATAAGGAAACTCTCATATATTTATTTCTTATACTTTACGTCACCATAGCCTGAGCTCACACAACCTGAGTTGTCTCCTAAACTATGAAAACACATAAAACTGATAAAATCAATAAAACCATATGCGGTCAAAACATGTTGTACAAGCTCAGTTTACGGCTTCATGAGACTAGTACATCGAAAAAATAATCTAAATAAGGAAACCCTCATATATACCTTATATCTCATGTTATTGTAATCTAACTATATACAACCCAAATTGCAAAACGATACGGTGAATTATTAATTAGCATATTATTATTACTCATCTGACCCATATATCGGGTATGTATTCTGGCATACGTTCTAACCCACATGTAACACCCCGTCCTTAGAAAACGTACCCAGATGCGTGTTCTGAATTTTTGGTCATATTTTCCTATTTTTTCCTCTTATTTATTTTTATTTTGTGATTAATTATATTATCGTTTGGTATCAAATCCAGATTCCTAGACTCACAGTCAACTCGAGTCTGAACCGGGGACCCGATCCCAGTGTATTGCTCGATTTCACCTTCCTGGTAGTGATATTTGACCGATTTAGTTTCAAATATTATTTTTTAATATTTTAAAATTTTCATGATTTTTTACAATTTTGAATTATTTTACAAAATCTTCAAAATTGATATCGATCGGTAACGCTGATCGATTCTTAAATTTTTAATTTGAAAATGGATTTGAATTTCTTGAATCTGATTTCACCATGTTCCTTAGTATAAAATTTTCTATTTAGAGAATTTTTGGGGACTTTTTCGAATTACTTTATTTCTCGAGTATTTTCGGTGTTTCTTCCGTATTTTACCAAGCTAAATTTAGCCCGGATAATTCCTTGTTTCTTTTTCCTTTTTCTTTTTCCTCTCCATTCTTTTCCTTTCCCTTCACCTGTTTCATTTCTTTTCCTTTTTCCTTTTCCTTTTCTTTTTTCTTTTTCCTCACCCTTCTACATTCTTCCACCAACTCCTACTCTCTTCTCCCTTCTTCTTTTCTTTTTCTTTCTTCTTTTTCTTTTTCTTCTTCTTTTCTTTCTTCCTCCTTTTTCCTCTGGCCAATGACAAAGCACCCGGCCTCCTCCCCAATTCTCTCTCGCTTCATCAATCTCTCTCACTCTCTCTCCCCTTCTCAATTTCATCTCTCTCTCTCCTCCTCCTCAATCTCTCCTCTTCTCAATCTCCCATCTCCCTCTCCTTGAAGACCAGCCGGTGCTACTGAAAGTACAACTAGAGGGGGATGAATAGGTGTATGGCTAATCTAATGACAAATGATGTGAAATTAAAAAATTAATTGCAACACACTAATGTAACCAAAGAGTATAGCCGAATTCCCGGTGATGGGCTCTGGATTATCTCCTCTAAATTTCTCTAAATAAGAATTAAGGTGCTATATGAAGCTCTCTTGTTTCAACACTAGTGAGGCACACAAGTAATACCAAGCATATAAGATATGAATAATATGAATTAACGCAAGATATAAAAGAGAGAGAGTTTAGAGATAGTGGATCAATCGCAAACACCGAGATATGTTTCGAGGTTCGCGCCACTGCTTTACGTCCCCGCCTTTATACAGAAAGATTTTCACTATACGACCACACAAGACTTCCCACACAGGGGACCTACACTGAGGATTTGATAGATACAAACTAGGAGTACACAACTCCTCTCTCTAACAACAGAACCTCTACATAAGAGGCTAGGCACAACAACAATCACCTCACACAAGAGGGATAAGGCACTAAGCCAAATAACAATCACCTCTACACTTAGAGGGACAAGGCACAAAGTCAAACCAACCACAATCACCTCTTCATAAGAGGGATAACAACAAACCCAAATCACAATCTCAATCACCTCTATACAAGAGGGATGGACACCCACAGCAAAGAGATTACAACACTTGGTGGTCTCAATAAACCACAAACCAATTTTCTCACCAAAAATAAAATCCTATAGATAGGATAGATATAATAGCTCAAGTGTGAGAAATCAAGGAGTTTGGAAATTAAAATCTCAAAGAAAATACTTGGAAAAACTACAAAGATGAAATAGATATAAAGATTAAAAACCAATTACCAAGGACTCTCCTTTTCTTTGATTTTTCCAATCCTTGAAAACAAAATAATGATAATCTTTATAGCCCAAAAACTCTTTAAAACTTTACTGTAAAACACTTGTATAGATGGGAATATTTGCTCTCTAAAAACTTGTTCAAATTAGCTCAAGAGAAGGTATATATATAGTCTCTCAAAAATCTGCCCGTTGGCAGTCTGGAAAGGTCAAAATGACCTTCCGGTCGACCGGCCGGTCGACCGGCGTGACGGTCATATTTCTGATCATTGTGCCTTCGGTCGACCGCCCAGTCGACCGGCCAGCACCCGAGATTTGGGTGCTTTCAGTCGGTCGACCGCGCGGTCGACCGGCCTTTTAGGCTGGCCATGTACACGTCTCTCGTGCACATCGGTCGACCGGTCCGGTCAACTGCCAGTGTAGTCAAGCTGAAAATCTGGGACTTGAGACAAAGGTTATTTATCACCAATTAAATCGCATACAATCACATTAATTTCACAAAAATAAGTTCTTATAAGATATTTAAATACCAAACATATGTGATAAAAAATCAACACATATTATAAACTATTTGAATCATTTTTGTGATATGGAAATTAGGCTTAAACACAAATCTGTAATTTTCAAAACTTGAATTTTTGAAATAAAAAACCTTTTTCTCCAAAACTTATATAAATACAAAAACATGATATTGTAACAATTTTGAAGCATATTGTATATGGATAGAATCCAATATACATATAAGATGTATACCAATATTTTTGATATGAAATCCAAAACCGGTTAAACCAAAAACCAATAAATTTTAAACTTGTGTGTGTATGTGAACTTGAGCATATCAATACTATCTATCTTTACACAAGATCTAAATACAAACCGAAGTCTTCTTGTAGAACTTCTTCTCTAAGTCGACTCGATCCAATGAGCTTAACTCCAACCGAGTGCTAGATGCGATCTTGATGCGCGAGCTCTTGAATCAACACGTGTTAGCTCCCAAAACTCCTTTATTGAAGCGAAACACCTACTAATATCTTGGTCAATAACTGAAACTATATATACACAAGATTATTAGTAAACTATAGGTACATGAGTTAATCATCATCAAAACTAGAGTGATGGGCCTTTGAGCCAACAATCTCCCCCTTTTTGATGATGACAAAACTCATAGAGTTATATATGCATGATTAAAGATAAGCTTCATAGAAGCTTCCCCTTAACACATGCATAGCTATAAATATTTAGATATTCAATGAAGTGCATAAACCAAATACAAACATATATGCATAAACTCACAAAATTCCAAATTCTTTTCCCCCTTTTTGCATAAACGAGGAAATAAAATAAACATGCATATATAAAATCTCTAAATACTTCTCCCTCTTTTTGTCAATTCATCAACAAAGGGGCAAAAGAAACACAAGCAATAAACATATATATGCGATATACATTCATGAAGAGGAGAGACGTAAAGTTAACTCCCCCTGCATATATACATTACATGAAAAGAGATGACTAGACCTTAACCACATAACGCATAATATACAATATATAAGTGGAGATATTAAGCTCCCCTACACACGTGTATCACATAAAGAAGAGAGGTTAAGCTCCTCAATATGAGATACACTCAACATGATATAGAGGAGATGTTAAGCTCCCCTTGCATATAAGCAATACATGTCAAAATATCTTGAAATCACTTATAAAACAAATTTTGAATTTTCTTGAAATCAACAAAACAAATTTTGATATCAATGAAATCAAATTGTAGATACCAATTGAAAATTGTAGTTGACAAAAAAATAAATGTTGGTACCACTTGTAAATAAACAAAATTTTTAAGATACCAATAGAAGATTTTTGATACCAATTAAAATGAAACATTATAAGTTTGATACCAATTGAAAATATCTAGTGTTTTTTTGATACCAATTGAAAGTAAAAAACCAAATTTTGGTTAAACATAACTTATTTTGCAACAAGGATATCAAATTGAGAATAATACCAATATTGAAAATATTAGCGCATATCAAAATAAAGTATTTTTCATCATAAAGAATAGGAGTAAGATACCAATAGAAAATAAAACCGATTGAAAGATAAAATAAGAATATTTCTCCCCCTTTATGAAATACCAATAAAAATAATGCATAAGCTTGTATGAGATACCAATTGAAAAATAGTTATCATTATGGAATAAATCAAGCTTAGTAAGAAATAATTTATGCTTCAAGATGTAAAGGTATTGTAAGCACAATCAAACCATATATATATGTATGAAAATGATTATACCAATTGAAATTGATACTAATTGAGATTTGAAGCATACATATACAAGAAAACATATATGAGTATACAAAAATGAAATAACATGAAGATCATGTGTATAACTCATACCTACCACCCTTTCATGCACAAGTTTAAAAGATATTCAATTTTGAACAAGGCATGGTCGCCCATCTAACCGCCCTTAGATGGTAGGGATTTTCAAAAATAAATTTTGAAAATAGTTTAATATGTTTGAAAACTCTACCAATAGAAGAATATGAACTAGTTTAAGATAATTTTTGAAATAACTAGTTATAAATTCTTTAAAACATGAAATCAAATCATATATTTCATGAAGCATGCATTTTACACAAAATTGACACTCAAGATATATAAAGCTCAACAATGTACTCATAAAATAAAGTAATAAGTAAACACAAATAATGTGAGTGTACAAGAATCATGTGAAAAGTATAATCATCAAATTAGGCAATGAAACTGATATGAAATTCCTTTTATCAAAAATAAGAAATCATCAAAACTGAATGGGCTTCAAGTTATATTTATATTTTGTCTAAACTAGAAGTATACTTACATATCCCAAACACAAACGAGTCCATAAAAGAATTTGCATTAAAGAAAATGACTCAAGGGTATACATATATATCTAAAGTTTTAACAAAATTGACATATACATGAAGCTAAATACATTTATATGAAAACATGTACAAAAGTAGGGAATACAAGTTAAAATGCAAGAATCATCAACACTAGGCTATACAAGTACATTTAATGGGTACAAATGAGCAACATAGCACAAACATATAATAATCAAATGTGCCTCACTAGTTGTACAAGTATAAATACAAGTTTTAATGAAGGCTACATCTAAACAAGTAATCAAAACATGAAGTGTAAAAATCAAACATGATCATTAGGATAGATGCACATACTTTAGATCTAGGATATACATAATAGCTAAACTATAGTGAGAACACAAAAAGATGTAAGTCCATATAAACATGGGTGTACCTCCAAAGACTATCTATGTATATCACATGTCTAATTTACATTGCATCTAATATAATGAACATGAAAAATTAAAACATACTAAAAATCATTAATATGAAAGCATGTAAACTAAATGGGAGTTAGAGATAGTTACCAAAACTATTAGGGATAATCTCTAAATCTCCAAATCATGGTGGTCCTCCCACCAAACTTTCCTTGAAAGTGATGCATCCAAAATTGTCACCATTTAGTTCGGAACGCATCCACCATCAAGGTACCTGATTAGTCACATATATTGCAATTACATTGTCACTTTACCATACTTTTTAGCTAATAAATCCTATTATAAGTCTTCTTTTTCTTTGTTAAATGTAGGCCCAAGTGCTAAAAGAAAGAAAAGAGAAACAAGTCCAAAAGCCTACCAAATTCTGATTTAATTCAAAATAAATTCGAAATGAAGGAATCAGGGCAAAATCTTAGCATATCAAGAGGTTGAGAAGAATCCTCCCTGAATCAAGCGGTTGAAGCCAAACAATCACATGCTGTTTCGTCAACTTTTGGAGCAGAAACAAGAAAACCAGAAGAAGATACGGGAGATTTACCAAACCAGAAGAGCCAGCCAACTGGGTGTGGCCATCTGGCCACACCACGGCCGCGGAAACGTGGCCGTAGCCGCGTTTTCGTGGCTTGTTGGACTCTGTTGGGGGAGCATTTGCTCCCCCAATCTTTCCGGGATCCTCCCCTTTTGGTTTTTTCCCTATAAATACTGGTTTCAGCAAAGCAAAATGGAGCGAAGACTAGGATTAGAATTTGTGTTTATTTTCTAAGGATTTAGGTTCTTTGTTAGCTAGCACAAAAGTTGTATTCTTATTTTTTAATTTGTAGTTCAGTATCAATACTTGTGTGAGAGAGGAATTGAGTGCTTGTACTTGAAGATTGAAGTGACATCAATACAAGAATCGAGCTGCTTTTTCTTCCACTCGTATTACGGTATGGCTTGCATTATTTATTTGCTTTCTTCTTTGTTTTCCATGAGTAACTAAAACATTTTTCTGGGCTCACTATTGTAACTCTCTCTAGTTCTTCTTCTCTTCTGGTTTTAAAGAAAAAAGACCCAATGAATTATTTGTATGCCTTGCTTAAAGCCTTTCTTCTTGAAAGTGTTCTTGAAGGCACATGAGGATGGGTTTGGATTGTTGAACTCTCACTTCTTTCATGAACGTTTCTTGAACTATTTTTACTTCATTCTTGCTTCTTCGCGCTTGATGATTTAATATTCTATTCTAAACGATTTTTCAAAGAAAAGAGTGAACTCTTCCAACTATCTTATGTGCTTTACTTCAAATTTTCTAAAAATCAACTTTAAGTTTTGCCTATGATCACTTCGAGGCACTTAAGATTTTAATAGAGGAATGAACAATTGAGTAGTGAGATAGTGAGCCCAGATTTTCTTCCTTATTATAATCAACAAAATAATTTTCAAGCTTTTTTAAAACGCCTTTTACAAAGCCTTTTCTAAAGTTGTAATTTCTCTTTAAATCATCTCTTTCTTTCCATTCTCTTTTCCATTAAAAAACAAACACAATTCTTTGTTTTTAAACGATTCACCGAAAAGTTTCCATCGTATTCCTCCTCGTGGACACGACCCGTTAGCCACAAGGTACACGGTAAATTCTTAAACTCTTTGATTGTTCTTCCATTCTAGCAATCAATTTTTGGTGCCGTTGCCGGGGAGGGAACGGTGTATTTGTTTTTTAATAAGTTTTGTGTGTTGTTTCAGGGACTTAAAGATTCAGATCTAGCATTCAAGCTTTGCAAGAGAAGACTTACAAATTTTGTGCCCCTACTCTCGAAAGTAGGAAACAAAATTTCAAGAAATTGCGTTGCAAAATTTGAAATTTTCATTGGACTACTAAAACTCTTTTTTGCAGGACATATTGCTCACAAAAAATTAAGTTTTTGTATGTTATATTCTTGCTATATCTGCTATTCACTATCCCTGTTTTAATCCAACAGTAATTTGAGTGATTGTTAATTGCTTAAAAAACGTTTAGACTTGTATTCTAGGCATTTGTCTAATTACGTTTACTTTACAATTACTGTTGAAGAGAGCTGGAGATAAGGTACGTATGCATAGCATATAGTTTAGGAAACATTCTTGGGTGATATTTGCTTTTGAATGCTACCTTTCTATATCTTGCACACTTTGCACAAATAAATTCTAAGGGCAAAATCCAAGTCAATATAAGGTGGGGAAGTCATTACCCTTCCTTAACCCACAAACCATCTCCAAGCACGTACAACCTAAGCCTAAGTAAAATCTGATAGACGCTGGCCTTAGGGATATCTCGAACTCATTAGGAGATTATACTAAGGGGGAAAGGTGTTAGAAATTGACTCCTGCAAAATCAGTGTCTAGGAAGGGGATTGAGGGCCGAAAGCCATAAGGTTGGTGGTTTCTTAATTAAGGAACGTCTTTGATGAATAACCTCCCACCAATCTTGCCCTGACCTGGCTGATTAGCTTGTGGTCAAAGTATACATTGTACCTCCAGTAGACAATCAACCAGTTAGGAGTTGTCTAGGTCAAGATTACCTTAGACTAGGCTTGGTTGTTTTCTTTTCTTGACTATTGGTGAACTTGCTTGTGATTGTGTTTGTGTATGCAACTGTGCTCAAGAGACCCTAATTCATCTAGGTTAACTAGAAACACATCACCACCCAAGTTCGAAACAAGACTAGATTCGGTTATGGATCGACCGACATCTTTGCAGGATAAGTTCTATCCCATTAGAACATCACTTCCATCCTGCATCCAACTTCCATCGGTTGGTGAACACAACTTTGAGCTTAAGCCATAGTTCATCAATACACTCCCTAAGTTCCATGGCTTAGAGTCCGAAGATGCTTATTTCTTCATAAGAGAATTTGAGGAAGTATGGTTAATGATGAAAATCCCACACCTTGCAGATGATGCTATTAGGTTGAGATTTGTCCCATTTGCTCTTAAGGACCTAGACAAGAAATGGCTCTACAGCTTAGCGGCATGCTCTATCACATCTTAGGATGGTTTCATCAAGGTTTTCTTGAAGAAATTCTATCCAATCCACAAGACCGCTCTCGTTAGAAAAAACATCATGCAGTTCAAGTAAGAACCTAGTGAACCGTTTTGGAGGTACTTTGAACGTTTCAAAGACCTCCTTGTCCAATGTTCTCATCATGGAATAAAGAAATGGTGACAATGCCAAATTCTTTATGACGGTTTAGACTACTCGACCAAGACCCTCTTAGAAAGCATGTGCCAAGGGGATTCTTGCAGAAGGATGAGCATGAAGGATGGGATTTATATGAGAATCTAGCTGAAAAGACCATACAATGGGAACCTACTAGTAAAAGCTCTAGAAATCCAAACTCTATCTCTTCAAAAGGAGGTCTCCATTCGATTGAATCATCCATAGCTAACGAGGCTAAGTTAGCTAACATAGCGAGAAGACTGGAAGCTCTACAAACTAAGGAACCAAGTCCAGTCAATCAAGTCAGCCCAAACTAATTTTCAACTCCGGGTTGTACTTACTGTCAGGCCATGAATCATGTGTTTGAGGAGTGTCCTGTATTTCAAGCTCACCAACATTTTCCGGAACCGATAAATGCGGCCTTCTCAAGGCCGAACAATGATCCTTACGCTCCAACGTACAATCCTAACTGGAGAAATCACCCCAATTTCTCATGGAGCTATCAAAATAATGACCACACACGGTCAAACCATGCAAGCCACTTCCATCAGTCTAATAATTCTTCCAATCATCAACCCAACTTTTCCAATCACCCTCACAATTCTCCCAACAAATTTTCAAATTATCAACAAAATTTTCCCAACCAAGCTCCACCATCTTCCTTCCAAAATCCTCAACTTGAAAGGAGAATAACTGATTTTGAGAGAAATATGGAAAGGTACATGAATAACCAAGATTCCCTCATGCAAACAATACAAAGGCTAGAGGGTTAAATGAGCCAGTTAGCCAACCCACCACATGAGAGGCAAAAAGGTACCTTGCCCAGTCAACCAATTATGAATCCTAGGAATTCACAACAAGCTCATTTTGTTGAGGATCAATCACTGAATCAATGTAATGCTGTTCATACATTGAGGTCGGGAAAGAAAGTTGATAACCAAGTGTCAACACCACCTAACCCTAGTCAGCACAATCACACTTCAGCATCCACCTCATCTAATCCCACTCCTCCTAAATTTGATGAATCTAAAAAAGATAAGTCAACCAGTCATGTGTACCAGCCTATAGTACCATTTCCTAATAGGCTGAAAAACAAGCAAAATCCACACATGGATAAGATAATTGAGATCTTTAATCAAGTGAAGATAAATGCGCCACTTCTTGATGCCATCCAACAAGTCCCATCTTATGCCAAGTTTCTTAAGGACATGTGCACCAAGAAGAGAAAGACTAATGTACCAAAAAAGGTCTTCTTAGCCACTAACATTAGTGAGCTACTATCGGGTCCGATCCCTGTCAAGTACAAGGATCCAGGTAGTCCAACCATTGCCTGCACAATAGGACAAGCCGAGATTAGTCGTGCACTTCTTGATTTGGGGGCAAGTATCAACTTGCTTCCATTCTCAGTTTATCAACAACTCGAGTTGGGCGATCTTAGTCCAACTCGAGTCATTATCCAACTGGCTGACCGTTCAGTGAAAGTCCTAAAAGGAGCGATTAATGATGTCCTTATCCGGGTTGGGGAGTTTATTTATCCTGTCAATTTCATAGTTCTAGAGACAAAACCTGTGTCCAACTCCAATCATAGGGTTCAAACTCCTGTTATCCTAGGACGACCATTCCTTGCTACTACCAATGCCATCATCAATTGTAGGAATGGGTCCATGAGGTTAACTTTTGGGGACATGACTAGAGAAGTCAATGTCTTCAACCTTGAAAAACAACCTCATAAGATAAGAGATCAAACATTTGAGGTAAAATTTGTTGAAAATGATTGTGATGAAGAAAGTGAAGATATAAAAGATAAGTCGTTGTTTCTTAGTGAATTACTCAATGAAGGCGATTATCTTGATGAGAAGGCATATGTCGGAGATCCTAATGTTAGAGTACCCTTTAAAAAAGAGAAATTTGATTTGAATATCTTCACTTTCGATGAGCCAACCAATAATGTATCACATGAGAATATAGTTCAAGAACCTCTGATTGACATACTCTTTGAAAACCTTTTCGAAGAAGAACTCATTTGTTTGGATGAACCAACTAGGGATCATTTGGTTAATTATACATTTTCAGGGGAAAGTCTTGACTTAAGCTTTGAGGAGATCTATGAAACTGAGTTAGAATTCTTAGGCATTCATAATGAAGAGGTTCCAACTGAGAAGGGTGGTGGTGATAAATTTTTGAATAATGATTGTAGTAATATGAGGAAGAAACACCTAAAGAAGGTGAGACTGGAGAGGCAGGAAGCTAAAATGACAAAACAATTGGCCTCCCCACTGTGCCCTATAAAGAGGACCCATTGGAATGATGGGACGAGAGCTAGAGGGATAAGACCGAAAAAGATTTAGGTGTGGGAGAAACTTGATGTTGTACATATTTCTGTATAATATATGCACCTCTTTTACATTTCATTTCATGCATGTATACATTTCTTTCATACATTGGGGACAATGCATGAGATAAGTGTGGGGGAGGGTTCTAACATGATGACTACTATAACTTGAAAGAAAGAAAAAAAATTTGTATATATATATATATATATATATATATATATATATATATATATATAACTTTTTGAAAGGTTAGAACAATATTTTGATATATTTTTATAAGAAATTAAGTCAATTTTAAGGAATAGAAAAATCATAATTAGGATTTCTTACACTTGGTCAAAATAAGATGACTTGTTTGATGTTTAGGGTTAGGAAGAAAATTTGTGAAAGTAATTTAGTCTTGATATTTACCTTGATGAAATATGCACACTAAATACACTTACACACTTAGGGTTTAAAAACAGAGACTCTTATGCCTTATAAAAAAACATTATATTATGAAAAAGAGAAAAAATAAACAAATCTAATTATTGATTAGCTAGGTGCTTTGGCCTAAGAAAGCCTTGGTATTTATACAAAAGATAATTAAGATAAGTTTGAAAAAGAAGTATATATATAAGTCCTCTGATTAAGCTGAGTATTTATGCCTCATGAAGCATAAGTATTCACGCCTAAAAAGGGTACATCTTATAAATAAAAACCTTGGTTTCGTGGCCTTATCTGCTCGACTGTTTAAGTCCTTAGGGGTGTTTTCTCACCTGGTGCCCTAAAGCTATCCAGTTTGGGTGTCACCGACTGAAGGCTCGTTACATGGGCAGATTAGAAAGCCTAATGAAATTGAGGAATAAAATCCACCAAAAAAATAAATATAAGGCATAGGAGTTAATGTTAAAGAACCCTTAGTCAACTTCACAGTCACGAGGGTGCATAGACTCAGGGTAAATTAATAGATTAGATGAGAAGTACAATTTGACTCCTTACTTTAATTGATGGCATATTTTTGAATAAAGACTGAGTTTGGGAATGAAAAATTTGATATTCCTGTAACTTATAGATTACTTAAAACCTTACAAATATACTTCAAATATTTTCTCCTTTAAAAATGCTTTTCGAAAATACTAACTTTTTTCTCTTTCTTTATGGATTTTGTGGGTGCAATCCGCTGAAAACCCTCACGAGACAAAACTCGTCCTCTAGGGGTAACCTAGAGGTTTAACGGCTTGTTGCACATGCTCAGTGCAATCGAGTGACCTGCAAAAGTGGTCTAATAATTGATTAGAATTGGTCTGATGTTTTGCTCGAGGACGAGCAAAAGATAAGTGTGGGGGTGTGATTAGTCACATATGTTGCATATACATTGTCACCTTACCATACTTTTTAGCTAATAAATCCTATTAATAAGTCTTCTTTTTTCTTTGTTAAATGTAGGCCCAAGTGCTAAAAGAAAGAAAAGAGAAACAAGCCCAAAAGCCCACCAAATTCTGATTTAATTCAGAATAAATTCTAAATCAAGGAATCAGGGCAAAATCTTGGCATATCAAGAGGTTGAGAAGAATCCTCCCTGAATCAAGCGGTTGAAGCCAAACAATCAAAGGCTGTTTCGTCAACTTTTGGAGCAGAAACAAGAAAACCAGAAAAGGATACGGGAAATACACCAAACCAGGGGAGCCAGCCAACTAGGTGTGGCCACCTAGCCACACCAAGGCCGCGGAAACACGGCCCAAGCCGCGTTTCCGCCGCTTGTTGGGCTCTGTTGGGGAGCGTTTGCTCCCACAATCATCCTGGGATCTCCCCCCTCTGGTTTTTCCCTATAAATGCTAGTTTCAACAGAGGAAAAAGGAGCGAAGACTAGGATTAGAATTTGTGTTTATTTTCTAAGGATTTAGGTTCTTTGTTAGCTAGCACTAAAGTTGTATTCTTATTTGTTAATTTGTAGTCCAGTATCAAAACTTGTGAGAGAGGAATTGAGTGCTTGTACTTGAAGATTGAAGTGACATCAATACAAGAGTCGAGCTGCTTTTTCTTCCACTTGTTGTACGGTATGGTTTGCATTATTTCTTTGCTTTCTTCTTCGTTTTTCATGAGTAACTAAAACGATTTTCTGGGCTCACTATTGTAACTCTCTCTAGTTCTTCTCCTCAACTGTTTTTAAAGAAAAAGACCCAATGAATCATTTGCATGCCTTACTTAAAGCCTTTCTTTTTGAAAGTGTTCTTGAAGGCACATGAGGATGGGTTTGGATTGTTAAACTCTCACTTCTTTCATGAACGTTTCTTGAACTGTTTTTACTTCATTCTTGCTTCTTTGCGCTTGATGATTTAATATTCGATTCTAAACGATTTTTCAAAGAAAAGAGTGAACTCTTCTAACTATCTTATGTGCTTTACTTCAAACTTTCTAAAAATCAACTTTAAGTTTTGCCTATGATCACTTCGAGGCACTTAAGATTTTAATAGAGGAATGAACAATTGAGTAGTGAGATAGTGAGCCCATATTTTCTTCCTTATTGTAATCAACAAAACAATTTTCAAACTTTTTTAAAACACCTTCTCCAAAGCCTTTTCTAAAGTTGCAATTTCTCTTTGAATCATCTCTTTCTTTTCATTCTCTTTAAGCTTCCATCGCATTCCTCCTCGTGGACACGACCCGTTAGCCACAAGCTACACGATAAATTCTTAAACTCTTTGATTGTTCTTTCATTTTAGCAATCAGTACCAATGCCCTTACGTCAAGCAAGAGCCCACACCTACATCAAATAAAATAGGAGTGGATTTTGGTATCCATACCTTATTGGATCCATGGGGGTTAGCACCTTTCCTAACCCAAACAAACTTATTTGAAAATTTGAAGTATGTATTCTATTATAACAAAATTTTGCAAGGTGGCCCGTACGTTCACAATGTGTACAAGTATACACATGAGCATACATTGAATCATGTGTGTGAGCATGATGAGCATGTTTATGCCATGTGTTTTTCATTGATTTTGCAAAGGGAAAAACTTACAAAAAAGGGTCGAGGAGCTAAATTACAAGTAATTCTTTGCAGTAAGAAGATTACAAGTAGATCTCCTCTGAGATTCTGGAGAAGTGTGCCGGTAGGAGTTTGGTCAGCGCGCGACCACTTTGTCCCTTTGACGATGCGATCAATCAGACAATCGGACTGCTGCCTGATGGGATTCCCTTCTCGCCTGGTTTGGGGAATCGGGGAACAGATGGTTGGTAGAACCCTCTTGTTACTTCTCAAACTGCCTCCGCCTGGGAATTCCTTTTCGCCTGGTTCTGGAGATTCCTTGAGAGGGAGGAAGATCTTAGGGTATCAGCATCCCGATTAGAGAAGTAGTTCTCTGAATTCTTAGAAGCAAGGGAATATATCTCTGTTTAGCCGTCTCTCTCTATTTTTCAGCCTCTCTCTCTGTGCGTGCATGTGCGTGTGTCTTTGTATGCCTCTGGTGGGCTATTTATAGGGAGAGCAGAGGTAAAATTGCCTTTTTAAAAACTGGAAACAGATTGAATCAATCTGTTTAAATTTGGAAAGTAGCCTTGTCGCGAGGTTAGAATCAGCTTCTGCGAAGCTAGGAATAGCAGGTAGTATCGATCTCCTGATCTGTTTTGATTCTTTCCAAATAACTGAAAGATCTCCCCTAATCTTCTTACTTGTTTTAGGGGAGTCAAGAGATTATGGTAATCAACTGCCAAATTTGATCTCAGATTTGATCTCGATTAGATTTGATCTTGAATAGATTTGATCTCATCTGGAGATTTGATTGGTCAAAGGTGACCATAAAAGACCCGCAGCGGAGCTGCCGCGTCGAGCTCACAACGGAGCTAGAAGGAGCATCTGGCGAAGTCAGAAGAAAGCTCTTCAGAGGAGCTGGATAAACATCTGTGGCGAAGCTACCGACCATCCTTCTGCGCGGTTGCGTGTGGCTTCGAGCAAAGCTAACTCTCTGCGGAGTTAACTGAGCGCTTCAGGCGAAACTGTAAGTTAGCTCACTGATAGAGCTTTGAACAGCTTCAAGGCGAAGTTGGACAAACTTAGCCTCTCAGGTGAGGCTATCCCCTCGGGCTCATGTGATGCTAAGTGTTGAGCTAACCTAGCATCTTAGACCTGCTTAGGTCTCTTCAAAAACAATCTGGGCTCACTGTCTGATTCACTGGATTAGTAGAGTCCAAGTTGCTGATTTGTCCCTCGGAGATGGGTAAAAACTGGTCGTCAGCTTATCTGCCACTTGTCTTTTGTAAATGTCAACAAGTTAGACATTATTCAGGCCAGTTAGGAATCTTGTCTTTTAGAGTGTCAACAAGACACCCTTCAAAGTTTTCGTAAGTCTGCAATGGAATGGTTCAGACTCCATAGTGGTTGAGTTTAGCTTCGCTTTCAATCCTGCTTCCGGATGGGAATAAGTTCGCTGAGGAATCGTGTAGATTCACGATTCTGGGTAGCCTCGCGTCTGAGCCTCCCGAAGTAGTTTCGCTTCAAATCGATTTTGGAATGACGTTCCTTTCCTGAGGCTAACTACTTTTCGGCTAGTTACGAGAAGGGTTGCTCCTTTTTCAAGGTTAGAATAACCTCTCTTGCATTAACGAGGGAGATCATTCCTTTTGCACACATTTCCGAGGGAGACTATTCCCTTTCTCAAGGCTTAGTACTTGAATGCCTTAAATTCGCTCTCGCGCTTCCAAGCTTGAAGTAACGGCGGTGCGATCAGGCCTATAAATAGGACACTTGAAGTCCTCTTCAGGGAAACAGTCTGTTCATGACATCTCCTAGTTGTTCAGAGAAGGATACTCAGATCTCTAAAATAGTGAGGGTACCCACTCTGGTCATTAACCGGCCAAGAACTGGTGAGTCTCGGTCATCCAGAGACTTCACCACTGGACTTGGTGACTTTAGGGAGTTTTTCTCCCTTACTTTAGCTTTATCAACTATTATAGGGGTTTAATTCCCATGGTCTTCATTCTGTATCTGACTGACTTGCAGAGAAGGGTTTCAGCCCTATTTCCCAGCTTCTTGGCGAAGCTATCATTTTCATTTGACCAAAGAAAGATCATTCCATGCTTGTCTGTTAAGTTCGCCACATAGGCAAGAATTGAGGCTTAGTTTCTTCAAGGTTGAGCCAGTCTTGCCATATAGGTGGGGTCAAGACTGCGTCCCTTCAGATCAGTCTGGCTTAGCCATATAGGTGAGGCTAGGACTTGGTCCTTTTTGAGGCTTCTCCAGCCTAACTGCCTTAGGCGGAGCTAAGACTTGGCTTATGCTGAGCTAGCCCATCATCACTGTGCAAGCGAGGCTATTCTTTACTTAACTGAAATCCATCCTTAAAATGCAACTAGATCGAATATAAATTGCTTCGCCCAAAGAATTTGACTTAGCGTTTCATACTTGCATTTTTCTTTGATTTACTGCTAACCTATTTCTTGTTTCTAGTTTGCGTTGCAGTGAACTGTGCCCGCCAGTCTTTCGTCTTGATGAAAGAGACCAGAGACTTGCCTCTTGATCTTCTAGTTGAAACTGTAATCCTAAGCAGGAGGAACATACTGGAGCAGCTGATGCGTGTTCCAAGAAGCGGTTGGCAGTTGCTTATCCGAGATGATCCACTTCGAGAAGGGGCTGGTAGTCGCTTATCCGAGATGATCCACTTTGGGCAAGCGGACGTCACCTGTAAGGTCTCGGATCCTTCCTTTGCCAATTTTTATCAATGCAGATCCGGCTTTTTGGTGGCAACCGGTCCTTTGCCAATTTTTATCAAAGAAGATCCGGCTTCTTGATGGCAAAATCTGCCATTAGGCGAAGGATTACGGCCTTATGCAGGAGGAAGGCCTTTCGTGTCCAGTTAGTTTGGCTTGGAAGTAGTTAGGACAACTTGTATGCCTTTAGAGCAAATGATTCTGTTGCATGAAACACAACCTTGATGTAGTAGTATCAATGTATCTTCCCTTTTAAATTAATAAAAGTTTATTTTCTGCTTATCTGCTTTGTTTTCCTCCTTTTTGATTCGAGAACACCTGAAGTGGACCAACTTAGGCAAGTCTTTTCCCTAGGAGGAAATGAGAACTCTTAGCCGAGCTAAGCTTCCGGCGAAGCTAAAGACAGATTTCTAAATAAGTCAGGACCCAGTTTCTGGCGAAGCTAGCACGGAATTTCCGCGAAGCTAGAGATGTGCTTTTAGCGGAGCTAAGGCATGTTTCTCAGTGAAATTATTTAAGGGTCGCACTAAGTCAACACTGGACTCACGACGGAGTTAAGCTGCTGCTGGGAAGCTGAGCTTCGGGGCGAAGCTATTGTTAGGCCAACTTCGCTCGGAGAGCGAAGCTATGCCTTAACAAAAAATTATATTCTTGTTTTAGCTTTCCTTCAGCCGATGAACTAATCATAGTTTCCCCTTGTTATTTTGCAGTGCACTATACTCCTGGTCCTCTGAACAGTCTCTTTGGAACAGCCAGGGGGCTGGATGGTAAAGTTAGCCTGCAGTTCCAGGGGCAGGCTTCACTATTCAGCGAGCGGAGTGCTCCTGGTCGGGATGCACTTATTCATGCTGGGGATCAGTGCACTATGAGGAGCATCTTAACTACTGCTCCCCTTGAAGATTCCAACCGAAGAATCTATCAGAAGCCCGGCTTCATGCTTAGAGAAGCAGCGCCAGACAATGATCACCAGCTGCTAGCCGGAGAGGGGCAGTGGATTTTCAAATTGGATGGTGAGAAGTATTATCTCCCATCTAACAAGCGGCATTTTCCTTGTCCTTCTTTCAATGTGTGACGAGGGCTCGGAAGATGCAGTGTGATAGGTAGTGAAAAGTGCATTTTTATACATACATTTATCATCACATTTTTCATATTTATTCATATAATTCTGCACATTTACTAATATTTTATGATTTATTGTGTGCAGGCCTTGAGAAATAAAAATAAAGAAATAAAGCCTCAAAAGAAGCCCAAAAGCCCATATTTAAGCCCAATGTAAAAGTTGCAATTATTAAATGTCAAAATTGTAATTACACAAGGGCAATAGTTGCAAATACAAAGAAGAGGGAAGGATAGACTTCTATTCAACCCTAAACACTTGCAGGATGAGGATAAAAGCTAAAGAAGAGAGTGCAAAGATAAGGAACTTCGTTTAAAAAGATATTGGGAGATTTGAGATCTAGGTAACTTGCTTCCCAAGTTATCTCGAAATCCCAAGATAAAGAGCCAGGATGCAACTTCCAGAAGACAAGCCCAGATGGACGGACCAGGGGAAGCCACGCGCCAAAGTGCGTGGCCATCTGCCACTACCAGGCCGCGGAAACGCGGCCCAAGCCGCGTTTCCACGGCAATCCAGTCGATTCTGGCGATAAAATTTTTTGGTAGAGTCGTCCCGGGACTCTACCTCCTTCTGCACCTATAAATACCCCTGCAGATGCAACACAGAGAGGAAGAGAATTGTACAGAAAATACAGAGCAAAAATCTAGGGTTTTAGGCTAACTTGTAATTTAGGTTAGGTTTTATTTTCGTTTTCTTTTGTAATTTTTGTAACTGAGAGAAGAGGATGCTTTCATGGAGGAAGGAGTTCATACTTGTACTGAGGTGACATCGGTGTAAGTCTTACTTTTCCTCCATTGTTAATAAAATCTGCTCAAAGTTTGTCTTTATTTCTATTCTTGTTTTGTTTCTTTTATTCATGTTTTATCCTTGTTTTCATCTTCTATTCTTGTTGTGTTGTTTCTCTCTCTGATGACTTGCATACCATGAGATCTGATCGTTTCGAGACTGCCTAGCCAAAGAAGTGCCCTTGATGGCCTATGGAGATGAACAAGCCTTCCCTTTAGTTTGTCTTTTCTTTTCGTAGTGTAGATCGTGAAGGTAGAAGATCCTATACGCCATACTTGATCGCCTTCCAAGACAAGGTAAGTCGTTGCAACAGAGCAAAGGTAAGTAGGGCAGAAGAGGTAGGTATGTGTTTAATTTTCTTTCTTTTATTTCTTTAGTATAGATCATCACATCTTCCACATCTTTCCAATTTCTTTCTCAACTCATTGTAAATACCAATGTAAATAATAAAAATAAATAAAAAAGAGATAACTTACTTAAACGCTTCCATCGCTAGTCCCTCCCTGAGGATCACAACCTGCATAACCATTGCTACAGCGGATTAGAATTAAGCACCTTGCACATCTTTACTTCTAAATCTGATATTCTATTTTTGTGTGCTGGAAAAACTCAATCAAAATTTTGGCGGCGTTTCCGGGGAGGGACGGTAAGTTTTTCTCCAAAAAAAATTATTAACTAATTCTTTTATTCTTTCTGTTTGTAGGTTTGGAGAACAGGAAACAGCAGTAAGGACATATAGCAACTCTGTACCTCTGCCTCGAAGGCAGAGCAGCAGAGCCTACTACCTTGCCGCGCAAACGCGGCAATAGCCGCGGATCCACGGCAGTAGTAGAGAACTACTTACTGAATTTTTTGCAGGTTGCTGCAATCTGAAATTTGATTTGTCAGCTCTGTTATATTTGTTCTGTGATAAACCTGTATACTGCTAATTAATCAACAGTAAAATACTTGTTGAAAAAGATAAAAATTGATTAGACGTTTGCATTTTAGGCACGTGTCTTTTCAATTCATTTATTTTTACTGTTGAAGAGTGCTGGTGCAAGGTACGTTCGCATTGCATGTAGAATAGGACTCATCTCTTGGTTGATTTTCATTACTTTGAGTGAATCTTATTTACATATCTTGTACACTTGCCCAAACTTATCTTAAGGGCACTAACCCATAACAAGATAAGGTGGGGATTTAATCACCCTTCCTTGGCCCAAAATCATATTCCAAGCACTCACTAACCCAAGCCTAACTAAAAATAAGTAGACGTTGGCCCTAGGGACATCTGGGACTCAATTAGGAGATTATCCTAAGGGGGAACTGTGTTGGAATTTGACTCCTGCCAAATTAGTGTCTAGGAAGGGGATTGAGGGCCGAAAGCTCGAAGATTGGTGGTTATTTAATTAAGGAACGTCTTTGACGAAAAACCTCCCACCACTCTTGCCCTGACCTGGCTGATTAACTTGTGGTCAAAGTCTACACCCTACCTCCCGTGGACAGTCTAACCAGTTAGGAGTTGTCTAGGTCATAGGTCTACCCTAACTTAGGTTAGATTTTTTTCTTTTTCTTTTTTTTGTTTTTTGTTTGTTTTTTCTTTGTTTGCGTTTGTGTGATATAGCCTATAACAACAATTTTTTCAATTTTAATGAGGATCCATATTACACACCAACTTCTTTTTCGAATATTACCAACCCGGCATATCATAATTTTGACCAATCTAGTGTGCCGGAATGGTCTTATCCGAATGAATATAACCCATGCCCCCCATCTTATGACCATAATTTTCATACCACTTTCAACTCTTCACAGAGTTCATGGGGTTTCGCTTCCCCCGAGTCCAATTTTCAATCAACTTGTTCTCCATATCCACCTTGTCCACAATATTCCCAAGATTCATACTCAGATCCACCCATTCAGAATAGAAAACCATCTATTCGGGAAATGATGAGTATGCAGGAGTCCAAGCAACAATCACCATCAATCTTAGACATGATGATGCGTGCGTCCACCGACTCACAGCTTCATCACGATTACACTTCCTCTTTCAAGTCCAATCACAAATGATGCACCAATTGACTATGAAAAGATGCTTAAAACCATGACTCAGGCTAGATTAGCTCGTGATCATGAAATAGATATGATGGTTCAATCTTTACGTTCTCACCGTTCGGCCGATTCTGCTTTCGCTGACCACTCTCTTTGAGCCGAAGAGTCACGTTGCTTTGGACAACAAGATTCTAATTCAGTACCATCATTTGAACTTGCCGAAACTCCAATTTCTGATAGTTTGCAAGTTATTCCTTTCCTGAAATAGAACTTGAGCATGAATATGATCCTGATCTCCCACTTGGTGATTCAATTTTACTTCCTGATTCAATAATGACTCCGGTGTCTCCACCTGATTTTACTTTTTCCGAGTCAACATTGGATCCTGTACGAATTCATCATGAAATTGAATCACCCATTTTGATGATCATATTGAACTTGACCAATTTTGCAATTTTGAAAGTCCTATGGATAAATTGGCAAGTTCTCATTTTTATGATATTGAGCTCAATGAGATATGTGACATAGATTCTCAAATCTGTGATCAAGTTCAAATTCCTGAATCATTATTGACTCCTGTTTTGTTACCCGACTTAGGTAATCTTTTAGAGTCAGTTTTGAGTCCCACACCTATCATTCCTGAACTTGAATCACCAACATTGAGTCATATTCCATTGTGGGAAACTGATTGTGGACTTGAGTTTCAGCTTATTGATTTGGACCCACTTTCTGAACCTAGCCCGACTCCTGAACCCTTACTTGATTTAAGTTTCTTTACTGAGTCGGTATTCGTTCCCATACTTACGACGTCCAAGTCAATCATTCCATCTTTTCACACTCCATGTTGGGACAAGGCGGTTGACACAATTGACTCTGAATATAATTATGAATTATGGAAATTTGATGGGGTGAAATTGCAAAAAAATGATCATACATACATTTTAGTGGGTTATACAAGAAAAATTTTTGGTGGGTTCCTCCGTGAAATACTACATTATCTTGATTGGGTAGCAACGCTTGGCCCAATTAGACCACCACCGGAACCACCACCTTGAGGTAACTTCTGCCTTCCCCTCTTCTTTTTCGTGCATATATGCATTCATTCATACATTGAGGACAATGCATGAGTAAGTGTGGGGGTGTGATAGGTAGTGAAAAGTGCATTTTTATACATACATTTACCATCACATTTTCATATTTATTCATATAATTCTGCACATTACTAATATTTATGATTTATTATGTGCAGGCCTTGAGAAATAAAAATAAAGAAATAAAGCCTCAAAAGAAGCCCAAAAGCTCATATTTAAGCCCAATGCAAAAGTTGCAATTATTAAATATCAAAATTGCAATTACACAAGGGCAATAGTTGCAAATACAAAGAAGAGGAAAAGATAGACTTCTATTCAACCCTAAACACTTGCAGGATGAGGATAAAATCCAAAGAAGAGAGTGCAAAGATAAGGAAATTCGTTTAAAAAGATATTGGGAGATTTGAGATCTAGGTAACTTGCTTCCCAAGTTATCTCGAAATCCCAAGATAAAGAGCCAGGATGCAATTTCCAGAAGACAAGCCCAGATGGACGGCCCAGGGAAGCCACGTGCCAAAGCGCGTGGCCATCTGCCACTACCAGGCCGCGGAAACGCGGCCCAAGCGCGTTTCCGCGGCAATCCAGTCGACTCTGGCGAGGGCCGCGTTTCCGCGGCAATCCAGTCGATTCTGGCGATAAGATTTTTTGGTAGAGTTGTCCCGGGACTCTACCTCCTTCTGCACCAATAAATACCCCTGCAGATGCAACACAGAGAGGAAGAGAATTGTACAGAAAATACAGAGCAAAAATCTAGGGTTTTAGGCTAACTTGTAATTTAAGTTAGGTTTATTTCATTTTTTTTGTAATTTTTGTAACTGAGAGAAGAGGATGCTTTCATGGAGGAAGGAGTTCATACTTGTACTGAGGTGACATCGGTATAAGTCTTACTTTTCCTCCATTGTTAATAAAATCTGCTCAAAATTTGTCTTTATTTCTATTCTTGTTTTGTTTCTTTTATTCATGTTTTATCCTTGTTTTCATCTTCTATTCTTGTTGTGTTGTTTCTCTCTCTGATGACTTGCATACTATAAGATCCGATCGCTTCGAGACTGCCTAGCCAAGAAGTGCCCTTGATGACCTTTGGAGATGAACAAGCCTTCCTTTTAGTTTGTCTTTTCTTTCGTAGTGTAGATCGTGAAGGTGGAAGATCCTATAACGCCATACTTGATCGCATTCCAAGACAAGGTAAGTCGTTGCAACAGAGCAAAGGTAAGCAAGCAGAAGAGTAGGTATGTATTTAATTTCCTTCTTTTATTTCTTTAGTATAGATCACCACATCTTCCACATCTTTCCAATTTCTTTTCAACTCTTTTAAATACCATTGTAAATAATAAAAATAAATAAAAAAGAGATAACTTAAACGCTTCCATCGCTAGTCCCTCCCTGAGGATCACGACCCGCATAGCCATTGCTACAGCGGATTAGAATTGAGCACCTGCACATCTTTACTTCTAAATCTGATATTCTATATTTTGTGTGCAGAAAAACTCAATCAAAATTTTGTGTGATAAGTAGTAAAAAATTGCATATTTATCACTACATATGCTATCATATTTTCCTATTTATTATTATAATTATGCACTATTACTAATGTTTTATTATTTATTGTGTGCAGGCCTTGAGTAATTAATTAAATAAAAAATAAAAGCTTAAATGAAGCCAAGAAGCCCAAAAAGCCAATGTGCAAAGCCCATGTGCAAAAATTGCAGTAATTTAGAAGTTTCTTATTATCTAACCTAATCTAAACTTAGATTTTTAAATTATTTATTTAAAATCTAAGGAGGAAAAGGAAGGATAAGAAAGAACTCCTAATCTCTAAAGAAGAGGAAAGGGATGGACTTCTACTCAACCCTAATTGCTTGCAGAAAAAGGCTAAAGATAAAAGGAGAAGAGTGCAAAGATAAAAATTCAAAAAAATTCGGATTCAGACTGTACACATTTTAGTATTCAGATCATAACTTTTGCTACAGATATGAAAATCCGATGATTCAAGATGCTCCAGAAAGAAGATTTGAAGGCCTACAACTCTAATGTTGATCAAACTTTCCAATTCAGTCAGCAGATAAGCCATATTCGGCAATCAACATGATAACAAGTTGCAGGACAGAATTGAACTTCTATGGATAGTCAAAACAAGTTTGGAGATAAGAGAAGAATTCAAATTCAGAGATATTTTGCTCCTCTTATCTTCATATGCTTCTTATCCTCTAGTTTTCTCCTATGAATACCCCTGCATAGCAACAGAGGAAGGGCAGATCTCAGAAGCTCAGGAGCAGAAATGAGCTTAGGTTTTTCTTTAGTTTTTCTCTCTAATTTATAGTTTGTAACTTAGGTTTTTTTTAGTTTTCTTTATGTAACTGAGAGGAGAGACGAGTTTCATGGAGGAAGGAGATCAAGCTTGTACTGAGGTGACATCAGTGTAAGTAAGTCTTTTCTTCCATTGTTATAAGAATCAAATCAAAGTTTGTTTTTTTTATATTCTTGTTTTGTTTTGTTTCCTCTTTGTATTTGTGGATCTATATGAAACCAAGAGCTTCAAAGTTGCCTTCTCCTTGGAAGTGCCCTTGATGGCCTATGGTGATGAACAGACCTTCTCTTGCTAGTATAGTTTGTATTTTATTTTCATAGTGTAGATCGAGAAGGGGAAGATCCTATACGCCATGCTTGATCGACTTCAAAGAAAGGTATATCATTGACACGGTTCTAAGGTAAGCAGATGCAGAAGAAACTAAGTAAGTTTTTAGTTTTTATTTTCTTTCTTTTATTTCATTAGTTTAGATTACCAACACCACCATATTTCAATCTTTTTCCCACTTCTTCATTGTAAATAACATTATAAATAAAAAAAAGAGAACTTACTAAACAAGCTTCCATCGCTAGTCCCCCTGAGGATCACGCCCCGCATAGCCATTGCTACACGGATTAGAATTGAGCACCTTGCACATCCTTTTCCTAAATCTAATATTCTTTATTTTTGTGTGCAGGAAAAACTCAATCAAAATTTTGGCGCGTTGCCGGGGAGGGACGGTAAGTTTTTCTCTAAAAAAAAATTATTAACTAATTCTTTTATTCTTTCTGTTTGCAGGTTTGGAGAACAGGAAAACAGCAGCAAGGACATATAGCAACTCTGTATCTCTGCCCTCGAAGGCAGAGCAGCAGAGCCTACTACCTTGCCACGCAAACGCGGCAATAGCCGCGGATCCGCGGGCAGTAGTAGAGAACTACTTACTGAATTTTCTGCAGGTTGCTGCAATCTAAAATTTGATTTGTCAGCTCTGTTATATTTGTTCTGTGATAAAACCTGTGTACTGCTAATTAATCAACAGTAAAATACTTGTTGAAAAAGATAAAAAATTGATTAGACGTTTGCATTTTAGGCACCGTCCTTTTCAATTCATTTATTTTTACTGTTGAAGAGTGCTGGAGCAAGGTACGTTCGCATTGCATGTAGAATAGACTATCTCTTGGTTGATTTTCATTGCTTTGAGTGAATCTTATTTAACATATCTTGTACACTGCACAAACTTATCTTAAGGGCACTAACCCATAACAAGATAAGGTGGGGATTTAATCACCCTTCCTTGGCCCAAAAATCATATTCCAAGCACTCACTAACCAAGCCTAACTAAAAAATAAGTAGACGTTGGCCCTAGGGACATCTCGGACTCAATTAGGGGATTATCATAAGGGGGAACAGTGTTGGAATTTTTTGACTCCTGCCAAATCAGTGTCTAGGAAGGGGATTGAAGGCCGAAAGCCCGAAGATTGGTCCTTATTTAATTAAGGAACGTCTTTGACGGAAAACCTCCAACCACTCTTGCCCTGACCTGGCTGATTAACTGTGGTCAAAGTCTACACCCTACCTCCCATGGACAGTCTAACCAGTTAGGAGTCGTCTAGGTCATAGGTCTACCCTAACTTAGGTTAGAATTTTTT